>CM067332.1:5620000-6220000 GCA_034376525.1 Nicotiana benthamiana
GGATATAAATTGAAGCTTTTAGGTATGAGTTGAATTTTTAGGATATAAATTGGATCTTTTAGGATATGAGTTGAACCTTTAGGATATGAATTGAACTTTTAGTTTATGTTTAAACTTGTACAATATGAATATAACTTTTAGTTTTTAGGTTTTGTTCTTGTGCATTAAACTTGTAGGATATGACTTGAACTTTTTAGGATATGAGTTGAACCTTTAGGATATGACTTGAACTTTTGTGGATATGAATCGAAGCTTTAGGATATAAATTGAACCTTTATGATATGACTTGAACTTTTGTGGATATGAATTGAACCTTTAGGATACGAATTGAAATTTTGGTTTGTGTTTTCAAATTTTAGATTGGGGGAGGATTTTGTAGAAGAGGTTGATGACGTTATTAGACATGCAATGGAAATTCCACCAAGAATAACTAAGACATGGTACCTGGCAGAGTGTGTCTTTAATTGATCTTCTCATTAGCGACAATGATGAAGAGAAGACAATGGTATGTGTTTTAAATAGTGATGGTGTAGGTAGGAATTTAATATTTCCTAAGTAGATAAAAGAAGAGCTTATAGAGTAATTCTATACTTCATTTTCCATGAGGAAAAGAAGTTTGATTGAGAGTGACAAGGTTGAAGAAGACTGAATATTTTTCGTCGGTCGTGGCAGTTCCCATAAAACGGGGATCATAAGACTTTATGATGACAAAGAATATCGGAAGTTTTGTTCTCAACTTTCTTTTTAAGTATTTTGATTTACTTTTATATAAATTTTGAAATACTAATTCAATATAATATTTCATATAGGTTCGCTTCACAGCTGACGTGGGGGATTTCATACACAGTCAACCACCTAATGAATCAGGCAAGGCAATCCAACTTTCGGACGAGGATGCTGAAAGAACACTTCTTGAGTACTTTATATACTTTGAACTAGACAAAAAAATTTAGTTCTATTGTGTTAGTTCTTTTTAGTTCGAATGGGCTTGTAATAAGCATTAACTTAGTTTTGTTAGCTTAATGTGTTAGTTCTATTGAACTTTATACTTTGTTGCTTTTAATTGTTGTTGTTGATGGCATAAAATATCTGTTTAGGATGTTTGATAAGCTCGCAGGTGGTGTAGCTGCCAAAACAGGCAGTTTCTGCCTAAAAAATACCAAGAAAAGCGACCAACTTTGGTCTCTATTAGGTCGCTTTTCACTTTAAAAAAATAGTTTTCTGGGCAATAGCGACCAAATTTACCCATATTTTCAAAAGAAGTGACCACACTTGGTCGCTATTCCATTAAAAAATACAATTTCTGGAAATATATCGATCAAAGTTAGTCGCTTATCTTTAAAAAAATATATTAAATTCTTGAATTTAGCGACCAACCTTGTCTCTATTGTCCATATTTTAAAATATAATATTTGGATTATAGACCAAAGTTGGTCGCTTTTTAATGATTAATAATAAATAAATAAAACGTATTTTATATTTAGAGACCAACTTTGGTCGCCAAACTTATATTATTAAATTAATAAAGCGATCAAAGTTGGTCTCTATAGTCAAAATCCGGAATATTTGGTCCATTTACCATAGAGAACAAATTTGGTCGCTAATTAGCGACCAACTTTGGTCCCTAAATAAAAGAGACCATCAATATAGCTACCATGCCTGTTTGGTCGCTTTTTAGTCGCTTTTTCGCCTATAGGCGACCGATTTTGGTCGCTATTTTCGGTCGTTTTTTTTTTCCGAATTTCTAGTAGTGAAGCTTGATTAGATACACGTTAGAGCCGGCGCTGGTAGTTGATCTTAGGAGAGGCTAATGGGGTGAAATTCAAAAATAGCCATAGTTATACGTGGTAATTGAAAAATAGCCACAGTTTCAAAAGTAATCGAAGTTTAATCACTTTTCATGTAAAGATAAATCTAAACGATACAATTTTCAAAATTCGAATAACATTCCAGCATAATATACTGGAGTTCCGGCATAATATACTAGTCCAACATAATATGCTGGAAGTTCATACACAGATGCTCCAATTCCTAGTATATTATGCTAGAATTTCTGTAAATTGGAGTTCCCGCATAATATGCTAGAAATTCATATGCAGGGGCATCAATTTCAGTATATTATTCTGGAACTTTTCGTGTTGTAGCAAAATAGTGGCTATTTTTAATGACTTTGCAAATATTAGCTATTGTTTAATTACCACTCCGAAAATTGGCTTGCCCGTGCTATTTTCACAAGCAAATAGGTTGTTTGGCTGGTCAAAATGGGTTGAACTAATAAATGGATGAGAAATTTTCATTAACCACTATGTTTTAGTAATTATTAGCTTGTTATAGCTATCATTTATTAAATTACTTCATATAGCTATGTTTTCAGTTGTTATAGACCGTATTCAATATATTTTTCTACACTGAATTTACGACAAAAAGGTCTTTAGCTGTTTAAAATGGTGAATGAATCAATTAACGCTATAGACTCTTAATATAACTCAAATAACTCAATTATAACATACAAAATTTATATTTTCAGTTATAGAAAAGATTATCAACCGAAAAGCACCTCAAAATATAACAATCTTCAGAGATTCAATCCATCCTTTATTTTTTTTGGTGGTATCTTTACAAATAGATTTATATATTAAAATTATATAATTACATTGAATACATAAAAATACATTGAATACATAAAGTATAGTAGGTCGTCTATAGTGTAAATACATATGAATACATACTACAGATACATTTGAATATATATATATATATATATATATATATATATATATATATATATATATATATGAATACATTCTACAATACATTGAATACATACTGCTGGATAAAACAGTAAAATAAAGCGAAGCTTTGAAATTATATGATTACATTGAATACAGTTAAATACAGTGAATATATTGAAAAGTAGGAAAAACTAAAGATAGTGAATACAATGAAATACATGGAATACAGCGAGATACATTGAAATACAATGAGAAAAGGCAATGGATTCTTCAAGTTCCTCAGCCCCAAACTCCATCCCCAATCCACCGATATCCAGGCCGCAGCCATGTGGGCATCACCGCCTATTTAATGAAGACAGTTGTTGAAGAAGCATTAATTTAAAGGATCAAATGGAAACTAAAGATAGAATTTCTTCGGATCTCACAAGGCAAACATGAACAATCAATACAAAATTCAAGAAAAATTTAAAATGTGTAATACAATTGTGTAAAAGAAATTGCCGGCCGGAGGAGGGGGTTAGGGGTGACAAAACAACAAAGGGGAAAAGTGACCGCCGACCGGATCTGTCATTGGCGGAACACATTCCTTGCTAGGGTTTCTAAAAGCATGGGAGGAAAAAAATTCGGGCGAAAAAAAGAAGAAAGAGGAAAGAGAAAGGAGGAGAGAGAGAAGAGAGAGAGAGAGCGAAAAATAATGCACATCGTATTTAATGGCACATCGTATTTAAAATAGATATTTTGCTATAAAAATTAAAAGGTAGTTATAGGAGATAATTTTTCTAAAGAGTATTTATTTAGGAATTTTTACCTCCGATAGAAAAATTAATATCTTATTTATTTTAAATAAATACCATTTAAAAAAATTATATTCTATAGATATCTTTTACTGTTTATAGCAAAATATCTAATTTTGGTACCTCCTACTCCTAAGCCACTAAATACGCTATTCAATTATACTATTTTTTTCTCTCTCTAATTTGATACATGTCATTCTCTCTTCCAAATAATACCAGATTCATTGATCGAGCACCACTTCTCTTGGCTGGGATTTGAAACCTCCTCCTCTCCGGTGAAATCCAGTTGTACGGCTCTCTCCCCCCCCCCCCCCTCTCTCTCTATCTCCTAGATTTTTCATCAGATTTGAACTTGGTTATCTCAATTCCCAAATTCAAAAATGAGGAAAATGATTTCTTAATCCCAAAGGTAATTGCGAATTGAATCAAAGCTAAGGACTTATAAAAGCTACGATGCTACTTCCCTCTTCATCCTATGATTGTATTTTCTGTCATCCTCTGAAAAGACACGAATCAAAGCTAAGGGCTTACAAAAGCTACGACGGGTTTTTGCTCGACGACAGATTCAACGGAAATTAGGGTTTTGTTCTTGAAAAAAGACGATGGATTTTGGGGCTGAGCAGCTTCATCTTTTGTTAATATATTTTAATGTACTTTCAACGTATCACACTGTATTTCATTGTATTCACTGTCTTTTTTCTCATTATATTTCAATGTATCCCGTTGTATTTTATGTATTTCATTGTATTCATTGTCTCGCTATATGCCATGAATGTATTCGTATGTTTTTTTAATTAATATAATTTATGTATTCATTTGTATTATATAACTTCTCTGAAGATTTCTATATTTTTGGGGTATTTTTCGGTTGTGAATCTTTTTTACAATGGAAAAATACAAAATTTGTGTGTTATATTTGAGTTTGTTGAGTTATATTGGGAATCTATTGTGTTAATTGATTCACTTTCCATTTTGAAAACATCGTAATCTCCTATTTCACACCGTGAACACAGTCGAATACAATAATCTGTCCAGCTGTAATCTCATATTTCACTCTATGAATACAGTTCACTCGAATACAACAACTAATTAGTTGATCTTCCCTGATTCACGCCTATTTTCGCAACTGTATTCATGAATACAATAGCTTAAATGCATCAAATACATCTTATAACCACAGAGAATGTATCTATAATCTGTAACATAGCAAATGATATCTATACATGGCTAACTACTACTAAAAGATAGTATTTTATGAAAATTTCTCATTTATTTATAATAAATAAGGTATCAATCTTTGCTATATGAGGTAAAATTTTCTAAATGGATCAATGCCAACCCAAACTTAAGTCAAGATGAGTTGAATCAAAATGAGCTAAACAATAAGTTATAGCCCAACCTGCCACCCAAAGTTTTGCAATGTCATCGACTTTGCATTTATCCAATGTAAACCAACAATACAAACTAGTTAACTTATTCTCATGAATTGCAGCAGCAAAACAATGTATTTCTAAGGTTCAACATAATAGTGCAAACATTTCACAATTTGACATCACATAACTAGTTGTGTTTAGTTGTTGACGTTTTAGATTTTGTTGGTCATAAATTTTACTAGTACTTACACATTCCCTAAAAAAATTAATTAATGTAAAACCGATATTTAGTGTGTATCTAAATTATTTAATTTTACCCTATCAAAAAAGAAATTTTTTATTATACTTTGCTATGGTTGCCTAATTTATTATCCAAAGAATGAAAAAAATAGCTAATACTTCTAGGTATATCTGTTTACATATTTTTTAGAAAGATGTAACATTAACCATTGGCTTCTAAAACAAAAAAAGTATGAAAATAATATTTTCCTATTCTTTCTAGAGTACAATTCAGTAATTGATTTTTGAGTCAGTCAAATAGGAAACGAATTATTTTTAAAAGAAACAGAGAAAAACTAATGAAATGGGACAAGAAGCAAAGAGAACTTTGTATGTGAGTTCTTCTTCTTTGTGAAAATAAAGCGTGAAAGAATAATACTATATAAATGTTGTAAAAATAATCACCAAAAAATATATAAATTGTATATTATATTACGTATTATATACAAAAATTATATACTTTTTCGATTATTAAACATACAGACTAAAAGTAATAATACAGTTAAAGCTTGGGCACGGGTTAGCTTTGGGTTCCTTCACTACTGCACTGCACTTGGGCGAGCTGATTTTACGGATTAATATGGGCTATATCCAAAGTCAGCCCATTAGAAACCAACATCAGGCGGGTTTGGGCGGATTAAATGGGTTTGGGCCATTTTTGCCGATCCTAGTTGATCTCAAGCACGAGAACTGAAAAACAAAACATTTTGATTATTTTTATTTAATCTCTCTCTAGTGAAAAAAAACTTAATGATCTAAGTTTTTCTTTTTGCAGTTTGTAGAATGCTATTTTAATTTACATTTTAGAGATTTTAGTTCGAATTTTACTAAAGACTTCTCTTCTTCTTTGTTTTACGCCTCTTCACCTGTCAAAAGAACAAGTAAGAAAACCTCAGATTATGACCCAAAATATTTACCAGATAATCGAAGGATTAAAGAGGTAAACAATCAAGACGGTCATTTTCTGATATTTTTTTCTAACACAGAAAAGACTCAAATATGTCATTAGACTTTAATATATAGTCTATACAATCCGTTAAAAGCTGTGGATATTTATGCCACTAACATTAAACTATTGGCTCATATATATCATTATCCACTAACAGTATCTTAGTACTACTAGATTTTGCCACGTGTCATTATCTAAATCCTTCATCACTTACAAGTCTTCTCCCCTCTCAATTAGGGGTGTCCATGTACAAAAATTGACTTAATCGATTGAATCCTATCATACTAAATTAATTTTTAGGTTTCTTTTAATAAAATAGTAAGTTTTTATATAAATTTATAATCGTACCGATAATTAAAATAGGTTTTTAATTTTATGAAAATAACCCGAAAAAATTATTGAATCGTACCGAATAAATTTACATGCGAAGAAAACTTTTATATATTAATTCAAAAATAATAAAACATTAAATTTTTCTTGGATCTTGGACTTATGGAAACGTTTACAAGCCAATAAGTAATTAAACTCAAAATTCTAATTCTCAAATCTATTATACTACTAAAACTAAAATTATTTTTAGCATATTCACTAGCAAGACACAAAGTATTCTAGCGATTATGAATAGCAAACTACAATGAATCGAATATGTTTCTTTTCATATCATTTAAAATTATATTTTTGAATATTTAATCTTCTATAGACTTTATTTTTAAGTTTCAGCTTGTTTAATATCTTTGTACTCGTGTAATTTATATTTTCTTTGTCTTTGCTTAGTTTCTTTTTCTTAATTCATTACCCTTTAGATAGTACAAATGTCTAGAGAGTTTTGCCAAGTCAAAAGTACTTATATTATTGCATTCTGCTTCTACCAGTGATTTTTGAATGACATTTAAAAAAATACCGAAAATTAACCGAACAGTACCGATACCAAAGAGAAACCGACATAATTGGTATGATTTTTAAAAATTAAATTTTGATTATAATAGAATAACTGAAAAATTGGTATGATACAAATTTTATTAAATAACCGACCGAATTGAACCATTGACACCCCTACTCTCAATCCCTTCCCATATTGGTAGAGCCAGAACATTTCCGAAGGGGGTTCAAAACTTTTAGCAGAGCAATTTTTCTACGAACCCACTTCGTCCCCCTAAATCCGCTCCTGCTACAGTACTGTTAAGATTGAGTTTAAGCCAATATATATAAAGTTAATTAAGAACCTAAACATAAACTAAGATTTGATTTGGAGCTAAAATAATGACTTTATTCCTAAAGTGTTGAACAACCTACTCACTGGTGCTTAAAAAGAAATTGAATAGACCTACAATATGAATATTAAACACAAAACAGAATCTCAATTCTAAAAAAAAAAAGAAAATCAGCAATTATTTTCCATAAGTGTATTAAAGCAAATGCACTAGAAAACTTAATAATCTACAGCCTACGGTACTAAATTATATAGAATCAAAAATCAAGAAACAACAAACAAAGTCATTAACCTAAATTAAAAATAATATACATTAATAAAACACTAATAAAATTATGAAAAGAAGTTAGAAAGAGAAAGGAATTTACCTGGGGCTTACACCGATAACCGGCGGGGCAACAGAGAGAAGAATAGTGGTTGAGGGCTTGAGGCAGCTTGAGCAGTGGCGAAGAGAGGGAGTGGCAGATAAGTAAGGCAACGAAGAGGGGGGGGGGGGGGGGGGATTTTTAACCCAAATCCTTACTGGTAACGTTTTTGGGAGCGAATATAATTAAAAAGGAAAACGACAGCGTTTACTTTGTTTAAAATTAAAAAAAAAAAGGAACTGATAAAATTTGACGGGAATAAAACCCGCAACCTTGTATAAAATTTGAACCCCTTGACCACTAGGCTACACTTTTTGCTTGCGTCTAGGATTTTTGCACGGGGTACTGTATTAGGTCGCCATATTTAATCTATACATATTTTTTTTAAAACTTTTAATTTATACACAGTTTTTAAATAACTTAAACTCATTTTCTCTTCCTCATTCTCCCAGTGATTTTCATATCTCTCCGAAACTTAATATTGATGTAACCATATCTCTTCTTATATGGCTTTATTCAATTCCTCAGAAGCCATCTTATTATAGATTCTAGTAGCATTATTGTACTAATATTTATTGAAATATCAGCATATGAAGAAAATTAAACATAATATTTGTCATCCCACAACGATATAAAAGCAGGAGGATGATGATGAAGCCAAATTTACTCTTATACAGCAACTCCTCTTCTGAGTTCGATCTAATATGTTTAATTTATTTGGTGTTTGTGTGACTGATGACGCTTTAGATATTTGGAAAAGAACGTAACAGATCAGAACATTATCAAGTATGAGCTTTTGGTTCAAAAATGAATATTGTCGAACTGAAAATATTTCTCATAGCTTCATTCCAGAGAAATGGTATAAACCAAGAAAACTTCAGCTTTAGAGCGAAAGTTCGCTAGTTACAAACAAAAATTTCAGCTCTAGAGCTGAAGTTTGCCAGCTACAAAATAAAAACTTCAGCTCTAGTTTGCTAGCTACAAAAAGAAAAAAAAAAAAAACTTCAGCTGCCAGTTACGAACAAAAACTTCAGCTTTAGAGCTGAAGTTCGCCAGTTACAAAAATAAAAACTTCAGCTCTTACAAAGCTGAAATTCAGGTCCCGCTACTAGAATACTGGAGTTTTACGTGATTGCCTTTGCTACTTCAACCCCAAAAAACGGATACGTTTGTAATTTTTTTGCTAAGCGGACACAAGTGAAAACATGACAAAAAAGCGAATATAGACACAAATCTATATATAAGTAAAAACATTTACTCCTATATAAATAGTGCAATTTTCTAACGTTGGGGGCTCAGATGAATAGACTTCCGCCCCCTAAATCTGCCTCTGCCCCCCTCCTCTTCCCCACCCTCCCCTTCCGAGTGACATATATGAGCCATTTTATTAAATTCTGTGACATATTTGAGTCGTTTCCCTATTCCTTATATTCCATAATTCTCTTGGATAACAATTTTGTTTATCACTGGATGCATGACATTTAACCTTTTAGAATCATATTCCTAAATAAAATCTCCATTTTTTCTAATTTTATATAATAAACTAATTTTATGGTAACAAATTTACAAGGGTAAGTTTGTTCCTCATACTATAATATTATTATTTTACATAAAAAGAATACTCTCTTATTTAATTTAGATGGACTATGAATCTAATTCTATATTACATCATTCAAAATTTCTTGTACATTAGCTAATAAAAAAAGATTTTAAAATCACATAAAATTTATTTAAGAAAGAAAAGAGACGAGCGTAAAATACATTAATGAGTATGAAAAGTAAATTTGAGTATGTATGTGTTTTATGGTGGAATTTGAAGTTCATATATGCCCCTCGTTAAGGAGAGTGAGGAAGGATGAGGTTAGTAAGTGGTGAAGGGTTTAAAATGATGTCACATGCCAAATTCTAATAGTAGCAGGGTTTTGTTAGTAGAAAATGGCATATATGAGCCAATAGTGTAATATTAGTGGCATGAATATATTCAACTTTTAACGGATGTCATGGGTTAACTATTTTTTAAAGTACAATGACATATTTGAACCTTTTTCGTTTTCAACATCTAAAATTGTATACAATAAAACCACCAACAATTGTGGTTGCGTAGTAGGTACTTCTTTCTGTTTAACCAAAAATTTCAAATTCGAGTCTTGGGAATAGAATCTCCTTTGATAGGAAAAGCTTTGTCCCCCAAAGTGGAACTACTTCCCTGTGTGAATGCGAATTAATCGATTCACAAAGCGAATAACGAACACCGGATGGTAAACACATCTAAAATGAAGAAGGACATGAATGGCCTTCAGTACATTTTATCTGATGGGAACACGTTTTTTTTTTACCGACGTAGTATAATTATCAGGCCCTCTTCTTATTCCGCCCTTCCTATTAGGATAACTGCCTTTGGGCATTACCTACCCTGTATAATAAAAATTTTCTGGTCGACTCGAGGAAGTGCTGCAGCATTAGAAAGGAAGGGGTTCAAAAACATAATATAGTAAAGTTGTGGAGGTTTAGATTTCGCAATCATATCGAGCTTAAAAACCATTACTAGTGTATTACAACAATCATATTACCAAATTAAGTGTGCAAAAATAAAGTTAATACCTTATTTATTTTAAACAAATACCATTTTAAAAAATTATATTGTATAGATACCTTTTAAGGTTTATAGTAAAATATTTAATTTTGGTTTCTTCCTAGCCCTAATCCACTAAATACGCTAATCAGTTATACTTTTTTCTTTCTTTCTCTACTTTGATACGTTACATTGCCCCAAAGTTTCGTGGACATTTTCCTCTTAACCAAAATAACTCCAATAAAGGCTATACTGATATTGATCATTGGAACAATATTTTAGAACGAAACAAAAATCCATCAAAACCTTAATAAGCCAGCTTGCAAATATGCACAAACAAAGCAATTGAAGACGAAGAAGACAAAAGTCTAAATTTTGGCATAACCGCGTGCTATTTAATTAAGGAGAATCACAGTCTTGGAGTTTATCAAAATTAGAATTTTACGAAAACAATCAAATCGGAAAGGAAGAAGGAGAAGAAACATACTTAGAGTTTGCTTATTATTCATGTCCACAAATCTCAAAATCGGAATCTCTGATTTCTGTAATTTCTCGTTTTCTTCTTCTTTCTCTCATTGCTGCTTATGTAATCATGGTCGGAATTCGATGGGTTGTCGGAAAATTATGGACTAAAATAGGTTGTCTGAAGTTTGGGGTTGAGCAATTTGAAGATTCAGTTACCTTTTTTTAAAAGAGCATTTCAATGTATCTCGCTATATTTCTATGTATTTCATTGTATTCACTATCTTTTTTTTTTCACTTTAATTCAATGTATCTCGTCGTATTCCATGTATTTCATTGTATTCAATATCTTTTTTCTCATTGTATGTCAATGTATCCCTCTGCATTCTATCTATTTCATTGTATCTATTGTCTTGCTATATGCCATGAATGTATTCATATGTTTTTTTAATTAATATAATTTATGTATTCAGATGTATTATATAATTTCTCTGAATATTGTTATGTTTTTAAGGTATTTTGCGGATGAGAATCTTTTTTGTAACTGAAAAATACAAAATTTATGTGTTATAATTGAGTTTGTTGAGTTATATTAGGAGTCTATTGTTTCACTTTCTGTTTTAAAAACAGTGTAATCCCCCAGTTCACGACGTGAATATAGTCGAATACAATAATATGTCCAACTGTAATCTCATGTTTTACTCCATGAATGCAGTCGAATGCACTCGAATACAACAACTGATTAGCTGGACTTCCATGATCCACGCCTATTTTTGCTACTATATTCCTGAGTACAATAGCTTCAATACATCAAATATATCTTATAACCACATAAAAAATATCTATAATCCGTAATATAACAAATAATATTTATATATAATTAATTACTACTAAAAGATAATGCTTTATGAAAATTTCTCTTTAAAATATCTATTAATCACTTGAGAAGGAGTTTGGACGGATCAGCAAAACGAAGAGAGAATGATTTGGGTTCATCCCAATTGAAACCATTGTCAAAATTCTGTGAATAAGTGTAATTATCATAACGAGGAACTTGTACATTCACAGAGTTAGGACTCTCAAAACTTAATCTCTTCTTCATTTCCTTCTTTTCCTTTGACATTTTCTTCCACAAAACTTTCCAAATTGAACTTTCGGCACCTCTACTTTTTGAAAATGATTCTTTCAGTACTGTTTTTTCATCATGATAATATCTTCCTAATTGAATACTTCTGCTTCTTGTGCTAAAAGTTCTGTACCAATTCTTGACATCCATTTTGATAAGCAAGAAATTAAGTCGAACTAAGGTTGTGAGAAAAGTATAGAGTTGGGAGTGATGGATTTTGGACATTTAAAAGAAATGGCTATGGAATTTAATATGTTTTTGGTAAGATATTCGTACAAAAAAAGATGGGCTTAGACTTTAAAATAAGATGTTCACATGGTTTGACTTGACCGAAGAAAATGTTTTGCAATAACTTTATTTAATTCATATATTTTGTTTTTATAATAACTTTTTTAATGTTTAAGTAAATTATTCTCAGGCACGTGATTTGTATTTAAAAAATGCTGATAACTGTTGTGAATTATATTTATAGGATAAATAGAGGAAGCTCCTTGGTTGGTTCTTTACCCAAATAGCCGGTCAAATTATTGTGTACTTTTTCTAGTTATATACATAAATTATATACAATTATACACATATAATACATAAATTATGCATATTTTATATCTCCATCAACTATTTTTTTAGTTTAAGTAATTAAGTGGACGACTATTTGGGTTAATTCTTTCCCTTTCTTTCTCTCGCTTTTAAAAAAATTAATAGAATCCTCATTCCTAAGGATATATATTTTTGTAAGAAAAATTGTTTTAATACATAATTTATTTGAATTAATTCATCATGAATTTACTAGCTTTATCTTGGCTTTCAATCTACAACAAAATATCCTCCTTCATTCGGTCTTATAGTCACTAGCATTAGCTAGCTTACAAAGTTAAACTTATTTGAAATTGAAGTTTAATTAATATGAGTTGGTTCTTCAGTAAAGTTACACTTTCTCTTTACCTTTTTTTTTCTTGTAAAATAGAAATTCTTACCCTAGACTCTCAACCACCAAAAATGAAAAAGGAAAAGAAGCTCACCTTACGACCCAAAAAGAGGAATTAAATAACCAAGGAGAAAAGAAATGCATCAAGATTCAAAGTAGTAATACTGTAATTAATTAAATTATAAGCAAGTGAAACAATTTAAACGTTACTACACCAAAATATAAAATTAATACCTTATGTGGACTAGTCATTTTCTTAATTTTCCCACCATTTAAAATTGAATTATTAGAATAAAGTTATGGACGTTCAGATGTCACAATCATATCGAGTATCAACACCATTTGCTAGTCTAATTTAAAAATAAATGTGTTAGTTTTGCCATGATATAGACATGATTTTATTTGTTCTACATGAGATCACTTCCTCCAAAATCCAAGTTATTGGTTTTATGATAGGCTATAATTACGTATTTTAGTCGTTTATTACACTCCAATTTATTACATTTTAATTGAATTTCAACTTTAATCGCTAATGTTTTGCACTAATTGTATATTTTATGTCTTGTAGATGCTATGGAATAAATTTAAGTGATTTGGAGCTTTGAAGTCTGAGTAGAAGCCCAAGAAATTAAGCTGGGATCGTGTTCAAATGGATGATAGTTAAGAACGAACGACGAATCGAGTAGGCATATTGCGCACTATCTAGTAAAATACACATAACTTTTCTCTCAAAACTCCATTTGGGTTCCACAAATTATGGTTGAAAGTCTAACTCAAAGAGCTACAATTTTTATATTTTACGTTTTTCCAAATTCCAAACATAACAGGATTGAAAGTGCACGGCAATACCGCGCCGCACAAATGGGGCAGAACACTGGGCAAAATGCACGGTCAATCCGCGGCCACGCACGTTCTGTCCGGGAAAATGTGTATTTCTTCACGTTGGAGAAGGTGAAATTGCTTGGGCCCAACCCTACTTGGTATATATACATAGAAAACGATATTTTGAGGACTTTTGACATAATTTAAACCTAAGGATGCTAAGGAGATCGGGGATTCAACCTAAGGAGGCAAGAACACACTAAGAGCAAGGCGGAGAATTCTTCTATGAGTTTTTCAATTCCTTCTTCCTATTTCTATTATTGGTTATGAATTCTAGTATTTTAGTTATGCATACTATTATGAATTGCTAAATTTAATATGTAGGACTTCGATGGAACCTATTGGAGGATGATTTTCTTGTTACGTTAATAAAGATTTGCAATAACTTTTTCTATATTTGTTCAACTATATTTATTTTGTGGTTGGTTGAAGATCTCTCAATCGACTGCCTATTTAGTGTATATTACTTAGGAGAGATTGCATATTTAGGTAGTTGTCGAAGAACATCACTCATAACTTATATGAGGGATCAATACGAAAGGTTTAGCGGTGGGATTAGAGATAATGAAATATTGGTGCGATACGAGTGAGCCATACTTAATGCCAGCTAGCATAATTCAGGAGAATATTTCTAGTAAATTTGTGTAGTTACTCGGAAAATAATTACGACTCTCAGAGCGTTCATCGGTAGAGAAGACTTTGGCAATTTTATAAAAAATGTAGCGGAAAGGATTTAGATAATAGAGGAAATCATAATTCTAGACCTTCTTAATGTTGTCTCTAACCCTTAGTATCTTTAGTTGTTATTTTACTATTTTAGTTTGTTAGTTAATTACTTAAACATAAGAATCTTAATATCTATAAGTTAGGAATTGTTCAAGTTTATCTTCTTGGTGATAGTGAACAACTGTAGCTAAGCCTTAGTTCTCTATGGATTCGACTCCGGACTTGTAAACCAAATTATATTTGCCGCGATCGCTTAGTCTTTTTTATTAGGCATAGTTGGGGGTGATCAAATTTTGATGCCTTTGTCGGGAACTAACAGTGTAGCTGTAGGTGTACATATTTCTAGGTTGCATTGAACTTTTATTTTGTTTTCTTGTATTTGAATTTTTTTCTTACTTGAGAGACGTGGAATCTTGAAATTATGAGAGTTTTGATATTGGTAATTCTATTTTTGATCCTCCTTATACATATTATGGAGGAAACCACCCAGGTCATAATTATCAAAATATTTCCAAGAGGGAGTTATGTGCACCAACTCAATCTTATGTGTGGAATGTATGTGATATGTGTGGTGGTCAAGATGGTTACTTTCATGGTTGTGCATATATTTTTTATCTTCCTCCAACCCCTTACTTTAATGGTTTTACTTTTTTTGGTGAAGTTAATAGAATCAAAGAACCCTGAGAAGCTGACTTGAAGAAGATCGAAGATATGTTAAAGCTAACCATGAATATGTTAAAGTACCATGTGGAACAATATTATGAGAAATCACACTAGATAGGCAAGAGAAAACTATTCACCACTTGGAGGCTCAAGCAAATAAACTAATTGAACCTTGTAAAGCACAACAAGCTTACATTGTGGAGAGTAGACAATATGAGCATGAGTTGGTTGCAGAAATTGCAATTATAATTGAAGATTTAAAAAAATATGAGGAGATGCTAGTGAAAGAGGTAGGAGTAGAACACCAAAAATCTCTTCAACTAATATTTGAGGATGCCGATGTTGAAGAAGTAATATTAGAGTCAACCAGGGGTATTGAGGATACAAATTTAGCTGACTCTAGTGTGACTGGTGTGGGGGAGGTTAAAAATCTTGAAGTTCATATATTTGAGCACGTTGGACCTCATACCAAACACTTTTCTACATTATGTTCAGATGGTGAAATTGAAATTGATCTGCATGAGCCAATGCAAGAGTTAAAGGAAGAGGTAGATGAGCCCTATATTCTTAAATTTTCAAAGCTTTCAAGGCAAAACGATACTCCTCGGTTGAAAGCCAAAAAGTTAAGAATGTATCATTTAATTTTTGGCTCTCAACAAATTGTATCACTGCAAGAGCATGATCATAGAGGAGAATCAAAACTTGGGGTCCAATTTATAAGTTCAAAGTGGAGGCAGAAAGTGATTCGCCTCGTGCCGCAACGTTAAATAAAGTGCTTATTGGGAGGCAACCCAGCTTTACTGCTTTCTTTTCATTTTTATTATTATTTTTTTAATTTTTGTAGTGTAGATGTCACGATCCTTGTTCTCCCTCCGTGAACATGTCATGATGGCGCCTAGTTCCTATAACTAGGTAAGCCTAAAAATACGAAAAAAATAACATAGCTTGCGGAATAATTAAGCAACAAAAATGAACAACTAAAAAGAAAACTGCATATAAATGCCGCTCGGCATATGCAACTCAAAATGCGTAAATCTATAATATCACTCAAAAATCCGGAAACTCGTAGGAACACAAGCTAGCGAAAAGTAATATATGGCTCTAACTCCAGAATATCTAAAGCTAAAGTATAGAAGAAGGCTAAATACTACAGATAAAGTAAAGAAGGAGACTCTTCGATCTGCGGACGCTGCAGATGTACCTCAAAGTCTCCTTAGCTCTCCCTGCCTCAAGGGTAGTGTGCCTGAGATGAATTACCTGGATCTGCACATGAAAAACATGCGCAGGAGAAGCGTGAATACACCACAATGGTACTCACTAAGTGCCAAACCTAACCTCGGTTGGGTATTGACGAGGAAAGGTCTGCACCCTACTGAGATATAACATAATGAATAATAAATAAGGAAAAAAATAGTATAGATAAAGTGTACAACGAGAATATAAACAAGATAAATATGGAAACCGTAATAGAAAATAGAAAAAAAAACAGGACAATACTAGTAAATACTACTCACAATAGGAACCACAACCAGGGATCTCTTGGTATCCTTAAACTTACAATTTCATGTGCCAGGGATCTCTTGGTATCCCGAGGATCTCTTGATATCCTCAAAACTTACAATTTCATGTGCCAGAGATCTCTTGGTATCCCGCCGATCTCATGATATCCTCAAAACTTACAATTTCATGTGCCAAGAATCTCTTGGTATCCTTAAAACTTACAATTTCATGTGCCAGGGATCTCTTGGTATCCCGCACTCTCAGTCCAGAACATATAAGTGCAGGGGGATCTCCCGGGAGGCCAACCCGTAATTCCAATTTAAAAACACACAATAGAAACCCAAACATTAGGATAGATACTAAACACAGGACAAGAAATAGAAAATCCTAGCCAAACATACTACATGGAGCATAAACAAGACAGTTTAAACACTTAGGCAAGTAAGTCAAATAAACATGTTTCTCTAAACTAGCATAGAATAAACTGGAAATTTGCTCAAGTACGCGCTCGTCACCTCAGTATGAGGCATTCAAATGCCAAACATCATGTCATAAGAGGAAGAAGTCCCCCACACAAAGTTGGACAAGCCACTTACCTCAAATCGGCTCCAAAAAATCAACTCGAAACCACACCTTCGCCACGAGTATCCGACTCCAAATGACCCAAATCTATTCATTTCAATTACACCTAGTAAGTAACATCTTAAGCAACTGATTCTACTATTTAATTTAAAGTTAAGACACAAATATATGTAAAATGACCAAAACGCCCCTCATGACAACGTGGCCAAAATCCGAGGCTTGAACCAACATCCGGTTGCCCGTTCCCCCATGAATCAAAATACATGATTATTTTTGAAATCGGACTTCAAATTGAGGTCCAAATCCTCAATTTTAACAAAAACCTAGGTTCTACCCAACATACCAAAATTTTCTCCCATTAAAATCTTTGATTTGAAGTTGGAGTCATGTTAAAAGATGTTAAGAAGTGAAGAAAATAAGTTAAAAATTGCTTACCAATTGTTTTGAAGAAGGAGAATCATTTGGGAAATTGCCTCTTATATTTTGGGTTTTTAAAAAGTGAAAAATAACTGAGATTCCCGTTTATTTATACCCCTCTGAAGTCCCTTGTGCGGACCATGCAAAAAGGACCACGGCCACGCTGAACTACTTGAAGACATGCAGATCTTAGCCCTGCAAAAACTGCGCAATCCGACTGCGGCCGCACAACACCCACTGCGGACCGCGCAAAGGCGATCGCGGCCGTGACCTACCCGAAGACCTACGGATATTAGCCCTGCGCGGACCGCGCAAAGACGACCGCGGCCGTACATCACCCACTGCGGACCATGCAAAGGCAACCGCGGCCGCACTGGCCCCTCCGCGGTCGCACGCATTTTCTCGCGAGCCGCACTGGAGGATTTAGAGTCTGCAATACCTGGTCTTTTAAGCCTAAGGAATCCTGAAACCTACTCGAAACTCAACCGAGCCCTCGGCGCTCCAAACCAAACATACACATCACCTCAAAATTATCCTACGGACTTATCTGTGCGATCAAATCGCTAATATGACATCATAAACATTAAATTGAGCCTCAAAATCCGTGATTTTTCTTCTAAGTTTCACAAAATATCAAGTTTTCCATTTCAAGCCCAAAACACGTCCAAACGGTTACAAATGGAACTTAAATCATATATAAGACTCGTACCGGGCGTCGAAACGAGAATACGAGCCCGATTCCATCACTTTCTAATCAATTTTTATTTCCAATTTCCTTAATTATTTTCAGAAAATAATTTCACACAAAAATTCATTTCTCAGACTTGGGAACTCGGAATTCGATTTCGGGCATACACCCAAGTGCCGTATTTTCTTACTGACCCTTCGGGACCGTCAAATCACGAGTCCGGGTCCGTTAACCCAAATTGTTGACCGAAGTCAACTTATTCAATTTAATACCAAAAATTAGCATTTTTCTCACAAAATTCATATTTAAGTTTTTTCCGGCTACATGCCCGGACTACTCAAGCAAATTGAGGCAACCCTAAATGAGGTTTCCAAGGCCGAGAAAATACAAAATGGTAAGAAAATAAGTGATTACCCTTTTGGGTAGTCATAATGGATTTTTAATCTTCTAGGAGCATAGAAATCAAAGATATTGGAAGGATGCAACAACAAACTAGATGGTTGGAACTAATTGTGAGGTACCCGCACGATGGACCAAGCCTAGGAGAAGTCTGAGTACCCATGAGCTGCTAGTGCTTCGCCATTTTGCCTACCAGGAAGTTTATTATACCCTCTTATTACTTACGGTGTGCATTGAGGATAATGTACAATTTTAAGTGTGGGGCGAAGAGATTGTTTGAGTGACTTTCTATACTACTGTTAGTTCAATTGAATAATTATTTTTTTAGAAAAATGAAAAAAGAAGATTGATCTTTTCCCAATGATGGATATTCTAGACAATTTTCTTGAATTATTTAAGTCTAAAGAAAAAAAGGACAAAAATATTTTCTTTGTAGTTAATGTAGTAATTTTCTCTTAATCTTTCTTTGTGCCGCAGTTCTTTTCCAAGGATTTTTCTAGAACAGGGTAGTAGTTTGTTCTCTTATTTTTTTATTTTTGGAGTATATTAGAATTAGGAAATAAATGGAGGAAGAAAAATTAGAGACTTGTTTGATAGTAGTATATTTAGGCTTTGGCATGTGTAGTATCTTCCTTGTGAGCTAAAATTGCTTATGATGCCTTGGTTATTTGGATAACATGTTTTGTGATGCCTACGACTCATTTTCTTGACTTATGTTCACTTTTTACTTAGTGCTTAATATCGTGTGGCTTTGTGAATACTTGCATTAGTTTGAGAATTTGAATGAAACCGTTCTTAGTGAATCATGTGTCATGTGTAGTGAGATTTTGTGTAGTTCATGTATTGTTGTTGGTCTAAAACTTACCCGGTATGTGAGTTGAAGCGAAAGTTAGGTGAAGCTTGGTTTGAAAAATAATTTTAGGCTCTCTTTAATTTCTTTTGAGCGTTATCGCTATCAAAAATAAAATTTGTCCCTAGCTAACCCTTTTGATCCTATAGACTTCTATTTACAAGCCTATACTATTTTTGTTCTTAATTGATACTTTTGATTTTTTTTTTTGTAATTAAGGATTTTCATTAATCACCAATGAAATAACATTACAAAATCATAGTCTAGCTTTAACTCAGCTTACTATCTCTAATATAACATTTTAAACTGTATCTACTATCCTAACTACCAAAAAATACTATATTCGAAGGTGTTGTAAATGGTTTCTAATTCGTGGGGTACCTCTAACATTACAAGTGTATACTATGTCTCTCAAAAGGGTTTCATTGCAGCGAAATGTCTTGTTGAAAATTCTTGAGTTCCTTTCCAACCAGATAGTATATGTAAACTCAGCGACTACCATTTTGAAGATGGCTGCTTGACATGTTCGACCCTTGTCTTTGCTTACTAGCCACTGCATTTTCTGGTTCCAGTCATTGAGGTGAGGGTAAGTCTCCTTCAGCCAGCGCATTGTTCTCTCCCATAATTCAACAGTGACTGGGCAGAAAAGTAGCAAATGGTCTCTGGTCTCTGGGTGATTTTGGCATAAGTTACATTGCTGATCAACACTCATTCGCCAGCTGTGCAATCTATCTTTTGTTGGTAGTCTATCTTATAGGAACAACCATAGATTGAAGGTTGCCTTTGGCCTTGCATAGTTTTGTATGATCAAATTCTTCCATGGGACTCTCGGCATGTCTTGCAGCTGTAAATGGTATAACTGTCTAACTGAGCAGCCCTGCTCCTTCCAGTGTTGGAACCTCTGCAAAAATTCTCTCGATTGGATGATCTTTCTGACCATCCAACTTGCCTGTGCAGGAATTGGCATGGTTTCAGTAGGTCTGTTTTTGATGTAGTATACAGTGATCCATCTAATCCACAGTTTGTCATTTTTATGAGCTAGATCCCAGCATGTCTTTGCAATGGCAACTTTATTCCAGAGCTTGAGATTAGTGAGATTCATCCCTCCTACTGATTTTGGGGTACACATTCTGTCTCAGGAGATATATGCTTTCCTAGTGATAGAGTTCATCCAGACCAAATGAAGCTCCTACAAATGGCTTCTATCATCTTTAGGACTTTAACAGGGAATATGAACAGTTGTGCCCAGTAAGCTTGGATACCAAAAATGACAGATTGGACCAGTTGGATTCTCCCAGAATAAGACAGTGTCTTGGCAGTCCATGAGGTGATCTTAGCAGTGATCCTTTCCACTAGAGGTTGCCATTGGAGCAATGTGATTTTCTTGGTGGACAAGGGGACTCCTAGGTAATTGAATGGTAATTCACCTTGCTCATAGCCAAGGTGGTCGAGAATTTGTTTGTGAATATCCAGTGCAACCCCCCCAAAGTAAACAGAGCTCTTGTTCAGGTTAGCCTATAAGCCAGATGCTTCAGAGAATTGAGAGAAACATCTGGATAAGGCTATGACAGAATAGTGTCACCTTTGGCAAACAGCAGCAAATCATCAGCAAAGCACATGTGAGTAATGCCCAGTTTTTTACATCTTTGGTGGAACTGATAAGCTGGATTTCCCTTTAGTTAGTTGCATGATCTGCTTAAGTACTCCATGACCAGAGCAAATAGGAAGGGGGAAATAGGGTCCCCTTACCTAAGTCCCCTAGCAGCAGCAAAAGGTTCAGTTACCTCTCCATTGACTAGCACAGAGAAACTCACTGTTAAGATGCATTCCATTATCCATTTGGTGAAAGTGCTGGGGAAGCCAATCTATTCCATAACCTGCTGTAAGAATGTCCATTCTACTGAGTCATAGGCTTTCTGGAGATCGATTTTAATCATGCATCTGTGTGACACTTGTTGTCTGGTGTAGCTTTTGACTAGTTCATGTGCCAGAATGATATTATCTTGTATCTTTCTGCCTGGGATGAACCCTGCCTGGGCTTCACTGATAATGCTTGCTATCACCTTCTGCAACCTATTGGCCAGAATTTTTGAGATAATTTTATAGAGGACAGAGCAGCAAACAATTGGCCTATACTCTTTGACTATAGATGGTTTGGACACTTTAGGAATTAGGGTAATAGTGGCATAGTTGATGGGTTTTGTACATCTTGGTTGAGGAGAAGAACTGCTTGATGGCAATGGTAACCTGCCTGCCAATGATTCTCCAGCTCTTTTTGAAGAACACAGCATTGTAGCCATCTATCCCTAGTGCTTTGTCATCTCCGATAGCCTTGAGACTGTCCACAATTTCCATATTAGTTACATCAGCACATAGATCCCTTCTTTGTTGTTGTGTCAGTTTTGGACCATTTGTCATGTACATTTGATTTATAGTTGGCAGGGTGGATGCAGAGGTTTCCATCAGTGCCTTGTAGAATCCAATGATCTCCTTTTTGATATCTTCATCTGTAGTGATTTTGGTACCCATTGCAGTGGTAAGTTCAGTAATCTGGTTGTGTTGAGTTCTCTCCTTCATGACTGCAGAGAAGTATTTAGTGTTGGAGTCTCCAAGCTGTATCCATTTTGCTCTGGCCTTCTGCTGCAGAACACTTTCCTCAATCATTGACCATTTTTCCAGTTTCAGCACAAGCTCCTTCTCCTTCTGCTGCAGGACATCAGAGTATGCCTATGTCATCTGGGCTTGTATTGTCCCCAGTTCCTGTCTGCTAAGGTCTATTCTCTATGAGATAGTCTTGAATTCCTTAATATTTAGGTCTTTTAGAGGACTTTGCAGAGCTTTGAGTTTAGACCATATTGCTTTTATAGTATCTGAATTTCCATTATGCCAAACTCTTGCCACAATCTGTTGAAATCTACATGATCAGCCCATACATTAAAGAACTTGAAAGTCTTTTTCCCATTCCAGGAAGATGATGTCAGTGTCACTATCATGGGATTATGATATGATATTAGAGGAAGATCATATTCAGTTACCACTTGGTTCCACTTGATCATCCATTCATAGTTTTTAAATACCCTATCCAGTCTGTTGCATACTCTGTCCACACCGGTCTGCTTATTTGTCCAGGTGTAATATTCACCCCTCCAAGTCAATTCTGACAATCCAGCTTGTTGAATACATTTGCTGAACTCTTGGGTTTCAGGGAGTCTGACAGGTTTGCAAGACTGCCTATCTTTGTCACATAAGATAGCATTGAAATCTCCAGCAACTACCCATGGATCTTGCATCCCTGATGACAGTGTTTGGAGGCTGCTCCATAGGGATCTTCTTTGCTCCAAACCATTGAAGCCATACACCATAGTGAGGAGGCATGTGAAATCCCCTGTCCTGCTGATAACCTTGCTATGTATCAATTGGCTTTCCTCCAGAACACTAGTGACTTCAAAGACTTTTGGGTTCCATAGAATCCACACTCTACCCTTTTCACCAGAGACATAGTTTGTTAGGATGCTCCATACTGCTGCTAGTAGGTTAGCAATTCTACTAGCATGCATTTGTTTTACCTTAGTTTCTACTAATCCAACTAGGCTAATGTTGTTTTTCCTAATATACTCCCTAACTTCTTTTTTCTTGTATCTTTTATTTACACCCCTTATATTTCAAAATAACCACTTCATTGTTGAGAAGTTGATCCCCCTAGCTCCCATGGAGGGTCTTCTTTACTACCAGAAACTACCTCAAATCTATTACTCACAGTGATGGGGGACAGAGGTGGGAAATTAGTGATGTTGTAAGCTGGGCTCTGAGGCTGTTTCCCTTTATCAATTCCTTTGTCAACCATATGGCTCTGGACTATCCTGGCTTCAGTAGGAACTGCCTTTGGTTCATTATGCTGTACTGGTAACTGCTTCTGTAGTGGCACATTTTGCACATGGCCCTTAGTTCTCCATTCCTGGACTACCTTTGGCTTCCACACTTGTGTGTGCTGTTTTGGGATTTGCTTTGTCTGCACTGCACAGTTGTGTCCTATTGTTTGGCATTTCTCACAATAGGAGGGCTTCCACTCTAACCACATCCTGAAGGAACTTTTTCCCATTCGGATCCATAACCCAGATCTGTGTTGGCAGTTCTTTAGTGACAATCACCTCTATGAGCATTCTGGCGTAAGAAATCCTTGTCTGTTTTGTTGTACATTAATCTGCAAATATTGGTTTCTCTAATACGCTAGAGATTCTGCTTAGAGATCTCATACCCCAGCAAGATATTGGAAGTTTCAGAAACTTTACCCATAATGGGATATCAGTCGGGAACTCTTATGAAAAATTGAATTCAGGTGTCCATTGCTTGAGTATCATAGGCCTATTGGCTATTGAGTAAGGTCCTGCACATAGTATCTCTTTGGCATCAGCAATTGTTTTGAATTTCACTATGTAATATCCTTCTTCATGGTAGAACAAATTTGGCTCAGGGACATGCAACCAGTGGTGATTGATGAATCTCTTCATTGCATTGAAGCCAGGCCCGTCTCCTAGGATGTATACCACTAAGACACACTTCCATTTTGCTTCTTCCTCTTCCACCTCCGATTTATCCAGCTGTACTATAGGTTGCCCGTCAATCATCATTGGGGGTATGTAGTCAAGAGCCATTCCATGGGTCGCAAATCAATTCTTCTGGAATAGTGTTGTCCAGCTCTTTTTAGGCTCCACTAAGGTGTTTCTGCTAGTCTCTGGGTGTTCCTCTATTACCGTTTCTGGTTACATGTTCGTCTCTGTCGAAGGATCTGGGACCACTGGAATCAGAGGAGTTGTAGTCACTTCGACACCTGCTGCTGTCGGAGGTTCCATAGTCGCGTCATCCATACCTACTATTGGATCTTGTTGTACTGTCACTGCATTTGTAGCTTGCTCATCTACTTCCATGGCGTCTAGGTTTTGTACAGAGGGATTATGCAATCGTTGGTATTGTTCTTCTCCAAAATCAGTTGGTTCAGCTTGTCAAAGGTGTCAATCGGAATCTTCCGCGGTCGACCTCTGCCGCGGCTGCCGCCTTTCTCCATATCTACGAGCTTGGCATACGTTATGCTAACGTCCATCGAGAGGAAATGAGAGAGAACGCTGATTGTAGGTTTACTAATAACTTTTGATTCTTTTACCTCTTAAAGAATCAAATCATCAAAATAGCATCATCAACTATGAATTTAACCTCAAATTCATGAAATTCTTTAAGAAAATTGACATTTCTATTTTCTCAACTAAAGGTCCGACTTATACTAAAATAATTTCGATTCTTACCAAATTTCACAAATTCAACTTGATTATTATTTTAAACCTGTAGCGGGCCTCGTAATCAAGATACGAGCCTAATACCATCAAGAAAATGTTGTATTTCACTTCTAAAAGCCTTTATATTTTCCAGCAACTAAGTTTCTTTAAAAAATTTCTCAGGTTAGGAACATCGGCATTCGATTCCAGATATATGCCTAAGTCCCATATCCTGCGGACCCTACGGGACATTCAAATCAGGGGTCCGAGTCTATTTACCAAGAGCATTGACCAAAGTCAACTTTAACCCATTTTCAAGATCAAATTTATTAGTTTTCTAAAATTTCTCATAAAAGCTTTTCGAAAACGCGCTCGGATTGTGCACGCAAATTGAGGTGAGAGAAAATGAGGGTTTTAAGGCCTGGAACACACTGGAGGGTTCAGAGTCTGCAACACCTGGTCTTTTAAGCCTAAGGAATCCTAAAACCTACTCAAAACTCACCCAAGCCCTCGGGGCTACAAACCAAACATACACATCACCTCAAAATTATCCTACGGAGTTATCCGTGCGATCAAATCGCTAATATGACATCTTAAACATTAAATTGAGCCTCAAAATCCATGATTTTTCTTCTAAGTTTCACAAAATTTCAAGTTTTCCATTTCAAGCCCAAAACACGTCAAACGGCGTCCGTTTTCAATCAAACTTTTCAAAAGGCAGTTAAATCATATATAAGACTCGTACCAGGCGTCGGAACCAGAATACGGGCCCGATTCCATCACTTTCTAATCAGTTTTTATTTCCAATTTCCTTAATTATTTCCAGAAAATAATTTCACACAAAAATTCATTTCTCAGACTTGGGAACTCGGAATTTAATTTCGGGCATACGCCCAAGTCCCGTATTTTCTTAAGGATCCTTCGGGATCATCAAATCACGAGTCCGGGTCCGTTAACCCAAACTGTTGACCGAAGTCAAACTTATTCAATTTAAAACCAAAAACTAGCATTTTTATCACAAAATTCATATTTAAGTTTTTCTTCCGGGCTACATGCCCGGACTGCTCGCGCAAATTAAGGCAACCCTAATTGAGTTTCCAAGGCCTCGAAAGTACAAAATGGTAAAAAAATAAGTGATTACCCTTTTGGGTCGTCATAGTGGATTTTTAATCTTCTAGGAGCATAGAAATCAAAGCTATTGGAAGGATGCAACAACAAACTAGATGGTTGGAACTAAGTGTGAGGTACCCGCATGATGGACCAAGCCTAGGAGAAGTCTGAGTACCCATGAGCTGCTAGTGGTTCAGCCTTTTTCCTACCAGGAAGTTTATTTTACCCACTTATTACTTATGGTGTGCATTGGGGATAATGTACAATTTTAAGTATGGGGCGAAGAGATTGTTTGAGTGACTTTCTATACTATTGTTAGTACAATTGAATAATTATTTTTTTAGAAAAACAAAGATTGATCTTTTCCCAATGATGGATATCCTAGACAATTTTCTTGAGGTATTTATGTCTAAAGAAAAAAAGGACAAAAATATTTTCTTTGTAGGTAGTGTAGTAATTTCCTCTTGATTTTTCTTTGTGCCGCAGTTCTTTTCCAAGGATTTTTCTTGAACCGGGTAGTAGTTCGTCCTTTTATTTTTTTTTATTTTTGGAGTATATTATAGAATTAAGAAATAAATGGAGGAAGAAAAATTAGATTCCTAGGCGCCAGTGACTTGTTTGATAGTAGCATATATAGGTTTTGGCATGTGTAGTATCTTCCTTGTGAGCTAAAATTGCTTATGATGCCTTGGTTATTTGGATAACATATTTTGTGACGCCTACGTCTCATTTTCTTGACTTATGTTCACTTTGTACTTAATGCTTAATATCGTGTGGCTCTGTGAATACTTGCATTAGTTTAAGAATTTGAATGAAACCGTTTTTAGTGAATCATGTGTCATGTGTAGTGAGATTTTGTGTAGTTCATGTATTGTTGTAGGTCTAGAACTTGCCCGGTATGTGAGTTGAAGCGAAAGTTAGGTGAAGCTCGGTTTGAAAAATGATTTTAGGCTTTCTTTAATGTCTTTTTGAGCGTTATCGCTATCAAAAATAAAATTTGTCCCTAGCTAACCCTTTTGATCCTATAGACTTCTATTTACAAGCCTATACTATTTTTGTTATTAATTGATACTTTTGATTCTTTTACCTCTTAAAGCACGTTAATTGTGAAATAAGCGCTAAAAGAACTAAGAAGGGACTCTGTGTGAGGTGACTTTTGAGTGAAACCAATGAAAGGAAGAAATGTGCACTTATTCTGTAAAGTAATACATCACTAGCGGAAACTGCAAAGGAAAAAAAAAAGAGAAAATCTAAAAAAAAAAGATAAAGAAAAATAGAGAATAATAAATTGTTGTCTTGTTCTTGTAGTGGGTATGAATTAAAGTAGTGCTTAAAGACAAAGAATGGTATATAGGGATGATTTTGTTAGTGGAATTGAAGGGGATTGAGGAATTTGTTCATAAAGATTATTAATTGATGTTTAAAGTTCTTAGGAGGGTGAGCCACTATTCCTAAATATATCCTACCCATTCCTTGGCCCACATTACAACCTTGTAAAAGCTCTAATTGATTTTAGATTGAGTGGGCTTACATTAGTAGAGATTTACATTATGGAAAAGCCTATGGTACTAATTGCATGCATGTGACTTCTTTTGTGAGAGTGAGTGGTATTCTTTGATAAAATATAATTGATCATTTAATTTGAATATATAGATTCATATTACTCTCCTATTCTTGTGATAAGGGCACATGATTTCACGAGAGATATGTAGCATTACTAGACTTCTCTATATGATGTTGGGTTTTCAAGCCATGAGTGCATTGTGACACTGAGTTCGTTTTTTAGGCTAAGATTGTTAGGAGCATGTTGCCTTTGTTGTGAATATTCATGAAGTATGGCACAAGAAAAGGAAAGTGTATGTGATTGCATATGCTAGAGTTGAATTTTTGCTATAAACCATGGTCATTGGCGTGATGTGCTTCAATTATGTAAAAACAAATTATTTAAAAAGGTCATGTCTATATAAAGTGTAGTTTGATTGCTCGAGGGCGAGCAATGGTTTAAGTGTGGGGTGTTGATGATAGACTATAATTACGTATTTTAGTCGCTTATTACACTCTAATTTATTGCACTTTAATTGAGTGAGCTTTAATCGCTAGTGTTTTGCACTACTTGTGTGTTTTATGCCTTGTAGGAGTGATTCCGAGTTATGAAGATGCTATGGGATAAATTCAAGTGATTTAGAGCTTTGAAGTCTAAGTAAAAGCCCAAAATTAAGTCGAAATCATGTTCGGGGATCAATGAATGATAGTTAAGAACGAATGACGAATCAAGTAGACATATTGTGTTCTGTATAGTAAAATGTACATAATTTTTTTTTCAAAACTCCATTTGGGCTCCACAATATATAGTTGGAAATCTAACTCAAAGGGATACAACTTTCATGTTTTGCGTTTTTTCAAATTCCAAACAGAACATGGTTGAAAGTGGGGCAGAACTGGACAAAATGCGCGGTCAACCGCGGCCAAGCACGTTCTGTCCAGTAAAAGTGTCTTTTTTGCGTAGAAGAAGGTGTAATTATTTTATCTCAACCCTAATTTGTATATATACATGCAAAAATGGTATTTTGAGGACTTTTGACATAATTTAGACCTAAGGAGGCTAAGGAGACCGATGATTTGACCTAAGGAGGCAAGAACACAATAGGAGCAAGGCAGAGAATTCTTCTACGAGTTTTTCAGTTCCTTCTTCTTTTTTCTATTATTGGTTATGAATTCTAGTATTGTAGTTATAAATACTATTATGAATAGCTAATTTGTTATCTAGAATTTTGATGGAACCTATTGGAGGATGATTTTCTTGTTACGTTAATAAAGATTTGCGGTAACTTTTTCTCTATTTCTTCAACTACGTTAATATTATGGTTGGTTGAAGATCTCCCAATTGACTGCGCCTATTTAGTGTGTATTAGTCGGGAGATAGTGCATATTTAAATAATTATCGAACAACATCACTCCTACCGTATATAAGTGATCAATTTGAAGGATTTGAAGGTGGGATTAGGCATAAGGAAACCTTGGGTCGATCCGAGTGAGCTGTACTTAATGTCAGCTAGCGTAAGTCGGAAAAATATATCTAGTAAATTGTGGTAGTTACTCGGAAGAGAATTACGATACTTAGAGCGCTCATGATCAATAGAGAAGACTTAGACAAATTTATAGAAAACGTAGCAGAAAGGATTCTAATATTAGGAAAAATAATAACTCTACTCCTCCTTAATCTTGTCTCTAGCTCTTAGTATCTTTAGTTGGTAATTTACTATTTTAATTAGTTAAACACAAGAATCTTAATATTTATAAGTTAGGAATTGTTCAACTTTGTGTTCTTAGTGATAGTGAACAACTATAGCTAAACCTTAGTTCTCAATCGGACTCAACTCTGGACATGTAAACTAAATTATATTTACAACAATCGCTTACTTTTTTTTATAAGACATAATTGGAGGTGATCATGGTTCTTCAAGATATAATTGTCATAAAAATTATAGATTTAGCATTAACGTATTCCATATGTGAATAGTTTAAACGAAAGAATAGGAATTCCACTTTGTAATTAATATGCGTGAGTTACAAAAAGGTTAGAAAACTAGCAGCCCTAATACATAAACCCATCGGAAAATATAACTTTTACACGAGTTCCTGGAATTAATTTTGATGTGTAGATTAGGAGTGATTCCAAGTAATTTGAAATTGGAATTTTCCACAATATGTTTTGCGAAAACAAAAATAAAAAAATAGTCATACTCAGGGTGTATCCAAATTAATCAGAGCCAAATAAGTGCGTGTTAAACCATAAAAAAAGAAAAAAAAAAGAACTTTTTAAAAGTTCCTCGGCGGAGATATCACTCTTTGAAAGTTATCATGTTCCCTCAGGTGAGGAGCTAGGGATGGAAGAGATTCATTCGAATTCTCTTTTCCGAAAAGTTAAGAGTATAATACATGTAAAACTTATTTGTTACGTATATAAAATAGATATTGAATATCATGAATTTTTTATGTGTTTATGTATAAAAAAAAATTTAGTGAAAATTTTGCCTCCACGACAACAGTTGATATTTAATGGATTTCTACTCATGCACATTATGAACACGTTGTTGACTACATTGCTAGTTATAAAGTAATAGATGGTAGTGATAAAAAGGAAACGAATGTGGTCATATTGAATTATTGAATTTTATTTAGATTTTCAACGGGTGTTGCCATATTTGTGACATTGATAACGTCCAAATTACAACAACAACAGTCCAGTATAATCTCACTTAATTGGGTCTGGGGAGGGTAGTGTGTACGCAGACCTTACTCCTATCCTGGGGTAGAGAGGCTGTTTCCAAATTGACCCCCCTTCAAGAACTTCACACCTTGCTCTTGGGGAGACTCGAACTCACAACCTCTCGGTTGGAAGTGTGGATTGCTTACCATCAGAGTAACCTCAATAACATCCAAATTATTTGGACTATAAACCCACATGCCTAACACATCAAACTATCATAACAATTAAGATATGAAGTTTCACGTTATTAATGGGTTCACTAAACTCAAGTTTTCTGAACAGAGCATGAATATATAATATATGAAGTTTTATTAGTTGCGACAAAAGCAATAGGGGCTGAAGCACCCATAATGGTCAACGTGGGTCCGCCCATGGTTGCACCGCTTTAGCCATGGGCCGAACAATAATGTTGGTGATTTGGTTAACATAACTAACACCCTTAATATAATGGTTCCTGAGCAAATAAGGCCCTATTACTGAAATTCATTTTAAGAGTGTCACCGCGAGTAGAGTATAAAACTAATGTGGTTCATTTTGAATTCCTAATTACAAGAAAACTTAAAAATACGAGTCCAACAATGGAGCTATTTTGTGTAATATTAACAAATAGGGATTATGGGTGACATAAGATTTGATGTTATTGTTGAATTGTCCCACATCGGAGGGATTTGAGGTCCTTGGTCTCCTTATATGACTTGGGCAATCTTCACCTTATAAGCTAGCTTTCGGGGTTGAGTTAGGCCCAAGGTCCATTCTTTTCATGTTTGATACTATTTTTTAAAAATTGATCGATAAGGAGAAAAAAGAGAGCACGAAATGTGGATGATGCAAAAAAGAAATGTGCAATTAATCTTGGTGGGTATGAGGTATGTGAAAGTTTATTATCAAATTTTAAATATAAATAATTGAAGAGCATCATCAGAATTTAGACATCTATATTTTATTTACTCGTTTGATTAGTTTTCATTTAACTATATATATATATATATATATATATATATGGACGTTTTTGTTGTTCAAGCTATTCATCTAGACGGGTCAAACCAGCTTAACAAGGAACAAAAAGGCGCAACAAATTAGCTACAATAATTGGGAATAACGTAGAAAAATGAACTTTTGTATCACAAATAAGTATTCTTTCCTTATTTCACAAAACTATGAAATTTCTCCATTATGAATAGCAGGAGATAATTGCATAAAGAATTTAAATGATGAATGAAAAAAATCGAGTAGCCAAATAGATAAAACAATACAATAATAATTGTACTAATGGACCAAGTATGTAATCGCAAGTGCAACAAGTAGAAGAATATAAGCAATCCCTTGATCAATCGCTGTGCCTGCAATAAAATTACCAAATCAATTTCTTCATATATTAAAATGTAAAAAAAACTTAGTGCACAAAATATTCTGTATTTACACAAGGTCCAAAAAAGGATTGCACCCGAACGGGTGCGATGCAAGTAACAGTGGTTGATTTTATGCACAAACTCGTAACTTATAGGTCATACAAAAACAACTTAATCCTTGCTTCAAAGTTCCCTTCTTCACATTTGAAGTGTATTTATGAAAAATCCAAGAAGAAGAGTGATAGTTTAAGCTCTACATACTATTAAATTAAAAAAAGTTATTTGCCTACTTTTTTGATTATATATTAGTATAAGATTTATTATCAATGCAGTTTAACCTGTTATATTACTGCTTACGGATGTTATAAGTTGTTGTTTGTAATTACTTTTTGAGTAAATTGATAGCGTGAAAATTAATTATCCTACGGTAAATGAAGATGTTTACCGTCATTGGAAGGAGGTGGAGCTGAAGAAGGAGCCATGCCTTGTCCAAAACTATACTCAACCAAAGCCAACAACAAAAAACCAATAATAGATGAGAGGCTCATCAATCTAACCGAATTCATCTTCAAATTTATTAGAAACAGATTTATAATTTTCCCAGAAAGAAAAAGGTGGAAATTTCTTATATTTAGAGAAGAGAAAGGGGATTTTTGGAGTTTACAGAGAGAAGATGGTTGTGAGAAAGAAGGTATGTACAGAGTTTATTATATACGAGTTTAATTATGTGTGTGATTCGAGGAAATAAAGAAGAAAAGTTGTAGTTGTTGGGGTGAAAGCTACGACTAGGATTAAATGAAAAATATAAATAAAATACAAAGTTGATTTTATTGACTCGGTAGGCTGTAGATGTTTGACTTAAAGGCGGAATGTGAGTTTAAATTAAAGAATTATTCCAGTGTCTGCGAGACACGCTAAAAATCAATTTTATATATATATAGGTTTGTTAACGTGGCATGTGAACATATGATTGTTTTGCCAAATTAGATTTTTTATGTATGTATTTTTTAAAATTGATCTAATATAATTTGTTGGCACAAAGATTGAGTGGAATACACTTGGTTGAGTACTAAGTTATTTACCAAAAGGAATAAAGAACAATCCTCACTTAATACTTTTGTCTCCGCTTTTTTAGTGGTGCACCTATGATCTAAAATTTTTAGATTCGCGTTTGTGTGTGTATATATAGGTCTAACATCTATAAGCATTAATTAGTAGGAAGTGAAGTCTCCTGTTTAAACCTGTTAAAATTAATTCTTCTTGAGTTGAAAGTCTTTTGGAAATAATATCTCTATCTTCGCAAGGTGGAAATAAGGTTTACGTATATTTTATTTTTCTCAAACTCTCATAATGTAAAATTGTACGGGGTATGTTGGTTGTTTATTTAGGAAGTAAACAGTGATAAACCAGAATTTTCGTTAAGGAATACCAAAATATATAAAAATAATACACCAGAAAGTTAAGAGAAGTTAACACATTATATATATATATATATATATATATATATATGAAAATTTACTATCTACACAATTATATTTTTCCTGTAAAGGAGTGTTATTTGTCACTCCCTTTTTATAAGGTGGTTCTGCCACTAGAAATGAAGCTTTAGAACTCGAATTTTTTTATTTTTTCTTTCTTTTTAGTAGTGTTGTACCACTTGTTGACTGTTGCCTTGTTCGATAATACTAATATCTTGCCTATGATAAGATTAAGGTTATGGGTTGGAAATGCTCGGGTTGAGAATCATGATCGAATGTGACGCTTGCTTGATGGATTAGTTAACAAATAATATTATGCTTTTATTACTGTAGAGAGTTTTGGGAGAATTAATTTTCTCGTATTGCTCACAAGTATATATAGAGTATAGAGAGGTATACCAACTATAGGACTGCACAATAATGAAAGAAATCAAATCCTACCAACTATAGGACTGTACAATAATGAAATAATATTCTACCAATAATAAAAAGATACACACAATATATTCTAATACGCCCCCTCAAGATGGAGGGCCGGAGGACACGCCAATCTTGGACATCAGCAGAAGAAGCCGAGGACAAGATAAGTGCTTGGTGAGAGCATCAGCAAGCTGATCAGCAGAGGATACGTGAGCAACACGAAGAGACCCATTCTGAACCAATTGACGAACAAAGTGATAATCAATGGAGATGTGTTTCATGCGCGAATGAAACACAGGGTTGGACAGAGGTAAGTGGCGCCAATGTTGTCGCTGTAAATGACAGGAGCAGCCGGAAGAGGGACATGAAGCTCGCGCAGTAGTGAATGAAGCCAACGGACTTCAGTGGCAGCAGAAGCAATGGCACGATATTCAGCCTCAGTAGAAGATCGTGCAACGGAACGCTGCTTTTTGGAGCTCTAGGAAATAGGATTAGGCCCCAGAAAGACAACATAGGCACCAGTTGAGGAGCGGTCATCACAGTTTCCACCCCAATCAGCATCAGAGAAATAATGCAGAGATATAGCAGATGAAGGACGCAGCCAGACTCCGAAGTCACGCGTCCCATTCAGATACCGGAAGAGGCGCTTAACTTCACCCCAATGAGTGACAGTAGGAGCGTGTATGAACTGTGAGAGTTTATTCACAGCAAAGGAGATATCAGGACGAGTGAAGGAGAGATACTGGAGGCCCCCAAGGGCCTGTCGATAGGCGGACGCGTCGGCAGGAGGCGAGCCGTCGGCCAGATGAAGGCGGGTGTAGGCCGCTGTTGGCGTCTGAACAGGGTTGGATTCCAGCATATTATGACGAGTCAATAGATCAACAACATACTTACACTGAGAAAGAAAACACCCCTTGGGGCTGCGCTGAACCTCAACACCAAGAAAGTAGCTTAGATCACCCATGTTTTTAAGAGAAAATTTAGTCCCAAGAGAGTCAATCACACGGTTCAAGAAGGCAGAGTCATTACTAGTCAATATGAGATCATCAACATATACCAAAAAATAGGCTGTAATACCAGAATGCTGAAAGACGAAGAGCAAAGTGCCAGAGGTAGTGTTGACGAAACTCATGGCCAAAAGGCATTGGCGGAGCTCACTGTACCATGCCCGGGGTGCCTGTTTGAGACCATAAATAGCTTTCTGTAACTTACAGACATAAGATGGATAGGCTTTGTCAGCAAAACCCGGTGGTTGTGCCATATAGACACCCTCTGTAAGCCTCCCGTGGAGAAAGGCATTGTTCACATCCATTTGATGAAGAGGTCAGCCCTTGGATACAACTAGACTGAGAACCAAACGCACAGTTGCCGGCTTAATAACCAGACTGAAAGTCTCCTGGAAGTCGACACCTGGTCGCTGATGAAAGCCTTTCGCAACAAGTCGGGCTTTGAACTTATCCACATTACCGTCAGGCTTTCGTTTGATACGATAAACCCACTTGCAGCCCACAACATTCTGTGAAGAATCAGGTGGAACAAGATCCCAGGTGTCATTCTGTAGCAGAGCATCAAACTCCAATGACATAGCAGCGCGCCAACGCTCATCAGACATAGCACTAGACAAAGTCTGAGGTTCTGTAACAGCTGGAGAGGATACAGCAGACATACCAAACTTCTTGTTGGGCGTAAAGATGTTATTTTTGCTGCGAGTTTGCATGTGATGACCACCCTGAGAGGATGAAGGTGGCGACAAAGTGGGTGTAGCAGCGGCGGGGGCCGCTGGCGGTGCCGTAAGAGGCTCTGGTGGCTCGGGCGTTGGCGCCGGTAGTGCGTCCGGTGAAGGATCGCTAGTGGGAGCGGCGGCAGGTACTGGCGGAGGCAGCGGAAGGACTTCTAGGGTGACCGGATTGGGTACGGGTGGAGACTCGGGGTTAGACAATTTGGAAAACGGGAAGATATCTTCATGGAAGGTGACATGACGCGAGACGAAGATTTTAGACGTTGAGGGATCAAAGCATAGATATGCACTTTGAGTAGAGGAGTAACCGAAGAGGACACAGGCACGAGATCTGGGTTCCATTATAATTACTTAGTATAACTTTTCGCATGACAGTAAACTTTGATCCTAACAGACAACTCATGCTTAGGTCTCCATGTATGTTAAATTGTGGCAATAAATTAATATCGCTTGTAACAATTCTTATAATAAGTGCAAATTTGCATACATAATTTAACAAACATATTTAGTTTATTCTAATATTATATATACATTTCTCATTACCTGATAGCGTAGCAGGCTCGTATAGTCGTTGTGGTTGGACCAACGAGAGAGTGGGAGTGACGCATAAGACTTTGAGGGGTCGTTGAAAACAAAGTTATCTGGCTATTAGTAATTCTATTTTTCTATATGGATAAAAATATTACAATTTAAGGACAATTAATTTTGAAATTAATTATATTACGATTTTAATTCTTATTTAAACTAAATATAAGATAATTTATTTTAAATTTAATCCGAAATTAATTATTTCATATTCCTCGTACAAACAAGCCAGAAAGAGTGTAATTTCAATAATAAATTATTATTATTATAATTATAATAATTATTATTATTATTATAACCCAAGAAATAGTAGATTTTACTTTTCAACGACCCAAGAATTTGTAAACGGTCAACTTATTTAGTCGCCAAATTTGCATGGACTTGATGACTTTTCATATTGATTTCCCTACACTTTGCACATGCTGAAGAAGAATCTTCTCATTATTTAACTGTCCCCATTTAGGTCATATTCAATGTTTGGTCTAATATTAATTAGATTGTCCCGTGACTCAAGTCAGCCAAATCAGAAATTTTATTAAAATATATCAAAAATTAAAAAATAAATATACAAAATTAAAGAGATCATAATATATATAGAAAAAAAATTATATATGATGAACTATGTGAATTAAGACAAATATTATGTTCGTCGTTAATAGTTTGGCATAGATATGCTCAATCCATTCAATACCTGCTTATTCATGCCCTTAATTTAACGGAGCCACTATTTTATCTTTCTTAAATAATTAATAACCGGGCCCAATCAAAATTTGATGATCTAATCCGTTAGGACGCGATCCACCCTTATTTCAAAGATATTTTTGATATATTTTATTTTGATTGGGAAACTATGTGATAATCATATTTATTTATTTGAGTAATTTGATAATCGATTTTTATTGTTATACATCATTTCGCGAAGTAATCCCACTAAAAGTAATAATTAATATTTATTTATTATTTTAATAATATAATACTCAAATTAGTTTGTGCTTTCTTCAATCATTTACCATCTATTTTTATTTTTCTCAATGGTACTTTTATGAAATAACATTTTTTATGAAATAATTAATTAATAAAAATGGGAAAAAAATACCAATGTTTAAATAGTCATGCTTGCTATAAAGTAATAATTGTTATGAAATAATTAATTAATAAAAATAAAAAAGAAGCACCACAATTTTAACAATTTATTACTTATTTCATAACAAATTTGTAACACAAAAAATTATTCAATAAACTAATAATCAATCATATAATGATCATTTATCTAATAAAACGGATTCATCATGTTAAGTTACAGGGAACATGGAGTTATTTAGGTAATATTCACATCTGTTACCAAAACAAATATGGAGTTATCTATATGTGTACTAGTGAAAATACAAATAGATTGTGAGAAAAATAACAATAGATGGTAAAATATAAAAAAAGTACAAATTAGTTTGAATATTATATTATTAAAATAATAAATAATTATCAGTTACTACTTTTAGTAGGATTACTTTCCGAAATGATGTATAACAAAAAAGAAATCAATTATCAAATTACTCAAAACAAATAAATATTATAACACAATTTCTCAACTAAACAAAAATAATATATCAAAAAATATATTTTAAATAAGGATGGATCAGGTCCTAATAGATCGGGTCAGCAGATTTTGGTTGGGTTCGGTTATTAATTATTTAAAAAAGAAAAAATAATGATTCTATTAAACTAAGGGCATGAATGAGTAAATATTGGACGAATTAGGCACATCTGTACCAAACTATTAACGATGAATATATTTATCTTAATTTACATAGTTTACTAATATATCTAACCATTTGTTATATATATATACACAAAAGGCTACCTACCTAACCGTAAAAAATTTTTGACGATGGGATGGATACCTTTTGGAGCTATGTAGCTTCGCCTAAGGGTGTAAATTTCGCGGTTCCGAACCGGAATCGGACCGGAACTGCGACCCTGGCGGTTCTGCCGGTTCCGGCGGCCCGTTTCTGGCGGTTCCTGGGAACCGTAGCGGGGCGGTTCTACCCGTTGGAACCGCCAGAACCGGAACCAGAACCGGACCGGTTCTAGCGGTTCCAAACGGTTCCCGGTGGTACTGTAACAATAATGTTTTAAAAAATTTTTTTTTTTTAAATAATTTCCAAACTGCTCTTTTTCAAAAGTAGCCGCTTGGAAGTTTAATATATAGCCATTTGGCCCCCAAACTTTAATTTAACCCCAAACTTTATATAATTACACTATTTTCCATTTTTCAACTATAAATACCCCCTCATTCTTTCATTTTTATTTACCAATTCATCAATATCTCTCAATCTCTCTCAAGCTCTCTTTCAGTATTTCTAGTGCAAGTGCTTAAATTATTGTTGCAAATTCGTAAACATTGTGAAGTTGTTGAATTTAAGTTTTCAAGTGTTCAATTTCAACGATATTCAATTTTCAAGAAGTTGTTCGTCAATCCAGTAAACTCGTTTCAACTCTTACGTGCTAAGAATATTTTTGTGTGTTATTATTTTGCTTAATTATAATTATTATGGCATTTTCGTTGAAAAATATGTTCGGTAAAGGAAAAGCTAAAACCGGTGAAAGTAGTGGCCAAAATACTACCCCTCCCCCGGCTCCCCGACCTAGGAACGATAAGCAAGTTCAAAGTAGTAGCCAACCTAGAAATCCTAATGAACCCTTCGGAATCCTTGATAGTGATCACCCGTGTTTTCAATTTAGCGATATTGATTTTCTACATGATGTAGCAGTTAGTGATAGAATAGACGATGATATTATGAATGCTCTTTATCCTAATGCACCTATATTAGAGGGAAATGAGGATGATGATGATGATGAAACCCAAGCTCAAGTAGATTTAGATGATACACCTACTAGTCCTGCTCATAACTTAGGTGATGAAACGGCACACCCATCCGTACAAACTCCCACTTTTAGTAGACAACCTCCTAAGCGTACAGAAACATCATTAGTTTGGTAATTTTTTATTCAACTAAGAGAACAAATAAGGCTAAGTGCAAATCTTGTGGGAAATTACTTGTTCATAGGTATACTGGAGATCGTAGCGGCACGGGTAGTTTAGTTAAGCAAATAAGATTACACCCTAGCGATAAGGCTAGATATTTGCAATTGAAAGCGCAACAAGAGGGGAGGAAAAGTCCTGATTCAGTTAACCCAAGTACTGGTTCAAATCTAGTTCAACCAGGAATAAACACAGTCACCGGAGGTATATTATATTACGATCCAAATAAGGATCGTGAAGAATTAGCTAAAATGATTACTGTTATGTGTTTGCCTTATTCTTTTGCTTCTAATCCTGCATGGATTCATTATATTAGAAGAGTATTTAATCCTACGTATAAACATTGGCCTCGCGCCACAGTTAAGGACAATATTTATAAATACAAGCATGAATATGAATAATACTTGCGCTATTTATTTACCCATATAACTAATCGTATATCTATTATAACTGATATTGGTAGAAGTAATAATGATTGTGATTATCTAACCGTAACCAATCATTGGATATACGAAGACTGGACAATGCAAAAACGCATTATTGCATATAGGATAATTAATTCACGGCACACGAGTAGGTTTATTGCTAACACTATTTCAGATGTATGCAGATATTTTTGTTTTAGTGATAAAATAATGTCAATTTCTATGGATAACGCTTCTAGCAACACTAGTGCAATATGTATGCTAACTAGAACAATTATCCTGCTTTTACTAATATTTTCCATGTTAGATGTATATGTCATATTTATCATTTAATTGTTGGTGATGGTATGAGAATATTAAACTTAGAAATTGAAAAGGTTAAAATGGCTCTTAATTGGCTATTTTATTCAAACCGTAGAAGTAGACTTAGAGAATATTTTAAAAAGTGTGACGAATATGGCCTTAGAGAAAGAAAGGTTCCTAAACCCTGCCCGACTAGGTGGAATTACATGTACGAAAGTTTAGTAATAGCGTACGAATATAGAAACCCAATTAACGCTACGTATAATTCTCGGGATTGTGGTGAGGACGATAATGACATGCTAACTACACAAGATTGGACTAACGTTAAAATTCTTTTAGATTTTTTAGAACATTTTCATGTGGCTACAAAATCTTTATCTGGCCAATATTATCCAACTATTTCTAACTGTTTAGTTTATATTGCCGCACTTGCCAATTTGTTTGTTGATTTTAGCGAGGGGAAATTTATGAAATTGCAATATCTGAAATGAAAAAGAAGTTTAAAAAATATTTTTTTCCAATCCCTCCTATATATGGTGTGTCTGCTATGTTAAATCCAACTATGAAATTAGGAGGTCCTAACTTTTGGTATTCTATTATTTATCAATCTTTAGATCTTTCAGAAGTAGAAATTGCTACACTAGCTGATGCGAAAGCATCAATTAAAGTTAATGCTCAAACTGTTTATAATGCTTATAAATAGGCGTTAGAGCATGCTAGGCCTAATATTTCAACCCCTACTTCGTCTACATCACAGTCGTCTAAAAGAGCTGCTGGCTTAACAGCTTTTAAATCGTGGACGAAGTTCAGGGGTACTCAAGGGGATAATTTAGATGAAATTTCCCATCTAAATGAGCTTCAAGTTTATTTGTCGCAGGGACTAGAGCATGAGAATCCAGACGGCTCTTTCGACCTTTTGGATTGGTGGAAGACAAGGGAAAAGCATTTTTCTATTCTTGCAAGGATAGCTCGGGATATTCTATCGATTCAAGCGTCAACTGTTGCATCGGAGAGCGCTTTTAGTCAAGCAAGACTACAAATAGGTGATCACAGAGCGTCGATGCGGGACAGCTTGGAAAAATCAGTGCTTTTTCGAGATTGGATCCGCGCAGAAAGAAGGAACTTTGGGCTAGCTGAATCACAACCAGAAATAGATGAGTGCTATGAAGAAATGCTAGCAGAACTTGCTCAGGAGACATCTTCACCCGGAAGTGGTGATGAACAAGCTTCATTTCCACCACCGCCAACACAACCACCTCCAAACCTTGAAGGTTTTATGAGATTTGTTAGAAATAATACATAAATTATGATGTAACTTGTACATTGACATGTCTTCTTTTAGTTTTTTTTCCTTTTAATGGTGGTATTAGTACCACGTTGTGCTCATTCCACTGGGGGAAGGAAGACTAAGAAAGATATGCCATTTTGGTCAATAAATATGCTCTTTATCATATCCCTGAATATCTTTTGTCTCAATATTTCTTTATCAATATATACTACTTATATACAATTTATACTAATTACTAACTACAACACAACATGCACTACTTATATACAATATATACTACTTACATACAATATATACTACTTATATACAAAATATACACTACTTATACAAAATATATACTGATTACCAAACACAATATATACTATACTAATAACATAGTACACCATATAAAATATATTCTACAATATACTAATGACTACTATACAAGATATTGATTTAAAAAAAAAAAATTTCAGAACCGCCGGAACTGCCAGAACCGCCGGAACCGGAACCGAACCGGAACCGGATGGTACCCGGAACCGTATGGTAGCGGTTCTGGCTCCGAAACCGCCAGAATCGGAACCACAGACCCAAATAAACCCAGAACCGGAATCGGATACAGCCTTAACTTCGCCATTGCCAACTGCACGCTTATCTTTTCCTTTAACAAACATCAACTCCTTTTTTTTTTCTTCTTTAAAATAGCTATATATTTTATGTATTTTTAGGTGAGGATGACATGTGACTTAATAAAAGAAGACAAGATAAATGAAGGAAGGATTTTTTAAAAAGGTTAAAACTTTGTATTTTATGTTAATTTTCTGAAGTGAAATTACAATTGCTAAGCTATAATTCCAATTATGTTAATATAAGAAAAATAATATTGTATTGTCGTTGTAAAAGTACTAGCCTAAAAGATATATATATATATATATATATATATATATATATATATATATATATATATATATATATATATATATATATATATATATATATATGTTATCGTATTATGCATCCATGTACATGGCGAAGTAATTATTGCATCCTTCGTCACTCATACAACCATTCATAAGTATCTCGTTGTGAAAATCATTCCTCATTTTTTACATTTGCAATTAATTTTTTTATTTATAATTATCTCCATTTTTTTGTTTCTTCCTTGAAAAAGCTAAACTCAATTAAACCACCTTTAATAAGTTTAATTTTCATCAAATAATATAATTGATAGATGCTTTTTCCTCACATGTTAATATTTGTTGCCCATTTGCTTATAATTTTATTTAACTAAATGAATAGAAAAAAAATTCAAACTATATCGGGTCGATAATTAATTTGTTTTTCCATATGAAACAACAACCTAGCAACCCAAATCAAGTTCAAATCAACCAAATTGACGGCAAGTATGCTATATTATTCTGGTTAGTGGCATGTCTATATTAAAGAAATGTGATGATCCGGACTTTCCACTTTCAGGAATCACCTACTCGTAAAAGCTAAGCAAATCAACTATTAAAGTTCTACACATTAATACTCAATCCCAAACAGCTATAAACAAAAATTAAAGTTAAACAGATGATAAATGCGGAAGAATTATAACACGATCAAATAATCCAATACAATTCTACCATTGGATCTAGTGTCACAATTTTACGAAAATCTACGAGTTACTATAGATACCAGTTTGAAAAGAAAGTAAAACTCTTATCGGGAAGAAACGAGAAAGCAGAAAGCTAAAACAGGGAAGGGGACTTCAGGCTCTCTGGACGTCAGCACATCTACCTTGGTCTCCCTGTACTGAAGTCAGCTACCTCAGCTACTCACCAGGTCCGGTACCGAAATCTGCATAAAAGAGTACAAAGTGTAGTATCAGTACAACTGACCCCATATATTGAGTAAGTGTCGAGCCTAACCTCGGCGAGTAATGACGAGGCTAGAACACGACAACCAAATAAACATATGCAGTTAAATCATATACAAACAAAATCATAATAACATGAATTAACAGAATAAGACGAGGAAGGGGACATGGTACATGGACTAACATGTTCTATCTATAAGACAATAAAGAAGTATTAATAACAAAGCTTTAAGAAACATCATATCTATATCAACAGGAATAAAGGAACAGTAACCCGTGCACAACATCATCCTTCGTGCTTTTTTTTTTATCCTTGCCATATGAAACAACAAAACGACACGCCATCACCCTTTGTGCATTACCTCACATAATCATAGCACGACATCACCATTCGTGCATTATTCCTTACAATATCCACACGATATTACACTTCGTGCATTAACTCTCAATTCATGGCACGACATTATCCTTCATGCATTAACATTCATAATATCGGCACGACATCACCCTTCGTGCATTGCACTCATTCACAATATCATACACGGTATCAACCTTTGTGTTTTACACTCTTTCTCACTTAAATAATAGAAACAATACGTCCCAGCAAGGAAAACAACAATAACCCGGCAAGGGAATCGACAATATCAACAATAACATCCCCACAAGGGAATTAACAATAATATCGCGAGAAAGGATTCAGCTATAACCAAACTCGTTCTCAACAATTACTTTACAAGAATGAAACTCAACTTGTGCCAATTCTCAATAATAATCAATTACGAAGAAACTTTATAAGCTTTGTGCAACAATAATAATCATCAATTTGAGCATGATCAATACATAATAAAGTCACTATAGTCATGATGTAAGACTCACGGGCATGCTCGACACCAACGTATAAGTAATCGTCACCTCACATATACACTGTACTCGATACAAACACATAGAAAATAGAGCACAACTCATATTCCCTCAAGATAAGGACACTTACCTTAATTCCACAGACAAGATTAAGCCTTAATTACCACTTTACCTCTCAGTTTAACCTCTAATTCGCATATATCTAGTCACAATTTACTTAATAACATTAGTAAATGCTAAATAGACCGATTCTAATGCATGAAGATAGATTTTCCATTATTTTTTCTAAAAAGTCAAAAATCGAGCTCATACCCGCTTGGTCAAAACACAAAGTTCGAACCAAAACCCGATTACCCATTTACTCACAAACTCAAATATGAAATTAGTTTTGAAATTGGACCTCAAATTGAGGTCCAAATCCTAAAATTTAAAAATTCTAACTTCTACCAAAAAACACCAAATTTCTCAAGAAAACCCCTAGATTTTAAAGTAAAATCATGTAAAAAGATTTTATTGCTGGAAGAAAATAAGTTAGAAATTGTTTATCTATGATTTGGAATTCTTTTCAAGAAAATCGCCCATGGGATGTTTAGGTTTGAAAAAGTAGTAAAATGAAGAAGAATCCCGTCAAAAATCTCACTTATCAGGTGTAGATGTTGTAATTTCAACCAGGGGTTCACAATTGCGAACCCTTTATAATCCTGCTACCTTCGCATTTGTGAAGGGCATGTTGCATTTGGGACAGAGGGCCATCGCAATTCCCAGCCCAGGCTTCACATTTGCGATGAGGGCCTGCCCAAGCTGAGTTCGCAATTGCGGCACATGAATCACATTTCCCAAACCTGAGCACTTCGCATTTGCGAAGCCTGATCTCGTAATTGTGAGATCAGAGTTTTGTTACACAGTTGTCACATACCAGCAATCTCTAAGTCAAATTCATTCTTTGGCCTATCCAAAACTCACCCGGACTCCAAGCCATACATGCACGTAAGTCTAAAATATCATACAAACTTGCTCGTGCGATCAAATCATCAAAATAACATCAACAACTATGAATTTAACCTCAAATTCATGAAATTCTTTAAGAAAATTGAAATTCCTATTTTCTCAACTAAAGGTCCGATTTATACTAAATCAATTTCGATTCTTACCAAATTTCACAAATTCAACTTGATTATTATTTTAAACATGTACAGGGACTCGAAATCAAGATACAGGCCTAATACCATCAAGAAAATGTTATATTTCACTTCTATAAGCCTTTATATTTTCCAGCAACTAAGTTTCTTTAAAAATTCTTTTCTCAGGTTAGGAACCTCGGAATTCGATTCAGAATATATGCCCAAGTCCCATATCCTGCGGACCCTACGGGACATTCAAATCACGGGTCCGAGTCTATTTACCAAGAACGTTGACCAAAGTCAACTTTAACCCATTTTCAAGACCAAATTTATTATTTTTCTAAAATTTCACATAAAAGCTTTCCGGAAACGCGTCCGGATTATGCACGCAAATTGAGGTGATAGAAAAGGAGGGTTTTATGGCCTGGAACACAATTTTGACTTCAAAACAAGAGATGACCTTTTGGTCGTCACATTCTCCACCTCTATAACAATCATTCGTCCTCGAACGGACATACAAAGGTACCTGAGTCGGTGAAAAGATGAGGATAATAGTTCCGTATATCAGACTCAGACTCACAGGTTGCTGCCTCAATAGGCTGAGCTCTCCACTACACACGAGCTGAAGGGAAATTCTTCGATCTCAATTGACGAACCTACCGGTCCAGAATAGCTATCGGCTCATCCTCATTGGTCAAGTCCTTGTCCAACTAGACATTGCTGAAATCTAACACGTGGAATTGATTGCCGTGATACTTCCGAATCATGGACATATGAAATACTGGGTGCACAATTGATAAACTCGGCAGCAACACAAGTCTGTAATCCACCTCTCCCACTCGATCAAGAATCCCAAAATGACAGGTGAATCCAGGGACTAGCTTGCCGTTTTTCCCAAAATCTTATTACGCCCTTCATGAGCGACACCCGAAGCTACAATTTCTCTCCCACCATGAATGCCACATCACGAACATTGCGGTCGGCATACCTTTCTTCCTGGACTGAGCTATATGAGCTTATCTTGAATGATGTTATCCTTATCCAAGGTATCCAAAACTAAATCTATACCCAACAACCGAGCCTCTCCCAGCTCAAACCATCCAATCGACGACTGATACCGCCTACCATATAGTTCTCATAGGGAGCTATCTAGATGCTCGACTAGTAAGTGTTGTTGTACTCAAACTCCGTTAATGCAAGAATTGATCCCACGAACCTCCAAAGTCAATAACACACGCTCGAAGCATATCCTCCAAAATCTATGTGGTACGCTCAGACTGTATATCCGTCTGAGGATGAAATGCTGTGCTCAACTCGACCTGAGTACCCAACTCACGCTGAACTACCCTCCAGAAATGCAAGGTAAAATGCATACCTTGATCAGAAATAATAGACATGGGCACACCATGAAGACGAACAATCTCCCGGATATAAATCTTTGCCAACCGCTCCGAAGAATAAGAAACTGCCACAAGAATAAAATGCGTTGACTTAGTCAGCCTGTCCACAATAACCCACACTGTATCGAACTTCCTCTAATTCCATGGGAGCCTAACAACGAAGTTCATAGTGATATTCTCCCACTTCCACTCAGGAATCGTTATCTTCTGGAACAGCACACCAGGTCTCTGATGCTCGTACTTTACATGCTGACAATTCAAATACCAAGCTAAATACACAAAAATATTCTTCTTCATTGTCCTCCACCAATAATGATGTCGCAAGTCCTAATAGATCTTAGCGACGCTCGAATGAATAAAATATCGGGAACTATAGGCCTCCTCTAGAAACAACTCACGAAGTCTATCTACATTAGGCACCGTGTCCCTAAGGACAAGCAAATGAGGATCACCATTCTGCCTATCTCGGATGCGCTCAAATAATGAAGAATGAGAAACTGTGCAAGCTAGCACGCGACTGGGTTAAAACATCTAACCTCACAAATTGATTGGATAAAGCCTGAACATCCAAAGCAAGCGTTCTCTCCCCGATCAGAATATACGCAAGACTACCCATACTAGCTGACCTCCTACTCAAAGAATCAGCCACTACATTGGCCTTTCCCGGATGATACAAGATGGTGATATCATAGTCATTCAATAACTCCAACCACCTCATTTGCCTCAAATTAGCTCCTTCTTCTTGAACAAATATTGTAAACTCCTGTGGTTCGTGAACACCTCACACGACCACACTATATAAATAAAGCCTCCAAATCTTTAGCGCGTGAACAATAGTTGCTAGCTCCAAATCATAAATTAGATAATTTTTCTCGTGGATCTTCAACTGTCGCGAATCATATGCACTCACATTGCCATTCTGCATCAACACCGCACCAAGTCCAATACGAGATGTATCACAATACACTGTATATATGGCCCTAACCCTGTGGGCAATACCAACACCGGCGCCGTAGTCAAAGCTATCTTAAGCTTCTGAAAGCTTGCCTCACACTCGTCCGAATACCTGAACTGGGTGCCCTTCTAGGTCAATCTGGTCATCAGGGCCGTAATAGATAAAAAGCCCTCGATAAACTAACGGTAATAGCCCGCCAAACCCAAGAAACTCCGGATCTCTATAGCATATACGGGATTAGGCTAGTCCTTGTCTGCCTCAATCTTCTTAGGGTTCACCTGAATACCCTTTACTGATACAACATATCCTAAGAATGCTACTGAACTCAACCAAAACTCACATTTCGAAAACTTAGCATATAACTGACTGTACATAAGAGTTTGGAGAACAACTCAAAGATGTTGCTCATGCTTCTCCCAGCTGTGGGAATAGATCAAAATATCATCAATAAAGACAATCACTAAGGAATCCAAATAAGGCTTGAACACTCGATTCATTAAATCCATAAAAGTTGCTGGGCTTTTGTCAACCCAAATGACGTCACTAAGAACTCATAATGCTCGTACCGAGTGTGAAAAGCTGTCTTAAGAACAAGTAGGTGTGAGTGATTTAGGTCATGCAGAGGTTTTGTGGTCCAGTCCCAATCAAAGGTCAAACAACTCCTTGCTAGCCCGAAGCAGCTAATCAAAATAAAGCATGGCAGTGGCGGAAGCAGACGCTCAGCAATGATGCCACAAACCAACCACCACGTTTTCAAACTAACAAGGTTTTATTTGTCCGAAACATGGGCTAGAAATTTTTAAGTCCACAGGGACTTCCCATGGAAAAGCATGGTTCAGGGAGCAAGAAATTCTGTTAAGAATCCTCCAAGATGAGAGCATGGCTCAGGTAAGTTCATTTCCAGTTTTCAGGGCCCTCATGGATAATGTGATTTGGTTTTTAAATTTTCAGGACCCTCTTGGATAATGGGATTTAGTTTTTAAATATTCATGACCCTCCTGGATAATGGGATTTAGTTTGTTAAAATTTTCAGGACCCTCATGGAAATAGGATTTAGTTTTTAAAATTTTCAGGACCCTCCTGGATGATGGGATTTAGTTTTTACAATTTTCAGGACCCTCATAGATAATAGGATTTAATTTTTAAAATTTTCAGGACCCTCATGGATAATGTGATATAGTTTTTAAATTTTCAGGACCCTTTTGGATAATGAGATTTAGTTTTTAAATTTTTAGGACCCTTATGGATAATGGGATTTAGTTTTTAAATTTTTAGGACCCTCCTGGATAATGAGATTTAGTTTTTTAAAATTTTCAGAACCCTCCTGGATAATGGAAATTAGTTTTTAAAATTTTCAGGACCCTCCTGGATAATGAGATTTAGTTTTAACAATTTTCAGGACCCTCCTGGATAATGAGATTTAGTTTTTGAATTTTCAGGACCCTCCTGAATAATGAGAATTAATTTTTGAAATTTTCAGGACCCTCCTGGATAATAGGATATAGTTTTTAAATTTTTAGGACCCTCATGGATAATGAGATTTAGTTTTTAAATTTTAAGGACCCTCCTGGATAATGGGATTTGGTTTTTAAAATTTTTAGGACCCTTATGGATAATGAGATTTAGTTTTTTAAAAAACATTCAAGACCTTTCTGGGTAATGGGATCTAGTTTTTAAAATTTTCAGGACCCTCATGGACGATTTAATTTAAAATTTTCAGGACACTCATGATAATGGGATTTAATTTTTAAAATTTTTAGGACCCTCCTGGATAATGGGACTAGTTTTTAAAATTCTCAGGAGCTTCCTGGATAATGGAATTTAGTGTTTAAAATTCTCAGGACCTTCCTGGATAATGGAATTTAGTGTTAAAAATTACTAGGACCCTCTTGGATAATGAGATCTAGTTTTTAAAATTTTCAGGACCCTCCTCGATAATTAGATATAATTTAAAATTTTTAGTACCCTCCTGGATAATGGGATCTAGTTTTTAAAATTCTCAGGACCCTCCTGGATAATGAGATTTAATTTAAAATTTTCAGGACCCTCCTAGATAATGGAATTTAGTTTTTAAATATTTCAGGACCCTCATGAATAATGATATTTAATTTAAAGCTTTCAGGACCCTCCTGGATAATGAGATTTAGTTTTAAATTTTAGCGTAAATTCTCCATTTAGAAAATATAATTTAGCTTTAAAGTTATCACTCTTAAGATGAGATTTAATTTGAAGTTTTTAGGGCCTTCCCGGATAATAGGATCTAGCTTTCAAATTCTTAGAGCTCTTTAGATAACATGATTCGATTAACACTCACAGATATGCCCAGATCTCAAACTAGGGCAGAAAAATTTCTCTTGTTTTATCTGTTATTGCAGTATCAGGCGCCCACCTGAATAACGAGAAAATACATTTTAAATGTTAGTAATCAAGCGCCCACCTGGATAACGAGGGAATACAATTCAAGTTTTGGAGATCATGCACCCACCTGGATAACGAGGAAATATATTTCATTTTTTGGCAATTAGGCATCCACATGGATAACGAGGGAATACATTTCAAATTTTAGTAATCAAGCTCCCACCTGGATAACGAGAGAATACAATTCAAGTTTTGGAGATCAGGCACCCACCTGGATAACGAGGGAATACATTTCATATTTTGGCAATCAGGAACCCACCTGGATAACAAAGGAATACATTTTATGTTTTGGCAATCAGGCGCCCACTTGGATAATGAGGGAATACAATTCAAGTTTTGGTGATCAGGCATCCACCTGGATAACGAGGGAATACATTTCATGTATTGGCAATCAGTTTCCCACCTAGATAACGAGGAATATAATTCAAGTCTTTGGTAATCAGGCGCCCACCTGGATAATGAGGGAATACAATTCAAGTTTTAGCGATCAGGCGCCCACCTGGATAACGAGGGAATACATTTCATGTTTTGGTAATCAGGCGTCCACCTGAATAATGAGGGAACTCATTTTATACCAAAGGCAGTTATTGGCAGGCGCCCATCTAAAGAATGAGGGAATTCATTTTAGAGTCACTTTAATTCGCAAATTCAAGAAGCATCGGGAGCCCGCCTGAAGAACATGGTCCATTTCTCAATTTCATATTCAAGATCAAGTAGAGATTCTTGGGAGATTCAAGACAAGAAGTAGATAGGATCTTTTATTTTTCTTTTACTCTTGTTGTAATTTTTCCCTTTTATTTTTGATTCAATGGCAGGAACCACGGACCGAAACCTCGACGGCACTTCACTCGACTCTCTACCTCGGTACTCTATTGCTTTTCTCACTTTGAACTACACGTGGCATGATAGCCAAGGATATGTAGGTAGCTCAGACATCAAGGCTCGGTCACATTCTATTTTCCTTAGTTTTTGTCTCTCCAAATAAGAGTCAAGTCAAAAAACATGTCTTGATGTTCTTTATCTGAAAACACTTTGTGTTTCCCGTCAAAGAGGGCAGCTATATGCACGTAATTCTTTATTGCACAGTTTTAAAGTTAGTTTTAGTAGTTTTTATGTTTAAAAATATCTACTTGAGTTCTTATGTAATTTTAACCTATTTTTATTTTTAATTTCAAGCCAAATAAAAAAAAGTTTCAATTTATCTTATTAGATATAATTTTTTCGTTTTTATTTATTTAAGTTCATTAGTATTTTATAGTGGTATTATGCAAAGTTTGTCATGATTTTTATATTTTTATAGTCCTTGAAAAATACAAAATAGTTTATGTTCTATCTTATTCTATCTAGTTTAGGTTATTAATATTTTTATAGCAATCTATTTTATTTTTACCATGTTTTTATTTTTAGTTTGAGTATGATAATTTATATAAAATATATAGTTTCATATAGTTTACTTTAATGAATTATAATTAATAGTATATTTTAATTTATTTTGTTTAAAAAGTGGTAAAGGTTTAAGTTTCTTATAAGATTTAAAGAGTCAAAATCCAAAATTTTGGCCCATTTTTGACAAGAGAAGCCCAAATCTGGGCAGCCCTAAACTCGCCCCAAATAACCCTCTGACCCGCCCCATCCCCTCTATTTTTCTGATTGTTATTTGTGAAACGAATTTTCGGTTTTTTGATTTTTGTGTTTTGGGGGTTTCTTGCAAAAAAAGAAGAAGATTCGAGAGGGAGCGTGACAGGCGCGCCACTATGCGGGCATGGAAAGGATGCTCCACGATGAACTCTCACAAATCATCAGGTCTCCTGGCACGGAGAGGCTGATCCGATAGCTATCCCTCCCATACAAAGGAGGACCAATGGTCGCCCTGCAACACTAATAGCTGATCCTTGGCAGGTCCAGGATGTGCAGGCGGAAAGTCTATGTCGTCTACTATAATTTAAACAAAATTAATTATGTGTGTTAGTTCAACAAATTAAATAATTATTTTTAATATTGGATTGAGCAATTATCTATGGATTCCGGACTCGATTTTTGAGACCCAACCGCACCAAGTTATCCTTAATTATTATGCGTGTCATTTCAATATTTTTAGAATTTCATTAGCTTAATAAATTAAATAACTAATTATTTTTAATATTGGACTTAATAATTTTGTATGGGTTTCAGGCTCAATATTTGAGGCCAGATAGTACCAAGTTATCCTTAATTATTATGTGTGTCAATTTCAATATTTTTAGAATTTTGTTAATTTAATAAATTAAATTAAAAATTCTTGAATTGGACTTAATAATTACGAATGGGTTCTAGGCTTGATACTTGAGGCCCGGTAGCATCAAGTTATCCTTAATTATTATGCGCATCAATTTCAATATTTCTAGAATTTTGTTAGTTTAATAAATTAAATTAAAAATTCTTGAATTGGACTTTATAATTATGTATGAGATCCAGACTCGATATTTGAGGCGTGATAGCACCAAGCTATCCTTAATTATTATGTGTGTCAATTTTAATATTTTTAGAATTTTATTAGTTTAGTAGATTAAATTGTAAATTCTTGAATTGGACTTAATAATTATGTATGGGTTCCAGGCTCGATATTTTTGAGGTCCGGTAGCACCAAGCTATCCTTAATTATTGTGTGTGTCAATTTCAATATTTTTATAATTTTTTAGCTTAATAAATTAAATTAAAAATTATTGAATTTGACTTAATAATTATGTATGGGTTCCAGAATCTATATTTGAGGTCGGGTAACACCAAGCTATCCTTAATTATTATGCGTGTCAGTTTTGACTTTTAAAGAATTTTATTAGTTTAATAAATTAAATTAAAAATTCTTGAATTGGACTTAATAATTATATATGGATTTCAGGCTCGATATTTGAGGCCTAGCACCATGCTATCCTTAATTATTATGTGTGTCAATTTTAATATTTTTAGAATTTTATTAGCTTAATAAATAAAATAATTAATTATTTTTAATATTAGACTAAATAATTATGTATGTGTTACAGAATCGATATTTGAGGCCCGGTAGTACCAAGTTATTATTAATTATTATGCATGTCAATTTCAGTATTTTTATAATTTAATAAATTAAATAATTAATTATTTAATTAGACTGAGTAAATATCTATGAGTTTCAGGCTCGATATTTGAGTTAATTTGACAGCATATATTAATTTGTTACATTTGTAAGTTTATTTTTACAAATTAAATAATTAATTTTGCAAAGTGTAATTGGATACATATTTAAACTACAGAGACTCTACGCTAAAAGGCTCTATATTTTACTATGCCAAAAGGCTCTATATTTTATTACGCTAAAATGCTCTATGTTTTACTATTCTAATAGGTCACTCTTAAATATTAAAATAACTTAAAAATAAGAACAATAAATTAAATAAATAATATTTATTTATTTATTATTTAACCAAATAAAAACATAACATTAACAATAAAAATTATTTATCTAATTTTATCAATTTGTTGTCCCAAAGCTAATAAATCACTTCGGGTATAAATAAGATATAAATTTAAGCACAAACATAACAAATTAACATGGAAACATATTCAACAATATAAATATGCATATACTATACGAGTTTCGACATAAACAAAATCAAAATATCTAAATTTAAGATTTTTGAAATTGATTCAAATAGGATTTTTGCATCCGAATGAAGGAATGCGAAGCTTATCTTGTGTGCAGGACACTACACTCCTTATTTTCTGGGTGACGAGTGAGGCCCAAAAATTTTCTTTTTTTAAAATTTGAAGCAGGGGGAATTTTTTACTTTAATGGTGTCATTGTCTTGGGGAAGAAGAATGCTTTATTTAATTACATGGAAATGCAATACAATATTGCGTTTCACTTAAACGCAATATTGTACTATGTTTCCTTGTAATTAAGTATAGGTAGGGTCAAATTATTAAGTGAAACGCAGTATAATACTGCATTTAAGTGACGCATAATATACTGCGATTCACTTAAAAAAAGTTTTCTTGTTGATATACAGTATAATATTGCGTTTTACTTTAACAACTAACTTTTTGTTAAAGTAAAATACCATAGTATACTGTATTTTAGTTATTTATATAACGTTTTTCTTTATAGTAATAAAAATATATTTCTTATCCAAAAAAGCATTAAGAAAAGTTTCAAACTCCCCATTTGTGCCATGTTTAAATTGTTCTTTTCTAATGGAAATCAATTTCCTTTCCCCCAGGAAAATAACAAAAGACAGATTCATAAATTTGACCTAGCATGCAACTGGTTGGCCAAAAGACGCATAGATGACTCAGATTGTCATCACCTTACTAAGCATACACACGATTCTCCAATATATTTTACAAAAGCAATCCCTTTTCTAGAACATTTTATCTTTGTATATTAGGAGAGCATTTAGTTTGGGTTTTAAGTTGATCAAATTAGTTTTAAATTTTTTAATATTTTATAAAGTAAATAAATTAAAAATTATATAAAATAAGATAAAAATAATAAATTGTGCAATCCCTACTTATTACTTTTTAATATAAAAACTATTTTTTACTGAAAAGACATTTTTTTAAAGTCAATTCAAACAATTCTAAATTCTTTATGCCCAAACTATGCTTATAGCTTGTATTTGCCAAGTTTATGAAAATATAGTTTATATTTGGATTATTAATTTAACATATTTTTTAGCACCAATTAGTATCTGCCTAAACTTTTAAAAGTATTTTAAAAAAGATATTTTTAGGGAGAAACTATCTTTCAGCTTCTCAAAAATACTTCTGCTCCTATTCAAATGTATCTTTTTCCTTTTTAAAAAATTGTGCTATACTTTAACTTTTAAAAAATATTATTTTTAATTAAAAAATAAAAAAAACTTGACCAAATATGCTATTTACCACCCTCCTAAAATCCTTTCCAAACATCCTAATTACTCACAAATTAGAGGAATAGACAGAGAAAAGCCAAGAATTGGAAGAAGAAAAACAAGATCTAAAGTTTATTTCCATATAAAATATAAGAGAAGCTAGAGAGAGAAGCTCTGCCTTCTCTCTAACCTTCCCTGCTTCATCTTCTTCTTATCTGCTACCTCTGCGCATGTAGGTTAACCTGCGCTGAGGGTGCTATGGCGAGAGGAGAGGTCGACCTAAGAAAGTTCTGGTGCCATTTTATGCAAACGACACTGTTTTTCCAAAATCTGTTAACACTGTGCCACAGGCGGTTAACACTGTTCCATTGAAGCCCACAGTTTCATTGCCTCATGCATCTGTAGATTTGCAACCATCTGGAGTTCCCGTGCTACTAACAGCAACTGAGAAGGTTGATAACACTTTTCCATTGAAGCCCTCTGAAGATACTGTTTCATTGCCTCATGCATCTGTAGATTTGCAACCATCTGGAGTTCCCGTGCTACTAACAGCAACTGAAAAGGTTGATAACAACTCAGAACCTCAAGCTGGACCAGTGATGGTCCCGATGGACCAAGAGAATAGGGGTAAGGACCACATGCAGCAACCCCCAAAACCTGATGTAAAGGCCACTAGTGAGGAAGGAGCAAAAATTGACCCACCCAAAAAGTGGGCTAGCCTATTCAGAGGAATCGCCTTGCTGCAAATGGTATGTCTCTGGAGTATATTCCCCCTACACTCATTAATGGTAAACCAATTGGTCAACTGGTGAAGGAAGAGGTGGAAGAGGAAGAAGGAAAATGGAAATGTGCCCTAGTTATTTTTGTTCTAGGCAATGGACCAGGGTACAATGCTATGAAAAGATTTATTAGCATACACTCGTCTCATGTGCCTGAGCCTGAATTATTTTGCCATGATGAGGGTTACTATATAGTTAAATTTCAGTCCCTTGATGATGCCAAAGAAATACTGTGTGGAGGACCATATTCAATTGCTAATAGGCCTATGATTTTGAAACAATGGTCGGCTGATCTTGACTTTAAAGATGCTTTCCCAACAGAAATTCCCCTGTGGATTAAATTCCCCAATTTACCTATGTCCTGTTGGGACAGTAAGTCACTGAGTAGAATTGCAAGTGTGCTGGGGAAACCCATCTTTGCTGATGAATGCACGACAAAGCAAAGTAGAGTCTCTTATGCTCGTATGCTAGTTGAGGTGAATGTATCAAAGGCATTACCAAGTGAGATTGAACTGATGGATCCCAATGGAAAGAGTTTTATGCAAGATGTGTCATATGATTAGAAACCATCATATTGTGAGAAGTGTTTGATCGTGGGACATAATTGTTTGGCTAAACCTGCACCCCCATCCCCTCAGTGAAGCCTAAAATGACGCAGGAATGGAGAGTTAAGGCTCCAGCTCCTGTGGTCCAGAACAAGCAGGAAAATCAAGTCCAGCAACCAGACAATACAAAACAACCAAGTTCTCAGGATGGTATAGATGAACAGTTGAATAAGCAGAAGGGTGTTTCTACACAGATGTCTCCAGTCTTTAACATCACAAACTTTCCACCATTATCTCCTATTGTGATGTCTAATAGATTTGAAGTTGGAACAGTGAGTTGGGCAGATCACCCCCTAGATGAAGGGGAAACTAGCTATGGCCAATGAAGTGGTTATTTTGGAATATAAGGGGTGTAAATAAAAGGTACAAACAGAAGGAAGCTAAAGAATACTTTAGAATCGATAAATTTGACCTTGTTGGTCTTGTAGAGACAAAGGTTAAGCAAAAAAATACAGATAGAATAGCTAGTTTTTTGTTGCCTAACTGGAGTATAATATCTAACTACAATGGAGCAGTGAATGGAAGGATATGGATCCTATGGGATCCTACAAAATTTTTGATCTCTGGAGTACAGGAGGAGGCTCAACTCATACATTGCATTGTCAGGAATCTCAGTGGTGATCTTCTCTACTGCCTCACAGTGGTATATGGATCAAATGATAGTGATCAGAGGGGGACAATGTGGAAGACTATTCAGAATCTGGCTGCAGGTATAACTGATCCTTGGATAATTGCAGGAGATTTCAATGCCATATTGTCAAGTATGATAGACAATCATGCCACCCAGTTAAACAATGAGAGACTGTGCAGTTTAACAACTGCATACAGCAAGCTGGCCTAGGTGAACTGCCATGGAAAGGGGAGTTTTTTACCTGGACCAATAAACAAAGTGGTAATGACAGAGTGTATAGCAGATTAGATAGGGTGTTTGGCAATTATGAATGGATGATGAAATGGAACCATGTACACACTGTATATGGAGCTCCCTCTATCTCTGATCATAATCCCATGCTATTATCCTTAACTGAAGATACTCATAGCAGGAAGATTCCATTTAGATTCTACAATGCATGGACTCAAAGTAAGGATTTCCAATCTTTGGTCAAAGCTAAATGGAAAAGCACTGCTCATCGTACCTCGCAAGGTGTGTGGAATAACCTCAAAGCCCTCAAGCCTGCCTTAAAATCTCTAAATACTAGAGAATTTAAGGGTATTACATAGAAGATTGAGAACAGTAGAAAGGAACTGGAAGCTGTTCAACAACAGATGGCCATGTCATATACAGATAACCTACAGCTGAGAGAAAAGGAACTGATGCAGCAATTGGAAAAATGGTCTTTGCTTGAAGAATCAGCACTGCAACAAAAATCTAGAGCCAGATGGATCCAGATAGGAGACTCAAACAATAAATACTTCTCAGCAGTAATGAAGGAGAGAAACCAATTTAAAAGGATTACTGAGCTGACCACAGAAGGTGGACTGAAGATAACTGAGCCAGCTGACCTACACAAGGAGATTACAGATTTCTATAAATCACTCATGGGTACAGCAGCCACTTCTCTACCAGCAATGAACAAAGTGTATATGAACAATGGTCCTAAACTCCTAAGCGCTAAGAAGCTCCAATCATGCTACTCAGACTATATGCTTAACACATGCAAGTCGAACCTTGGTTTCGTCGACCAATCCTTCCTAATTCACATCTTTGTTGAAAGAACACAAGTAAGAAGTTCGTCAGTCCTTCCTCCGATGCCTAGGCGCATCCACTTCGTCATCTCAGTCTCTTTTTGTGCAAAGAGGTAGAAAAACATAATTTCTTTCCACGAAAAGAAAGGAAATGTTTCATTCTACAAAATAAAAAGTTTTTTTTACGAGGTACAAACTCTAATATCAGCAAAGGTTGGAGCTATCAGCTGACATCAGTGACACAGAGATCCTAAACAGTTTGAAGGCAATTGGTAATGATAAAGCTCCAGGGATAGATGGATATAATGCTATGTTCTTTAAACACACTTGGCCTATCATAGGGCAGCAGGTGCTTCAAGCAGTCAAGAATTTTTTTGCAACCAGCAAAATGCACAAACCTGTAAATTGTGCTACACTCACCCTAATTCCCAAGGTATCGAGCCCTAAAACAGTCAAAGAATTTCGACCAATAGTTTGCTGTTCAGTCCTATACAAAATTATCTCCAAGTCGCTGGCCAACAGACTCCAGAAAGTCATGAGTAGTATTATCTGTAATGCACAGGCAGGCTTTATCCCAGGAAGGAGAATAGCAGACAATGCCATCTTAGCACATGAACTAATAAAGCATTATTCTAGGGCACATATTTCTCCCAGGTGTATGATCAAAATTGATTTGCAGAAAGCTTATGATTCAGTAGAATGGTGCTACTTATAGCAGGTTATGGAAGCACTGGATTTCCCTACCAGATTTACTAGATGGATCATGGAATGTATCCAAACTGTCAGCTATACAGTAGTGGTTAATGGTGAGACAACTGAGCCCTTCAAGCAGCCAAAGGACTTAGACAAGGGGATCCCATATCCCCTTTCCTGTTTGCTATTGTGATGGAGTATCTCAGTAGGTCACTGGTTGAATTGAGGCAAAACAGAGAGTTTGCTTTTCATCCTGGTTGTAAAAAATTGGGAATAACTCACTTAAGTTTTGCTGATGACTTGTTGATGTTTGTCAAAGGAGAACCTCTTTCTGTAAGTACTATGTTTACTTATTTCTCTCAGTTCACTGCTGCTTCTGGCATGACAGCCAACTTGCATAAGAGTGCTATCTATTTTGGAGGGGTGAAACCTCAGGATCAGCAGCATATTATTGATCTCCTGGGGTATGTACGTGGAGAACTTCCTTTTAAATATTTGGGAGTACCTTTGACTGCCAAGAAGTTGACTGTTTTGCAATGGCAGCCACTGGTTGACAAAGTTTCTGCCAGGATTACTTCTTGGACTGCTAGACACCTATCATATCCTGGCAGAATTCAGCTGGTTCAATCAGTTATCTTTGGGATTCAGGCTTACTGGGCACAATTATTTCTAATACCTTCCAAGATTATAAAACTGCTTGAGGCAATGTGCAGATCATACATCTGGTCAGGCTCAATTAGTGTGTCAAGAAAGGCATATGTGGCTTGGGAGAAAATCTGTATGCCAAAGTCTGCTGGTGGATTGAATTTGACTAATTTATTCATGTGGAACAAGGTTGCTATTGCTAAACTCAGCTGGGATATGGTACATAAGAAGGATGCTTTATGGGTGAAATGGATTCATACAGTGTATATCAAACAGAAACAATTGGAGACCATCAGTGTCCCTAAACAGGCAAGTTGGATGGTAAGGAAGATCATTGAAGGCATTGAACTGCTGCAGCAACATCAAATGCTGGATAAATCTGATTGCGTTATAAGAAAGCTCTACTTACAGCAGATAGGAGAAACATCAAGAGTCAGATGGAAGAACTTAACAATACAGAATGCTGCTCGACCTAAAGCAATATTCAATCTATCGCTGCTCCTGCAAGATAGACTGCCCACCAAAGCAAGGTTGATCAAATGGAACCTGGATAAAACAGACACTTGTGTCATGTGCCAACAAGCTGTTGAATCTAGGGAACACCTATTCCTGGATTGCACTTATGCAACTCAACTGAGAACTCACATGTTGCAATGGATTGGAGTTAACCAACCTACTGGGCAAAACTGGCTCCAGTTTGTCCAGTGGTTTATTGAGAAATCTAAAGGCAAATCCCCTCGAGCTCACATAATCAAAGTGACAATAACAGAGATGTTTTATGTCGTATGGCTGGAAAGGGCTGGAAAGGAATGCGAGAATATTTGAAAACACATACTGTCCAGTGACAAACTGCTTAGAAATATTGCTTATAATTGTAATGTTAGAGCTCCTCCTAGACTAAGGATATTACTGCAGCAGTATTTGCTATAATACTAGGATAGCCTTTGTTTTTGCTTTGATAGCCAGTTGAGTTATAAACTGGACTATGGAATTGTAAGATTAACACTTTGGTGATTAATACAAAGTTTAATTACCAAAAAAAAAAGTTTATTTCCACGTTATATTTACATCTAAATAATAAATAATTTTTTCTACAAATTTATATCGATGTAAAGAATAGGAAGAATATTATCCTCAAGAATTTCAACTCTTGAGAATATAGGTAAGCCAAAGTCAAATGCGAACAAAATGGTCCCGTTCTCCCTTCTCTATTCTCAAATACGCCATAACTCATCATAAAAATGAGCTCTAACTCTATTTATACTTAAAACAATAATAAATTGAATAAAATTTTACAAATAAAATTTAAAAAGGAAGTATATATAAAAACTTTATCTCGTACCTCGTGAAAATAGATACTATGTAATTTTCCGTAAATTTTTGGCACATGAAAAGATGCAAACCCTATTCATACTTAAATAAGAAGAAAAAAAAAAGAAATACAAAAAGTGTCCCTTAAATTCTCTTTAAATTCACCATGACTTAGATCATTGATGTGGAACCAGATCAATGATCCGGAATTCCAGTAACTAAACACCTTCTTGAAGATTATGCCCTCAAATTCTCTTTATTCACCATGACTTAATAATTAATAAATTATTTTTTTGGTAATTAAGAATTTTATTAATCACCAAAGATGTTGCAATACACTATCATAGTCCAGTTTATATGCAGCTTACTATCTCATCACATCTATTTAACCACAACTATCGCTGTAACTATACCTTAACTATATTTACAAGAGAAATTGCTTCATATGTTGTCTAACTTTAGGAGTTATTCTAACATTACATATATAGGCTAGTTCCCTGACTAAAATTTCACTGCTACGAAAGCCATTCTCAAATATCCGCGAGTTTCTCTCCAGCTACAGAGCATAGCATATTTCTGCAGTCACCATTTTGAAAATGGTGGCTCTACAAGACTTTCCTTTAGCTTTGCTAATTATCCACTGGAGGTTCTGGTCCCAATTCTGTATTCTGGGATGGTCCTCTTGAATCCAAGTCATTGTTTGCTCCCATAGGTCTGTTGAATATGGGCAAGAAAGGAATAAATGTTCTCGGGTTTCTGTATGGTTTTGGCACAGCACACACTTCTGGTCTACATTAATTCTCCATTGTGTTAGCCTATCCTTGGTTGGAAGCCTGTCATGGAGTACTAACCATAGGTTAAACACAGCTTTGGGTCTGGCATAGTTCTGGACAGTTAAGTTCTTCCAAGGGACTCTCGGCAATTGTCCAATCTGTAAATCTGCCTAATGGAGCACACTTGCATATTGAAGCCTTGGTATTGTTGCAACACATCTCTTGCTGCTATGATCCTTCTAACCATCCAACTAGCATGCCTGGGAATAGGTATGTTCTCTAATGGGTGCAGCTTCATATAGACAACATGAATCCATTTTACCCACAACCTGTCTTTCTTGTGAGCTATATCCCAGCAGAGTTTAGCAATTGCAGCCTTGTTCCATAGAGATAAGTTAATAAGATTCAATCCACCAGCTGATTTAGGAGTACACATTCTCTCCCAAGATACATAAGCTTTTTTAGTGATGACAATTGATCCAGACCAGATGAAGCTTCTACAGATTGCTTCAATTAGCTTCAATATTTTAGTTGGAATGATGAAGAGTTGAGCCCAGTATTCCTGTATTCAAAACACCACAGATTGGACAAGTTGCAGTCTCCCAGCATAGGACAGTTTCTTGGCAGTCCATGATGTGATCCTAGCAGTGATCTTTTCTACTAACGGTTGCCATTGAATCAGTGACATCTTCTTGGTGGATAGAGGAATGCCCAGGTATTTGAAAGGTAATTCTCCATGAACATAGCCAAGGTGGTCAATAATCTGCTGTTGCACTTCTTGTTTAACCCCTCCAAAATATTCTGAGCTTTTGCCCAGATTAGCTTTCAATCCTGAAGCTTCAGTGAATTGAGAAAAATACTGGAACATGGCTATGACATACTTGATATCTCCTTTAGCAAATAAGAGTAGATCATCAACAAAGCTTATGTGAGTAATGCCCACCTTTTTAAATCCAGGATGATATTGAAAAGCTTGATCTTTCCTTAGTTCAGCCAGTGATATGCTAAGATACTACATGAATATCGCAAATAAGAATGGGGATACTGGATCTCCTTGTCTGAGGCCTTTAGCAACTTTAAATGGTTCTGTTGTTTCCCCATTAATCAAGACTGTATAACTTACTGTTTGGACACATTCCATGATCCAGTTAGTGAACCTGGTTGGGAAGCCATCCCTTCCATTACTTGTTACAAGAAGATCCACTCAACAGAATCATAAGCTTTCCGAAGATCAATTTTCATCATGCATCTGGGAGTCACATGGGCTCTGGTATAGTTTTTGATCAACTCATGAGCCAAGATGACATTATCAGCAATCTTCCTGCCTGGAATGAAACCTGCTTGAGACTCACAAATGATACTAGGCATGAGCTTCTGTAGTCTGTTGGCCAGGATTTTAGAAATCATTTTGTATAGAACTGAGCAGCATGCAATTGGTCTATACCCTTTAACTTTGGTTGGACTGGAGACTTTAGGGATTAATGTAAGAGTGGCACCGTTTATTGGCTTATACATCTTGGTTGTTTGGAAGAACTCCTTGATTGCACCAATGACCTGCTTGCCAATAATGTTCCAGGACTTCTTGAAGAATACTGCATTATATCCATCAATTCCTGGAGCTTTATCATTCCCAATTGCTTTTAGGCTCCCCACAATTTCAAGATCAGTAATATCAGCACATAACTCTCTTCTCTGTTGCTGTGTTAAGGTAGGGCCAGTAGCCATATACATTTTGTTTATGGCTGGAAGGGAAGTAGCTGATGAACCCATTAATGACTTGTAGAAATCAATGATCTCCTTTTTAATGTCTGCAGGTTATTAACTTTAACTCCCATTATTGTAGTGAGTTCTGTGATCTGCATATATTGAGTTCTTTCTTTCAGAACAGTAGAAAAATATTTGTTATTAGATTCTCCAAGTTGATTCCATTTTGCTCTAGCCTTCTGTTGTAGTATACTTTCTTTAATAAGGGACCATCTTTCCAGCTTCAATACTATATCTTTCTCTTTGTGCTGCAACTCATCAGTGTATGCCAGTCCCATTTGTTTCTGTACTTCTTTCAGTTCTTGCCTGCTATGGTCAATTCTCTGAGTAATGTTCCTAAACTCTTTAATATTTAAAGATTTTAGGGGACCTTTCAATGCTTTGAGTTTAGTCCATACTGATTTCATTGATCCCAGATTGTTATAGTGCCAGTTATCTTCCACCAACTTCTGAAAATTTTCATGCTCAGTCCATGCATTGAAAAATTTGAAAGGTATCTTACCTTTCATAGTAGCTGCTACCAATGTTACTATCATAGGATTATGGTCAGAGATTAGAGGTTAATCATATACTGTTTCCATATGGCTCCACTTGATCATCCATTCATAATTACCAAAAACTCTATCCAGTATACTGCAGACTCTATCAGTTCATGTCTGCCTGTTTGTCCAGGTGAAGTAATAACCCTTCCAAGGTAGTTCTAAAATCCCAGCTTGTTGTATGCATTGAGTAAACACTCGAGTCTCTGAATATTTAACAAGATTTCCTAACTGTCTATCATTGGCATATAACACAGCATTGAAATCTTCAGCAACTAACCAAGCTTCATTTATAGATGCTGAGTAATCCTGCATATGTCTCCATAAAGATCTTCTTTGCTCCACCCCATTATGCCCATATACCACAGTGAGATAGCAAGTGACATCCCCAATAATGCTTCTGACTCTACAGTGTATCAATTGAGCCTCCTCCTGGATACCAGCAACTGTGAGCATCTTTGTGTCCTATAAGATCCACACTCTACCATTTATAACACCATTATAATTTGTTAGAGAACCCCAACCAGGAACCAACAGATTAGCAATTCTTCTTGCATTTGTTTCCTTAACCTTAGTTTCTACCAAACCAATAAGGTTTATTTTATTTCTTCTTATATACTCCCTAACTTCTTTTTGTTTATACCTTTTATTTACACCTCTAATGTTCCAGAATAACCACTTCATTGGCAGTTTCTTGGTCCACCTCTATCCCCTGGTGGTATCTCAGTCCTACTATTGGAGACTGCTTCAAGACGATTGCTAACAACAATAGGGAATAAAGGTGGAAAGTTGATGAGGTTGAATTCAGGGCTTTGAACTTTCTTCCCTTTCTCTTCTAGTTTAGTCTTCTCTGTTACTAGTGTTGGAGATTCATTAGGCTCTTTACGGATCTCATTCCTCTGACTTGCCTCATGTGCACCACTCTGTTGACTTGGTACCTCATTCTGGCTAGTACCAGTTTGTACTGGAACCTTGGTTCTCCATTCCTGAGTCACTTTTGCCTTCTTCACTTGAGTAGGTTGGTGTGTATTTTGCTTCATTTGAGCCAAGCATCTATGACCAATCATTTGACATTTTTCACAATAAGAAGGTTTCCAGTCATAAACTACTTCTTGTAAAAATTTCCTGCCATTTGTATCCATTAAACATATTTCTCTCGGTAGTTCTTTAGTAACATTCATCTCTATAAGCATTCGAGCATATGATACTCTAGTTTGTTTGGCTGTGCATTCATCCGCAAACATAGGCTTCCCTAAGACACTTGAAATTCTGCTTAATGATCTCATTCCCCAACAAGACATGGGAAGCTTAGGGAACTTGACCCATAGAGGGATATCAACAGGGAATTCCTCTATGAAGTCAAAGTCTGGAGACCATTGCTTAAGGACCATGGGTCTGTTTGCTATAGAGTAAGGTCCTGCACATAGAATTTCCTTAGCATCATCAATTGTTCTGAACTTGACTATGTAGTACCCTTCCTCGTGATAGAACATGTCTGGCTCTGAGACATGCGCCCAATGGAGGTTAATGAACCTCTTCATCGCATTGAAACCATGACCATCCCCTAGGATATACACAATTAACGCATATTTCCACTTATTCTCTTCCTCCTCCACCTCTGATTTGTTCAGTTGCATTATTGGTTGACCATCGACCATTACCAGAGGTATGTATTCTAGAGCCATACAATTAGATGCAAATCTATTTTTCTGAAAAAGGTTAGCCCAATTCTGTTTTGGTATTTCAGTTTTGCTTGTAATTTCCTCCGATTTCTCCGCTACTTCCTTCACTAGATGGATTTGGACCTGCATTGACTTCTGCATGTCTTTCGCTGGTTATCTTCTTCATCGGATCTGAAACTGCTTCAATCGAAGCTGGGTAGGTTAGATCTGGCTCCTTTGACACAATAGGTTGCTGCGATGTCATCCTGGTTGCCTTATTCTCATCTTCGTCTGACGGATTGGCAGTCTGCGCAGATGAGGCCATGGAGACTGCTTTCTCCATAGATGGTTGGTTTATAGTTATTATCACTCTCTCAATAGCTGCTAGCGGAATCTTGTGAGGTCATCCTCTACCTCTACCTCTCCCTCTCGCCATTGATACAAGCTCGGCGTATGTTTACTAACGTGCGCCGAGAGAAACGAAGAAGAAATTAATAAATCATTTTAATTTTTATTGTTTCTTAATAATCAAATATTATTCATTGTTTTTTATTAATAACATTTAAATGGTAAGAAAATAAACTATACAAGTAACATAGAAATTTTTTAAAAACCGTACTCAACAATGACTTCTCATCTAAAAGGTATCATAAAATCAACAATGACAGATCAAACATATAAAACATTATGTGAATAAAAACAGATCATTCCACGTGCACTCAAAAAGACTTGCAGTTGTGGCTTGACGAAAACTTTCATTGGAAAGTTAGTTAAGGAATAATATAACACACTCAAACAATGTCACAATCCAAAAGTTCGTGCACAAAATTTATGATGGCACCTACTCTCTAAATTAGGTAAATTTATCATAAATTAAAATAACATTGATGCTTTCTAACTTTTAATTAACCAACTCTGAATAATCTAAATTTTTTCAAAATCGGTGGTACAAGTCACAAGCTCATCTAAGAGTAATTACACAAAATAATACATCTCCGCCCCGAAACAAAGAGCAAATGGAAATAATTACAATTGAAGGTGACTCCGAGACCTGCAAACACAACAGTAGGTTACCGTGAATCTACACTGCGATGACCCACAACTACTATCGATTAATACCTGGATCTGTACAAAAAGAAATGTTCAGAAGTGTAGTATGAGCACACCACAGCGGTGCCCAATAAGTATCAAGACTAACCTCGGTAAGATAGTGACAAGGAACAGTCAGGACATCTACTGGTCAATTAAGAGATATGATAATAAACATCAAGATAATGATAACAAAGCGGAGAGAAATCAAGGTACAAACAGTATAAACAATAAAGGGAGAACACAGATAGTAACAAATGGAGATCACGTAAATCAGATAAGACAAACAATTCAACACTGATATAGCAGAGACAAAGACTAGTAAAAATGTATCCAACTAAAGAAACAATGTCAACTCAATCACTCCCACTAAGTTTAATACACCATCTCGACTATTTCAATCCTTGATTTCTCATATCATAATATCAATTTTTGAACTGTCAGCACATACGACACCTTGTGCCCATATATATTTCATCTCACTCTTAACAACAAAATTCCCATGATATATTGTCACGACCCTAGTTCACCAATCATGAACCTGTCATGCCGACATTCAGTCTTCGCGACTAGGTAAGTCTGACACATTGCGGAAATTCGACAGTCTTTTTGGAAGCAAAAGTTTAAAACATAAATGACGTAAGATAATGTATAGAGTGCCGCCTGGAACATAATGTCAACTCAATATAACATAAAAACCTCCAAGACCCGGAAATCCATGGGCAACACAGGCTAAGAGTAACCATACTACCGTGCTCTAATATCCCGAAATATCTAAATCAAATGAGAATGCGAAAGAAAACTATAAACTACAGGTAGAATAGAGGAAGGCTCGTCGGCTCAGCGGACGCGGACGATGCATACTTCAAGCCTCCAAAACAACTCCAAATTCCTAATAGCGCGCCTCACCAGATGTACCTGGATCTGCACAACAAAAGTGTGCAGAAGGGTAGCATGAGTACACCACAGTGATACTCAGTAAGTGCCAAGCCTAACCTCGATGGAGTAGTAATGAGGAAGGTCGAGGTCCTACTGAGAGGAATATAAGAAATAATGTAAAAATAAATAACAGAAGATAACGCAATAAAACTGAATATCTAACAAGACCGTAATAAAAGAAACAGAGCGGCTACAAGTAAAAACTACAAACACAAAGCAATTCACTCAACAGTCAAGATCTCCACCAGGAGCTTTGGGTATCAAACCCGCAGTCCACCTTATCAATATCCGAGGATCTTTGGGAATCGAACCCGCAGTCCTTCATACCAGTACCAGAGAATCTCCGGGAATTGAACCCGCAGTCCTTTATATCAATATCAGAGGATCTCCGGGAAATTGAACCCGTAGTCCGTCATGCCAGAATCCGAGGATCCCCTGGGAATTTAACCCGTAGTCCAATATACCAATAAAAGGGGATCTACCGAGAGTTGAACCCGTAGTCCCAAACGTAAACACTTCACAACAAGTCAATATTTAACATAAAGAAATCAAATATAGCAACAATGTAAAGTGTTGGAAACACGTTCTCAAGGCATTATACTAAACGTGTGTTCATATTTGTAGGTTTTGATGAATGACAAACTATGCGCAAATTGACATATGACGAGGTCCAAGCACAAGCGCAAAATTGATATATAACGAGATTCAAGCACAAGAAAACGATCGAGATTAAGTTTTATATGAGTCGGTATTTAATTGTGATCTTGATCCGACAACTTAAACTCAAGACCTGGCTTCTCTCGTAAAAATATTTTTAACAAATCATGCATATTTAATTTAGAGCAAAATGATTTTAAATAATGCATATTTACCTTAGTCAAAATGATTTTTAAACATGCCTCTAAAATCTGGACTAAGATAATCGATTATGTACTTATGATAATCGATTATGTTTAAGTCAGCTGCTTGACAATCGATTGTGTTAAGGCAGTGAGCATCAGATTTTTCAAATCTGCATGACAATCGATTGTGAACCTTATGACGATCGATTGTGATGAGGCAGTGTCCATCAAAGTTTTTCAAAGCTCAAAATAATCGATTGTGAAGCTAATGACAATCGATTGTGAAGAGACAATGTCCATCAGATTTTTCAAAGTCACAAAATAATCGATTATGAACTTATGACAATCGATTGTGTTGAGGCAGTGTCCATCAAAGTTTTTCAAAGCTCAAAATAATCGATTGTGAAGCTAATGACAATCGATTGTGAAGAGACAGTGTCCATCAGATTTTTCAAAGTCACAAAATAATCGATTGTGAACTTATGACAATCGATTGTGTTGAGGCAGTGTCTTCCAGACTTTTTCAAAGTTATTAAATAATCGATTGTGAACCTATAACAATCGATTGTCAAGAGGCAGTGTCTAAATTGATTTTTCAAGACTGATATATAATCGATTGTTAACTTAATATAATCGATTGTATAACTGACCGTTGCCAAAATGTTTTCAAATACCGTCAGGTAATCGATTATTGATTTCCTATAATCGATTTTTTAATTAAAATCTGGAAAGGATTTTTTGAACGTTGCTGAGTAATCGATTATTGATTTCCTATAATCGATTGTTTTAATTAAAATCTGGAAAGAATTTTTTGAACGTTGCTGAGTAATCGATTGTAGATTTCTGACAATCGATTGTTTTAAGTAAAATCTGGAAATGATTTTTTGAACGTTGCCAGTAATCGATTATTGATCTTAGATAATTGATTGTTATGCGTAAAATCTGGGATTGATTTTTGGAAGAACTGGCAAACAATCGATTGTGGTAATTTGACAATCGATTGTCACAGAGTAAAATCAGCAACTCTTAATTGGCAATTAGGCAACGGTAATACAAAGTTTTTCAACTATAAATACAGCTTCAATTCAGTCTTCTAAACACAACAACTGATCATACAATTGCTAAAGCTTGCATACTTTATTGCTTATCATTTTATATTCATTACATAAGCTTTTGAGAGCCAAATTCTTGTCGAAAGTTGTTGCGATCTTGAGCGTATTCTTTTTACTCATATCTACTCTTAAAGGAGTGTCTTGTTTGAGTGCTAAGTGTTTTTGTACACTTGAAGGGAAGTGTTAGTCCCTTGTGTTGTAAGAAGGAACTTGTGTTTCCTTGGTTGAAGTCTTGGAGTGTTGTATCTCCGAGCAAAGGTTGTTGAGGCTTTTGTCCTCAAGTTATAACGATTTGTTGAGCACCCGTAAGCTTAACAAGTTAGTGGAAATCTCGAGAGAGTCTCTCGGGGACTGGACTAGCCACGGGTTGTGGTGAACCAGGATATATCGGTGCATTTGTTCTAATTTATTTACTTATCGCACTTATTTATTTCCTGCAATTTTTAAATTCCGCAAGTTTATGCTAATTTTTATTATAACGCTATTCACCACCCTCTAGCGTTAAGCGTATTATCTAACAATTGGTATCAGAGCCCAACTCTCTGAAGACTTAACCGTTTGAGAGAAACATCCATGGCTTCTACTCGCGATTCTTTTGCAGGAATAGGTGAAGGACAATGCTCCACCCGACCACCGCTATTCGATGGTACAAATTATACATACTGGAAGGAGAGGATGAGAATATTTATACAATCAAATAGTTTTCATCTTTGGAAGGTCATAATGAATGGAGAACAAATTCCAACCAAGAAGGTTGAAAATGAATGGGTCCCAAAGTCCGAAGATGAATACGATGCGGATGATATCCGAAAGGTGCAAAATAATGCTAAAGCTATTAATTTATTATATTGTGCTGTAAATGCTGATGATTACAGGAAGATATCTTGTTGCACAACGGCGAAGCAAATGTGGGACAAGCTGGAAATTACGTACGAAGGTACGGACCAGGTAAGGGAAGCCAAAATTGATTTCCTAACCCATGCATATGAATTGTTTCACATGAAGGAACGCGAAAAGGTCGATAAGATGTTTGAACGATTTTCAAAAATCGTAAATGATTTACATGCTCTTAAGAAGACCTTCACGGATAAGGAACTTGTCCGAAAATTCTCCGAAGTCTCACTCCGGAATGGCGATCCAAGGCCGACGCGATTCAAGAATCCATTGGCATTTCAAATGTCACCATCGACGCATTAAGAGGTAATCTTAAAACTTATGAATCTACTATACTTAACCCTCTTGTTGATGATCAAAGGAAGCAAAGAATCGCTCTCAAGGCAAGCACAAGCCAACCTCAAAATGATGAGGACGGAGACAACGAGTTCGGACTCGTTATCAAGAGATTTCAAAAGTTCATGCGAAAAGATTATGAACGAAAAGGCAAAAAGTAAGGAGATCAAATAAAGTGCTATGAGTGCGGAGAAACCGGGCACATTAAATCAAAATGCCCAAATGCTAAAAAGGAGGAGAAACCCTTCAAGAAGCAACGAGCATACATATCTTGGGGAGGCGACTCCGGTGACAAGTCAAGTGAGGAAGAAGAAGACGAAGCCGCAAATCTTTGTCTTATGGCACAAGAAGACAACAAAGAAGAGGTATGTCAAATTTCTTCCAAAAATTTCTTTTCCCTTGAAGAAATGCATAATGCTTTTGATGAGTTGTATAACGAATTTATTAAAGCTTCAAAAACTGTTAAGAGTATAAAAGAAAATGCTTCTTTAAAAGAAAAAGATTTTCAAAAACAACTCTCTTTTAAAGAAAAGGAATTGGAAAAACTGATTTTAGAAAATGAGAAGTTGAAAGAGGAAAACAAATTTTTTGGCAAGAGAAGCGCCGACAAGCCCGAGAGTTCTGGAAATTGTACTTCTTGCATGCATCTCAAAAATGAAGTAGAAAGGCTTAAGGGCACCTTAGATAAGTTTAACTCTTCTCATAAAAATTTGAATGAAGTGCTTGTTAATTTGAAGTCGACCAAGCATGGCATAGGTTTTAGAAATTAGCCTAAAGAGAAAGTTGAAGCCAACTCCCAACCACCTAAGGCTCAACCTAGGATAAATAAAACAAATGTTCATCCTAGATACAACAAACCTAGAAATGGTTTTCATCAATCGCAACCTAGAAATAATCATGCTAGAAATAATGCACATTCTAGGCCAAACACTAGAAGGAATTTTGAACCTTTTAGAACACCTAGAAATGACTTCCAACCTAGAAACAACTATTCTAGAAATGATGCATATCCTAGAACAAATGGTAGGAGAAATGACTTTCATGATTTGCGCAATAGTTATATCGTCAAGAATAGAGTAAATGAATTTCGTCCGTCCAATTACTATCAACCTAGAAGGATGCATAATCCTAACGTGACTTGTCATTATTGTAGACGAATTGGACATATTGCTCCTGCTTGTTTTACACGACATAGACATAACACTCAATCACATCACTATGATTTGCCTAACCCCCAAGGACCCAAAATGGCATGGGTACCTAAAACTCATTAATCTGTTTTGTAGGTATGTTTGAAGGGATCAAGTGTACTATGGTACCTTGATAGTGGATGCTCCAAGCACATGACGGGAGACGAATCCAAATTCCTTCAACTAGAACACAAGGAAGGGGGAAGTGTTATTTTTGGTGATAACAACAAAGGAAAGATTATCGGCATCGGATCGGTCGGTAAGGATGAAATCTCTTCCATTAAGCATATATTACTTGTGAAAGGTTTAAAACATAATCTCTTAAGCATAAGTCAATTATGTGACAAGGGAAATCTTGTTTTATTTGATACGCATGAATGCTTAGTTTTTAGACGTAGCGATTTTAAAATTATCCTTCGTGGTTTTAGAATGGATAACATTTATATGGTTGATCTTGCAAATTCTTCACCCGAATATGTAAATTGTTTAATGAGCAAAGAGGATGATTCTTGGTTATGGCATCGTAGAGTAGCTCACATCAACATGCATCTTTTGAACAAATTAGTTTCACAAAATTTAGTTGTTGGTCTTCCAAATTTGAAATTTGAAAATGACTCTATTTGTGATTCTTGTCAAAAAGGGAAGCAAACAAAAGAATCTTTTAAATCGAAAAATATTGTTTCAACTACTAGACTGTTGCAATTGCTTCACATGGATTTGTTTGGACCATCTCGCATTGAAAGTCTTGGTAGAAATCGTTATGCTTTTGTTATTGTTGATGATTATTCCAGATTTACTTGGACTTTATTTCTTGCCCATAAAAGTGATGCTTTTAAGAATTTTAAATATTTTCTCAAACGTGTTCAAAACAAAAAGGAAACAACCGTCACTTCAATCAGAAGTGATCATGGGGGAGAGTTTGATCACAATCTCTTTGCGGACTTTTGTGACGAACTCGGTATCGAGCATACCTTTTCCGCTCCACGAACACCACAACAAAATGGGGTGGTGGAAAGGAAAAATAGGTGTCTCGAAGAGATGGCTAGAACCATGCTCGAAGAGGCTAAGATTCCCAAACATTTTTGGGCGGATGCCGTGAGTACCGCATGCTACGTTTTAAATAGAGTAGTCATAAGGCCAATACTCATGAAAACCCCTTATGAACTCTACAAGGGAAGGAAACCAAATATCTCCCATTTTAGAGTATTCGGTTGTAAATGTTTTATTCATAACAATGAAAAAAATCAATTGGGAAAACTTGATGCCAAATCCGATGAGGGAATTTTTATTGGGTATTCTTCACGTAGCAAAGCATATATGGTATTTAATAATAGAACCCAAACTGTGGAGGAATCCCCTCATATTGTGTTTTCCGAAAATAATGCTCGCTTGGCGAGAAAGGATTCTTATTCTGATCTTGTAGGTATTTTAAATAGTTTAAAAGACAAAGTATAGGAGGAAACTCCTAAGGAAATTCAAGATGAAATCTTGGAACAATCAACGGAGGAAACGCCACAATTGGAGAAAGAAACGAAAATGCCTAACGAGTGGAGGACAATCAAAGATCACCCTCTCGAACAGGTAATTGACAACGTCGGAGAAAAGGAATTTTCCTATTTAATGACAAGCGAATTTGAGATGTCTATGATGGGTGAGTTAACATTCTTTTTGGGATTACAAGTAAAGCAAATGAAAGAAGGTATGTTCATTTGCCAAGCGAAATATTACAAAGAATTGCTGAAACGATTTGAAATGACCAATGCAAAAGCAATGGCAACCCCCATGAGCACATCCGATCATCGAGACAAAGATGAGAAAGGTTAGGAAGTCGACATCAAAAAGTATCGAGGTATGATTGGCTCTCTCCTTTATCTTACTGCTAATCGTCGGACATCATGTTTAGCGTGTGCTTATGCGCTCGTTATCAATCGTGTCCGAAGGAGTCTCACCTAACTGCGGTGAAACAGATATTGAAGTATCTTGTTGGTACTGTAAATGTGGGTCTATGGTACCCCAAAGGTTCTTCATTCCAACTTGTTGGCTATTCCGATTCCGATTTTGCTCAATGCAAATTGGACCGCAAGAGCACTAGTGGCACTTGCCATTTGCTCGGTAGCTCTCTCGTTTCTTGGTTTAGCAAGAAACAAGTAAGTGTTGCGTTGTCCACAACCGAGGCTGAATATGTAGCCGCGGGGAGTTGTTGCGCTCAAATCCTTTGGATGAAACAACAACTCTTGGACTATGGCCTAAGTCTTGATCATATCCCTCTTAGATGTGATAATACTAGTGCCATATGCTTGACGAAGAACCCCGTTCTTCATTCGCGAACAAAACACATTGAAATTAGACATCATTTTATAAGAGATCACGTTCTCAAGGGCGATGTCGAAATTAAATTTGTGGAAACCAAAGATCAATTGGCCGACATCTTTACAAAGCCCTTAGAGAAAGAGTCCTTCTTCCGAATTCGTAGTGAACTCGGGATCCTTGACTCCACGTTGATCTAAGTCATGCATTGCATTTTCCCTTTCACATGTTTTCTAACTTGAGCGTTGGAGACGTCTAACGTATTTTTGCAGGTATCGCCCTAAAGGCAGGGGGAATTATAAAGCTTGACGCACAGAACAATCGATTTCTCTTTTATATAATCGATTATCCAGTATCAATAATCGATTGTCTTGACACTATTTGCGTTATTATTTCTGAAATTGCAGATTTAATAAATAAACAAGTTTTTTTATTCTATATTTTTTTGCTAATGGCAAAAGGGGGAAGATAACGGGTATGCACTCTCAATACTCATTGGGATAAATTGAGGGGGAATTCATATATTGAGGGGGACTAATTGCATATCTATATACTTGTTGCATATATTGAGGGGGAACAAATTGCATATCTATATACTTGTTGCATATATTGAGGGGGAACAAATTGCATATCTATATACTTGTTGCATATATTTACTTGTCTTGAATCGTCATTATGAATTGCCTAATATGCATATCCCGCTTAAAGTTTGCCATTATCAAAAAGGGGAAAATTGTTGGAAACACGTTCTCAAGGCATTATACTAAACGTGTGTTCATATTTGTAGGTTTTGATGAATGACAAACTATGCACAAATTGACATATGACGAGGTCCAAGCACAAGCGCAAAATTGATATATAACGAGATTCAAGCACAAGACAAAGATCGAGATTAAGTTTTATATGAGTCGGTATTTAATTGTGATCTTGATCCGACAACTTAAACTCAAGACCTGGCTTCTCTCGTAAAAATATTTTTAACAAATCATGCATATTTAATTTAGAGCAAAATGATTTTAAATAATGCATATTTACCTTAGTCAAAATGATTTTTAAACATGCCTCTAAAATCTGTACTAAGATAATCAATTATGTACTTATGATAATCGATTATGTTTAAGTCAGCTGCTTGACAATCGATTGTGAACTTATGACAATCGATTGTGTTAAGGCAGTGAGCATCAGATTTTTCAAATCTGCATGACAATCGATTGTGAACCTTATGACAATCGATTGTGAGGCAGTGTCCATCAAAGTTTTTCAAAGCTCAAAATAATCGATTGTGAAGCTAATGACAATCGATTGTGAAGAGACAGTGTCCATCAGATTTTTCAAAGTCACAAAATAATCGATTGTGAACTTATGACAATCGATTGTGTTGAGGCAGTGTCCATCAAAGTTTTTCAAAGCTCAAAATAATCGATTGTGAAGCTAATGACAATCGATTGTGAAGAGACAGTGTCCATCAGATTTTTCAAAGTCACAAAATAATCGATTGTGAACTTATGACAATCGATTATGTTGAGGCAGTGTCTTCCAGACTTTTTCAAAGTTATTAAATAATCGATTGTGAACCTATAACAATCGATTGTCAAGAGGCAGTGTCTAAATTGATTTTTTAAGACTGATATATAATCGATTGTTAACTTAATATAATCGATTGTATAACTGACCGTTGCCAAAATGTTTTCAAATACCGTCAGGTAATCGATTATTGATTTCCTATAATCGATTGTTTTAATTAAAATCCGGAAAGATTTTTTTGAACGTTGCTGAGTAATCGATTATTGATTTCCTATAATCGATTGTTTTAATTAAAATCTGGAAAGGATTTTTTGAACGTTGCTGAGTAATCGATTGTAGATTTCTGACAATCGATTGTTTTAAGTAAAGTCTGGAAATGATTTTTTGAACATTGCCAGTAATCAATTATTGATCTTAGATAATCGATTGTTATGTGTAAAATCTGGGATTGATTTTTGGAAGAACTGGCAAACAATCGATTGTGGTAATTTGACAATCGATTGTCACAGAGTAAAATCAGCAACTCTTAATTGGCAATTAGGCAACGGTAATACAAAGTTTTTCAACTATAAATACAGCTCCAATTCAGTCTTCTAAACATAACAACTGATCATACAATTGCTAAAGCTTGCATACTTTATTGCTTATCATTTTATATTCATTACATAAGCTTTTGAGAGCCAAATTCTTGTCGAAAGTTGTTGCGATCTTGAGCGTATTCGTTTTACTCATATCTACTCTTAAAGGAGTGTCTTGTTTGAGTGCTAAGTGTTTTTGTACACTTGAAGGGAAGTGTTAGTCCCTTGTGTTGTAAGAAGGAACTTGTGTTTCCTTGGTTGAAGTCTTGGAGTGTTGTATCTCCGAGCAAAGGTTGTTGAGGCTTGTGTCCTCAAGTTGTAACGGTTTGTTGAGCACCCGTAAGCTTAACAAGTTAGTGGAAATATGGAGAGAGTCTCTCGGGGACTGGACTAGCCACGGGTTGTGGTGAACAAGGATACATCGGTGCGTTTGTTCTAATTTATTTACTTATCGCACTTATTTATTTCCTGCAATTTTTAAATTCCGCAAGCTTACGCTAATTTATATTATAACGCTATTCACCCCCCCCCCCCCTCTAGCGTTAAGCGTATTATCTAACATAAAGGTCTAGGCCTAGCATGCTCACAAAGAGGGCAGGTATTTGCAATTTAGTCAGATAGAGCAAATAAATTACTAATATGCTTTTCCTAAGCTAAGCAAGTAGAATCACATTTTTAACAGTTAAATACACGAAGAAACACAGTCTAAATAAGTCAAGTAAGGTGAATTTTCAGCAATTAGCACAAGAACACGCCCGTCACCACGCGCACGAGGCCTTTAAGCAACAATTAATATATCCTAAGTGGAGAGATCCCCCACACAAGGTTAGACAAGTTACTTACCTCAATTTGGTACAAAACCGCTAAGGAACAATGCCTTTGCCACGAGTATCCGACTCCGAGTGGCCCAAATATATTCAAATCAATTACATATTGTAAATAACATCGCAAGCAACTGATTACATTATTAAAATTAAAGTTAAGGCGCGAAAATAGGTGAAATAATCAAAATTCCCGTCAGGCCAACGTTTCGAAATCGAATAATTTTCACATTTTCAGAAACCTCGTACTCTCACGAGTCTAACCATATAAAAATCTCCCAAATCGGAGGTCAAATGCCCCTTCAAATAATCAAAGTTAGGTCTAAGAACCTTTTCCCAATTTTCATTCAGAAATCGAAATTGAAGGTTGGATTTGATATTAGATTAATGGGTTTTAGTCATAGAAGAGTCGAGAATCGTTACCCAGTGATTTACTTTGAAAATCCTTCGAAATTGCTCCCCAATCCGAGCTCCCTAACCTTGAGTTTTGGTAAAAATGGAAGAAGGGTTCGTTTTGAAATGTTTATATTCTACCCAATGATTTGCTCTATGCGATCGCGTGAAGTGGAATGCGATCGTGTAGAAGGAATCTGAAGGCCGTGAAAATGAACTATGCGAACGCATCCAAAGGAGTACGATCTCAAAGAAGAACTAAACGGGGATATGCGATCGCAGAAGGTTTAATGCGATTGCATTGAAGGAAAATAGGCCAAACTATAAGGATTCTATGTGATCGCAGGAGAGTCTATGCGATCGCAGGAGAGTCTATACGATCGCATAGAAGGATTTGTCTGCAACCAACAGCAAAAATATGCAACACTTTTAGTTCCAGAATTGCTACGTTGAGCATCCTAAACACACCCGAGGCATATCCCGCTCAGTCACCCAAGTCGCCTCCTTGGCCGGCTGACCCCTGCACCTTTACTGAAGCTATTTCCTTTGACCTGAGATTTCGAACCTATCTATCCAATATTGCCACTGGCTCCTCAACATAGGACAAGTCATTGTCCAACTGGACTGAAGTGAGCTCCAACACGTGAGACGGGTCACCATGATACCCTGGAGTATCGAAACATGAAATACTGGATGAACCCCGGTCAAACTGGGAGGTAAAGCGAGTTCATAAGCAACCTTTCCAACCTGCCTCAAAATCTCAAATGGACCAATGTACCTCGGGCTCAACTTTCCTTTCTTTCCAAACCTCATGACACCTTTCATAGGCGAGACCCGAAGCAAAACCCTCTCACCGACCGTAAATGAAATATTACGAACCTTCCGGTCCGCATAACTCTTCTGTCTAGACTGAGCCGCACGGAGTCTATCCTGAATCACCTTAACCTTCTCTACCGCATCCTGAACCAAATTAGTGCGCAATAACCTGGCCTCTCCCGGCTCGAACCAACCCACCGGGGATCTGCATCTCCTACCGTATAAGGTCTCATAAGGTGCCATCTGAATATTGGACTGATAACTGTTGTTGTATGCAAACTCTGTTAATGGCAAGAACTGATCCCAGGACCCTCTAAACTCAATCGCGCATGCACAGAGCATATCCTCAAGAATCTGAATAGTGTGCTCGGACTGTCCGTCCGTCTGACGGTGAAAGGTTGTGCTCATCGTCACCCGAGTACCCAACTCATGCTAGACGACTCTGAAAACCGTGATGTAAACACTGAACCCCTGCGTGAGATGATAGAAACTGGAATGCCATGCATGCAGACAATTGCCCTTATGTAAATCCCCGCTAACTGCTCTGCGGAGTAAGAAGTGCACACTGGAATGAAATGAGCGGACTTGGTCAGCCGATCCACAACAACCCAAATAGAATCAAACTTCCTCGCCATCAGAGGGAGGCCAGTCACAAAATCCATGGTGATATTCTCCTATTTCCACTCCGGAATCTCCATTTGCTGGAGTAACCCTCCCGGTCTCTGATGCTCAGCCTTTACCTGCTGACAATTGAGGCATCTAGCCACAAACCCTACAATGTCCTTCTTCATCCGCCTCCACCAGTAATGCTGCCTCAGATCCTGATACATCTTCGCAGCACCCGGATGGATGGAATACCGCGATCTATGAGCCTCGATCAATATGAACTCCTGAATACCATCAACATCGGGCACACAAATACGACCCTGCATCCTCAATTCCCCGTCATCTCCAATAGTCACATCTCTAGCATCGCCATGCTGAACCGTGTCACTGAGGACAAGCAAATGAGGATCATCATACTGTCACTCCCTAATACGATCAAACAATGAAGACCGAGAAACCTCACAGGCTAGGACCCGACTGGGCTCCAAAAGGTCCAACCTCACGAACTGACAGGCTAAGGCCGGAACATCCATCACCATATGTCTCTCTGAAGCTGTTAGATATGCCAAACTCCCCAAACTCTCCGCCTGGCGACTCAAGGCATCGGCCACCACATTGGCCTTACCCGGGCGATAAAGAATAGTAATATCATAATCCTTCAGTAGCTCCAACCATCTTCTCTGGCGCAGTTCAGATCCTTCTGCTTGAACAAGTGCTGCAAACTCCGATGATCAGTATAAATCTCACAAGGCACACCATACAAATAGTGATGCCATATCTTCAAGGCGTGAACAATGGCAACTAACTCAAGATTATGGACATGATAATTCTTTTCATGCACCTTAAACTGCCTGGACGCATAGGCAATCACCCTACCGTGTTGCATCAACACCACTCCAAGTCCAACTCGTGAGGCATCACAATAAACCGCATAGGACCCCGAACCAGTAGGCAAAATCAGAATAGGGGCTGAAGTCAAAACCGTCTTGAGCTTCTGGAAGCTCGCCTCACACTCATTCGACCACTGAAAAGGATCACCCTTCTAGGTCAATCTAGTCATAGGAGCTGCAATTGACGAAAACCTTCCACAAAACGGCGGTAATACCCCGCCAGGCCAAGGAAATAGCGGATCTCTGTAGCTGAGGAGGGCCTGGTCCAACTCTGCACGGCCTCCACCTTCTTCGAATCTACCCGAATGCCCTTACTCGATACCTCATGGCCTAGAAATGCCACGGAACTCAACCAAAACTCACATTGAAAACTTCTCATATAATTTCTTTTCTATCAGGGTTTGAAGCACTATCCTCAGGTGCTGCTCATGATCTTCCCCGCTCCGGGAGTACACAAGAATATCATCTATGAAAACAATGACAAATGAGTCGAGATAGGGCTTGAATACACTGTGCATCAAATGCATAAAAGCTGCTGGGGCGTTGGTCAGCCCAAATGACATGACAAGGAACTCATAATGACCATACCGAGTCCTGAAAGCAGTCTTCGGGATATCCGGCTCCCGAATCTTTAGCTGGTGATAGACTGAGCGCAAATCAATCTTAGAAAACACCTGTGCACCCCGAATCTGGTCAAGTAGATGTCAATACGAGGCAAAGGATATCAGTTCTTCACTGTAACTTTGTTCAACTGACGATAATCGATACACATGCGCATAGAACCATCCTTTTTCTTCACGAACAATACCGGAGCACCCCATGGTGAATCAGTGGGTTGAATGAAACCCTTATCAAGCAATTCCTGTAACTGATCCTTCAACTCTTTGAATTCAGGAGGAACCATACAATAAGGAAGAATAAATATGGGCTGAGTGCCCGGCAACAAATCAATACCTAAATCAATGTCCCGATCGGGCGGCATGCCTGGAATATCAACTGGGAACACATCGGAAAAATCCCGTACTACTGGGACAGATTCAACAGAAGAGGTATCAACACTGACATCTCTCACATAAGCTAAATACGCAGCACACCCCTTCTCAACCATACGCTGAGCTTTAAGAAAAGATGTAACTCTACTAGGAGTGTGATCAAAAGTACCACTCCACTCAAAGGCATAGCCAGCGTCACAGTCTTAGTGTGACAATCAAGAATAGCATAATGGGGAGACAACCAGTCCATGCCCAAAATAATATCAAAATCGATCATATCAAGTAACAAGAGATCTGCCCTGGTCTCAAAACCACGAATAGTAACCAAAAATGACCGATACATACATTCCACAACAAGAGAATCTCCCACGGGAGTGGAAACATAAACATGAGAGCTCAAAGCCTCTCAGGCTATACCCAAATTCAGAGCAAAATAAGATGACATATAAGAATAAGTAGAGCCTGGATCGAATAGAACTGATGCCTCTCTGCTACTAACCAAAATAATACCCGTGATAACATAATCAGAGGAGGCAGCCTCGACACGACCAGGAATAGCATAAAATATGGCTCGGCCCCTGACTCGAGGGTGGCCTCTATCTCCCCGATCCCCGCTTCTGGCTGGCTGGGCAAGTGGGGTGGCAGCTGGAGCTAGAATAATGGCCTACTGACCCTGTGGAGCATGCTGGGGCTGTGGAGTCTAAGAAGGCACACCCCTACGACGTTTGGGGCACTCTCTAACCAAGTGGCGGGTATCCCCACACTCATAATAAGCTCTAGGAGGGCGCGGCGGCTATGACTGACTGGATCCACCCCTGCTGGACTAACCTTTGGAAGTGCCTTGCGCATGAGGCACACTAGAAACCGGGGGTGCATAATAAGGCTCCTGAGATCTGGGAGGAGCTGGAGTACTGTTGGGTGAAGGAAGAGCTGAGTGAAATGGGCGACCCATATAGCCCCTACCATGACGTCCTGCTCCTGAAGTACGGGTACTAGAAAAATGACCAGACTCTTGAGACCTCTTGGCCTCTCTCTCCTCTCGCTCCCTGGCATGCATACCCTCTATCCTCCTGGCTATACTCACCACATGATGATAGGGTATATCCATCTCCAACTCTCGAGCCATGCCAGACCTGATGGAAGGAATAAGACCCTCGATAAACCTGCGAACCCTCTCACGAACGGCCTGCCACCAAAGCAGGCACATGCCTCGCTAATCTCGTATAACGAATGACATACTCTTAGACAATCATAGGGCCATGGCGCAAGTGCTCAAACTCCGTGCGCCATGCATCTCGGAGGCTTTGGGGAACAAACTCCCTCTGAAACATATCTGAGAACTGAGTCCAAGTCAGGGAGGCAACCTCATCTGGACTGTCTAACTCAAAGGTGCGCCACCAGTCATAGGCAGCTCTTCGAAGCTGGAAAGCTGCAAAAGAGACCCCACAAGAAGCAGTGATACCCATAGTGCAAATAATACGATGACAATACTTTACAAACCCTAAGGCATCATCGGTAGCCAGCTCGCTGAAAATAGGAGGGTCATAGTTCTTGAACTGCTCCAATCTCCGTTGCTCATCGAAGCAGGTGCTCCATCCTCGGGCTGAACTGGTACTACAGGCTGGGCAGGAATAACATCTGGAATCGGTCCCATATGCACCCTTTACTCTAGGGTGCGGGCTGCGGGAGTCAGGCCCCTCCCCCGGCCTGGGACATAGCTGCAGGAAGTGGAAGTAGCCCGGCCTACGACAGAGTGGTATACATACTCATAAACTTCTTCAACGCCTCCCGAACAACTGGAGTAGTAGTGGCTGTGGGCGTCTCTGGTGCTTGAGTCCTATCTGGGTCTGCTGGTGGCACCTCGGCGGCTGCTTCGGTAGGTGCTCTGGCTGCACTCCGCGCACGTCCGCGACCGCTACCCCGACCCCTGCCTCTAGCGGCTGCAGGAGGGGGTGCGGGTGCCTGATCGTCTCGGGTCGTGCGTGTCCTCACCATCTGTGAGAGAATAGGAAAACAGTAGTTTAGAATCGAGGTCAAGAACATAGCACGACAAGAATTCAAATGAAGTGAAGATTTTTCCTAAATAGTTACATAGTCTCCCGTAGATAAGTACATACGCCTCCGTACCGATCAGCGAGACTCTAAATAACCGGCCTGCGTCCCGTGACTCCTATGAACCTAGAGCTCTGATACAAACTTGTCACGACCCTAGTTCACCAATCGTGAATCTCTCATGACAGCACCCAGTCTTCGCGACTAGGTAAGCCTGACACATTGCGAAAATTCGACAGATTTTGCGGAAGCAATAGTTTAATACATATATGACGTAAGATAATTATAGAGTGCTGTCTGGCACATAGATGTCAACTCAATATAACATAAAAACCTCCAAGACGCGGAAACCCACAGGAAAATAAGGCTAAGAGTAAACATACTACCGTGATCTAACATCCCGAAGTATCTAATCAAATGAGAATGCGAAAGAAAACTATAAACTACAGGTAGAATAGAGGAAGGCTCGTCGGCTCTACGAAAACGGAAGATTCATACCTCAAGCCTCCAAAACAACTCCAATCCCTAATAGCGCGCCTGACCAGATGTACCTTGATCTGTACAACAAAAGTGTGCAGAAAGAGCGGTACTCATTAAGTGCCAAGCCTAACCTCGATGGAGTAGTGACGAGGAAGGTCGAGGCCCTACTGAGAGGAATATAAGAGTAATGTAAGAATAAATAACAGAAGATAACACAATAAACCAAATATCTAACAAGACCGTAATAAAAGAAACAGAGTGGCTACAAGTACAAACTACAAACACAATGCAATTCACTCAACAGTCAAGATCTCCACCTGGAGCTTCAGGAATCAAACCCGCAGTCCACCTTATAAATATTCGAGGATCTCCGAGAATCGAACCCGCAGTCCTTCATACTAGTACCATAGGATCTCCGGGAATTGAACCCACAGTCCTTTATACCAATAACAAAGGATCTCCGGGAATTGAACCCGCAGTCCTTTATATCAATATCTGAGGATCTTCCGGGAATTGAACCCGCAATCCGTCATACTAGAATCCGAGGATCTCCCGGGAATTTAACCCGTAGTCCAACATACCAATAACATGGGGATCTCCCGGGAATTGAACCCGTAGTCCCAAACATAAACACTTAACAACAAGTCAATATATAACAGAAAGAAACCAAATATAGCAACAATGTAAAAGTCTAGGCCTAGCATGCTCACAAAGAGGGCAGGTATTTGCAATTTAGTTAGATAGAGCAAATAAATTACTAACATGCTTTTCCTAAGCTAAGCAAGTAGAATCACATTTTTAACAGTTAAATACACGAAGAAACACAGTCTAAATAAGTCAAGTAAGCTGAATTTTCAGCAATTAGCACAAGTAAATTCTTGTCACCTCGCGCACGAGGCCTTTAAGCAACAATTAATATATCTTAAGGGGAGAGATCCTCCACACAAGGTTAGACAAGCCACTTACCTCAATTTGGTACAAAACCGCTAAGGACCAACGCTTTTGCCACGAGTATCCGACTCCGGCCCAAATCTATTCAAACCAATTGCATATTGTAAATAAAATCGTATGCAACTAATTACGTTACTAAAATAAAAGTTAAGGCGCGAAAATTGGTGAAATGACCAAAATGCCCCTCAGGTCAACGTCTCGGAATCGAATAATTTTCACATTTTCAGAAACCTCGTACTCTCACGCATATAAAAATCTCCCAAATCGGAGGTCAAATGCCCCTTCAGATCATCAAAAGTTAGGTCTAAGAACTTTAGCCCAATTTTCATTCAAAAAATCGAAATTGAAGGTTGGATTTGAGATTAGATTAATGGGTTTTAGTCATAGAAGAGTAGAGAATCGTAACCCAGTGATTTCCTTTGAAAAACCTTCGAAATTGCTCCCCAATCCGAGCTCCCTAACCTTGAGATTTGGTAAAAATGGAAGAAGGGTTCCTTTTGAAATGTTTATATTCTGCCCAGTGATTTGCTCTATGCGATCGCGTGAAATGGAATGCGATCGCGTAGAAGGAATTTTGAAGGCCGTGAAAATGAACTATGCGAACGCATCCAAAGGAGTGCGATAACAGAGAAGAACCTAACGGGGATATGCGATCGCAGAAGGTTTAATGCGATCTCATTGAAGGAAAACAGGCCCAGCTCTAAGGACTCTATGCGATCGCAGGAGAGTCTATGTGATCGCATAGAATGATTTGTCTGCAACACCAATTGCAGAAATATGCAACACTTTAAGTTCCGGAATTGCTCCGTTGAGCATCCGAAATACACCCGAGGGCCCCGAGACCTCAAACAAACCTACGAACACATCCCACAACATCATTTGGACTTGTTCCAATCCTTAAACCACCTAAAACAACGCCGGAAACACGAATTAAGCAATGATTTGGATTTAGAATTTTCAGAACTTAACCAAACTTGCTTCCGACTCAAAATCTATCCAAAACACGTCCGAATAACCTGGAAATTTGCAGACATATCCTAAATCACCTAACGAAGACGCTGCAACTATCAGAATTCCATTCCTACCCTCAGATCAAAAATTCACTTTCGGACCGGAACTTCAAATTTCTAACTTTCGGCATTCATAGCCTAATTGAGCTACGGACCTCCATAATACATTCCGAACACGCTCCCCACCCCGAAATCACCTAACGGAGCTAACGAAACCATCGGTTTTCCCTTCCGAGGTCGTTTTGACAATGTTTAGATTATGGACCATTTTCCAACACTTAAGCTCTCATTTAGGGACGAAGTGTCCCAAAACACTCCTAATTCTATTACCGAACATCCCGACAAACCAAAATGGCAGAAATAAACTTAAGGGAAGCAGAAAATGGGAAAAAGGGGCATAAATTCCAAAGACGACCGACCGGGTCGTCACATATATAATGCCAAATGTCCTTACAAATGCACTTAAGATATTCAAGAAGCCCCATTTGCATAATATAACTTAAATTTGAATTTTTAAATAAGTTTGAAAAAATCGGCGAGAAAAGATGAAGTTATTTTTAGAAATCATTCTCGTAAGAAAATAACCCTTTAAATTTAAAATACTACATCGAAAGAATTATTACCTTTAACAGGGGAGTTGGAAACTTAAAACTTAGTAGAAATTTCTTTTTGAGTAAAATACAACCTCAGACTGTTTAAGGAGATATAATTGAGAAATTAATTGAATTAAGGATGTAACAATTATTAAAGTTTGAAGTATTGGAACGTATAAATAAATATATATAAATACGGTGAGGTACTGAAAACATTGTGGGTTCCAACACAAGGGATCACAACAATATATGAAATAAACAATTTAAACATTTGAATTGACAATAATAACTAAACATAGCAAACCAAAGGTACACGACACCAAAAATCCAATCACTTACAAGGATAAGAAGATCAAACACAGCATTTCACTTTCGTCTTATTTATCTCGTGGCAGGCATGTCACCCGCTCCCATTTTACTTATCTTATGGTAGACGTCTACCACTCGCTCCCATTTCATCATATCTTGTAGTAGGCGTATCATCCGCTTCAATTTCATTATATCTTGTGGTAGGCATATCACCCGCTCCCACTTTATTATATCTTATGGTAGACGTATCACCCGTTCCCATTTTATTATATCTTGTGGTAGGCGTAACACCCGCTCCCATTTTATTATATCTTGTGTTAGGCGTACCACCCACTCCCATTTTATTATATGTTATGGTAGACTTACCACCCGCTTATATTTTATTATATCTTGTGGTAGGCGTACCACATACTCTTATTTTAGTATATCTCATTATCAATTATAAAAGAATGTCGGCCAGGACATAATAAGGAAATAACAACATCTCGGAAAGGGAATAATAAGGAAACAATAATATCTCGGCAAGGGAGTAAACAACAAGAATAGACACGTCACAGCAAAGGAACCAATAGTACGAATCAAATATGTTCCGGCAAGGGCATCAGGTATAACCAAACTTGTATCAACAATTAACTTCACAATCAACCCCAATGACACAACAGGACATAATAAACAAGTGAGAACTACACCGACAACCACTACAGTTGGACATGTAACCTATTTGTACGAAGTCATAGAGGAACTCACAATCAAGAGTATCCAGACAACAAGAAGGACAATTACTTCAATTAAGGCAACAAAGGGTCAATGCAACACGTAGGAAGTCAAGGAAAACTAGTAATATCATTTGGAAGATATAGAGACAAAAGCAATTATCAAATTCAATCATAACGAAATACTCTCCACATTGAACATAAGGACCTACGAAACCTAGAGCATATTTTTCACAAATAAGTCCGTGCACACACTCGTCACCTCACATGCACGGCTATAATTAGCATAGAAGACTCAATTCCTAAGGGGAAGTCCCCCACATAAGTTTAGGCAACATACTTACCTCAATCCGGCCAATTCAATACTCAAATTAGCTTTTTCTTTTTGAATTCATCAATGCTTGGCTCAATCTAGCCAAAAACAACTTCAATACATCTAACAATGCAAGAGAAAATAATTTCAATTAACAAAGCTATAATTCTTATACAATTTGAGAAAAGTCAACTCCCTGAGCCCACACCTTGGAAACCGACATATTTACAAAAATCTAATACCCATTCCGATATGAGTTCACCCATACAAAATTATCCAATTCTGATACCATTTGATCCTTCAAATCATCCTTTTATATTTTTGAAAGATTTCACAATTTTTCCCAAATTCCATCCCACATCATGAATCAAATGATGACTTCAATGATAGATTCATGTATTCTAGCCAAATCCGAGTTAGAATCACTTACCACGACGAATTTCTTGAAATACCTTCGAAAAATTGCAAAAAATCGAGTTCTCTAGGCCAAAATAGGAAATAGAACCCCAAACCTCATATTTATAGTTTACCTCCCAGATTCCACCAATCCTGACTGCACAAAATCGAGTGCGGTCCGCGCTGGAGTAGTGCTATCCGCACAAAATCCATTCTTCCCCCGGTGGATTTTGACTGCAGTGACAGGTTTTAGTATTTTAGACATAACGTTTGCTACATATGTCCAAATTTCTATTATAATATGTTTCTGAAAATCAGATTCAAAGATTTACAATTTTTATTTTTGAATTTAATCCCTAAATTCCTTGTAGATCAAAAGATATGAGCTTCTGAAGTTGGACCAACGACCTACAGATTCTTCATGACCGTGGACCGTGGACCATTTTCCGCGGCCGCACTAAATCTACTGCGCCCAACACTAAATCCACCGTGGCCAGCATTAAAACTTTTACCCCCATCCATTTTCTAAGTTCTGGAATGTCTGGACTCACTCAAAACTAATCTGAAACACACCGAGGCTCCTCGAACCCCGCCTTATCACACAAACTAGTCGTAACAGACTCGCTTGAGGTTTCAAATCACATAAAACAACAACAAAATAACAAATCAAACCAAAAATCAAGCTTAGAAATTTTCAAATCTTCAAACATCAAACCTCATGCCGAAACCTATCAATTCCTCGGAATAACGCCAAATTTTGCAAACAAGTCCAAATTGACATAAGTGAGTTGCTCTAACTCTCGGAATTACATTCCGACGCTGATATTGCAAAAGTCAACTATGGGTCAAAACTTTAACTTTTTCAACTTTTGTTGAAACACCTCAAATTATCCTACGGACCTCCAAATCCGAATCCCAACACGCTCCTAAATCCAAAATTACCATACGAAGCTGTTGGGATCGTCCACGACCCATTCCGAGGTCGTTTACGAAAAATCCAATTCCGATCAAATTTTCACTATGTAAACTTTCATAACTAGGTTCCTTCCTCCAATTCAATTCTAATTCATCCGGAAACTGAATCCAACCATACACACAAGTCGATATAAATAATGTGAAGCTTCTCGAGATCTCAAACTACCGAAGCGGGCGCAATTGCTCAAACGACCAGTCGGATCGTTACAAATGATCTACTAAGTATCTTTCTGCTAACTTAGAGAAAAGAAGAGATATCAAGCAGCACAAGCCAATAAATTTTTAGAAATAAAAAAGGTTATTTATGAGTGATTTCTCCAATACCAAGACTGTGTGAATATAATCAGATAGTTAATTTTGAAGAAGGCAAGAGATACAATAAAACTTTTATATCCTCAACAAGATTTTGAGCATAACTTTTCTCAAGGTTGGCTTGAGAATTCAAGCTAAGACTCATTTCATCATTTCAGAGAGACTGGTCCGATTGATATACAAGACATGAAGACGAAATTGGAGTCTACAGAGGAAAAAATCGACCAGTTCCCTATGAAAGATACTTTTAATATGAATGAAACTAGTTTTTTTTACAGGTTACAAGCTGATCATTCTCTTACTATGAAACAACTTGAAGGAAGAAAGCAGGATAAAGAAAAGCTCACAGTTTTTACTTGCTGCAATGAGTATGGATCTGAAAAAAATTCCTTTATGGAATATTGAAAAATATGCAAAGCCACGTTGCTTCAAGAATGTCAACATGAATAACTTGTGTTATCGCTATCGTGCAAACAACAGAGCATGGATGCCAAATGTACTTTTTGATGAATATATTCATTGGTTTGACCACAAAATACATGGTAGATAATATCCACGAAATATTAAAGGACTATAAAATGTTGAATTGCTTTTCTTGCTGCCCAACATGACATCAAAAATTCAACCTTGTGATGCAAAGATAATAAGAGCTTTAAAGATAGTGGGGTCTGGGGAGGGTAGTATGTACGCAGATCTTACTCCTACCCTGGAATAAAGAGGCTGTTTCCAAATAGACCTCTGGCATCCTTCCCTCCAAGAACTTCCCACCTTGCTCTTAGGGAGACTCGAACTCATAACCTCTGGGTTGAAAGTGGGGGTTGCTTACCATTAGAGCAACCCCTCTTGTCACAACCTTTCATAGTAGACTTTATTATAGGATATTAAAAGGCTATAAGCTGGGACCACTGATCCAGAAAAGATTAATATTTTGGATACTATCAATCTTGCTATAGGCTACAGCGGCTTGGACGACAAATGTTCAACAAGAGACAATAGCAAATATTTTCGACACTGCAAAGGGGATGAAGCCTAAAGGAATTTTAATGAACTCACTTGTAAAACTTGAGGTCATGATTAATGATCTCAGTTACCGTAATAAAATAGATGCCAATAGCCTGTTGAATTACCCGAATAAAAATAATACATGTTCAGAGGTCCAGAGCTTACAAGAAATTGTGGATACTATCGGAGAAAACAATGTTGATGATAAAATTGAAGACGATACAATACATTTGGAACCAGTTACACGTAAGAAAACACTTATTGCGTCTAAAACTCTTCATAATTTTTTGTGCATTCGAGAAGACAACACCAAAACTTTTAAATGCAATAAAAAAAGTTAAAGATGAGCTTCAACTAAATTTAAATTTTAATAAAAACAAAAAACATTAGAATCATACTTCACTAAATTGCCTTAGATATTTTTAGAATGTTAAAGAATTATTGATTTATAATATTAATAGGATCATATATTTATATAGGGTCTTCCGAAAATATATTATCTTATCGAAATTTGTGATTTTTTCACTGATCCAAGTTGGGACCGGAGAAATATTATCTTAGATAATTTATTAATTTACCGAGTTTTAATTTAGAAAAATTCTAATGTAGTTGATGGGTGATTTGGGTGCACATCTTTCTCCTACTTTGATGCTGATTTTTCTTCCCATAAGTCATTATCAACAAATGAGCATCTTTTGGCTCTAGTATATATCTGTTAATTAAGTGACACACTTCATTTTCTTTTCAATTTTAAATTTCCCTTTTTCTTCTTCTTTTTACTAAAATAATATATCTACCAAACGAATTAGTCATTAAAAATCCATCACAAAAATAATTGTTCCATTATCCACTTGAACATTGGAGATAATTTGAAATATATCCCTCTCCTTCCAATTGCGTGATAGTTAAAGAAAAAAGAGATTCCCGCGTCTTTAATAATTGGTCCCATGCTATAATATCTCCTAAGGTTCTATTCAGTTGGTCTGGAATCGATGTCATTCCTCACCCAACCTACCCCACATTCCAAATAAATGGATTCCAGAAAATCATAATAGGTTATAATAGATTTTAATTTATCTATACTAATTAATAACACAAAGATTATTTATGCAGTTATATCATATTTGGTTAAGTTGTCAAAATCTGCTTATTTACTAAGTGGGATTATACTGGGTTGTTGTTGTTAACAGATCAAAAAGATCTGTTACCTTGATAATGACTCAATTTAAAAAGTTAATTAAAGTCCTTTTTGACAAGAGGGGTTGCTCTGATGGTAAGCAACCCCCACTTCCAACTGAGAGGTTGTGAGTTCGAGTCTCCCCAAGAGCAAGGTGGGAAGTTCTTGGAGGGAAGGATGCCGGGTTTCTATTTGGAAACAGCCTCTCTATCCCAGGATAGGGGTAAGGTCTGCGTACACACTACACTCCCCCGATCCCACTAAATGAGATTATACTGGGTTGTTATTGTTGTTGGAAACAGCCTCTCTACCCAAGGGTAGGGATAAGGTCCGCGTACACACTACCATTCCCAAACCCACTAAGTATGATTATACTGGATTATTATTATTATTATTATTATTATTTTAGGATTAAAAGCACTTTCGGAAAAGTATTTTGAAAAATAGCAATTTGTGTTTGCTCATTTAATCTACTCGGCACTTAAGAGTTGTATAGTACTGACAAAATAACAATTGAGAAAAAAAAATATTTCACTTGTGAAAAGCAAATCACTGATCGTCTATTATTTTCATCAAATGGTATTACTAATTAAACATCAAACAACCTCAAACCATAAGGGTTGTTGTAAAATCGATAAAATTATTTCACCTTTAATCAAAAGTCTCGAATTAAAGTAAACAAAAAGTATCAACCATCAATTGAAAATCAAAGAAACAACGTCAACAACCACTGCAATATTACTAATAGTGTTGACGATAAAATTAAGTAAATAAAAATATATTATATCTAATCGCTTAAGCTTTTAGAAGAGATAATAACAATAACACAATATAATTTCACTTAGTAGAGTATGAGGAGGGTAATGTGTACGCAGACCTTACCCCTATCCTTGGGTAGAGAGGTTGTTTTCAAATAGACCCCCGTTATCCTTCCCTCCAAGAATTTTTCACCTTGCTTTTGGGGAGACTCGAAATCACAACCTCTCGATTAGAAGTAGGAGTTACTTACGATCAGAGCAACAATATGAGATAGTAATACCTCAACAAATAGTTTCTTCCTAGAGGTCTCATTAATTCTTGTTTATCTTATCCATTACTAATTTCTCGTGCATGATAATTGATACGTGGTGAGTAAGTAATGCCTATTACAATAAGTGGAGAGCTATGAAAATAGTATTTAAGAAAAGATAAAGGCCACTTATAGAAATTACTTTAATACAAATTTTCAAGTCATTTTAAAGCTACATTATTTATTTTTACTCCTTCGTATCATGGAAGGATAAAGACGACATCTTAGCATTAAATTATCATAATATATCATGAGTTGTCATAGAAAAATAGAATTGAAGAAAATATTTTCAGCACAAGAAACCGAAATTCAAACCATTGTATAACGATTTTACTAGACCTTCCAATTTCTCATAACTAACGAGAAAAAAATAAAGAGTTTATGCGTTTGGACATAAGAACTGTGACATTCCGCAAAAAAGTAAAAAAATTAAGCAAAAGTAACATTTAAAAATTAGAGTTATGTTTAAATATGAATATACCTTAAAATTATTTTAAATTTTTATGAGTGATTTATCGTAAAAATTTTTAAAAGCCTCTTTTTGGAGTTTTTCAATTTTTTAAAAAAAAATTCCAAAATTTACTTCAAATAAAATTAAAATTTTTATGGCTAAATACTAATTTAAAAAAATAAAAAAAAAGATATGATCAAACGAGGCCCTTACAATTATTATCCCTGATATTACTGTTTTCCTATTTAAAAAATAGGAGAACATTCTTTTTCCCGGAGTTATTAAGTTATTTCGTCGAGTTCCTTCGAAATATAAGAATAGAGTAAGACGGTACCTCAAGGGCTGTAATATAAATAATTAAGCTACTAACTTGTTAGAATAAAAACTATACATATTTAAGAGGGGAAAAAAAGAGTTTAACTTCCATTAATCCACTCAAAACATATTGAAAAATTACAATATATTAAGTAGATTCAACTGATTTGGGAGATATATTATTGTGCTTATTAACAGGCATGGATTTTGATCTCTTGAACCATTCACTTGTGTTGTTACCAGAAGATGGAGTGCGGTGATACCTGCACCTGATATTAAGAAATTCAATGTATTTCATATTAGATATTTCAAAAGGAAAAATATGTCAAAAAAAACTTGAAATACGAATTTCATTTTATAAAATCATATTTGACTAAATACGAATTTTTTTAGGACTTCTGGTTTTAAACGTAATGGTTATAAGAATTTTCACTAGTAAAAGTATATGAATTAGCTATGGACAAATTATATAGCTAAATGAAAAATCTGTTGCTAATCTTATTTAACAATAAATTAATGGTAGATTATTAAGAAATTTTGTTAGGTACGGGTGATTTAGCAAATATAGGAGTTTGACTGTATTCGATTTTTTTAGTGTTTAAAACTTAATTATGATATTAAACATGTTGTAATACAATCAAACCTCATTATAAGAGTTTCTTATTTTAGTAGTTTTTAAATATTATTATAAATGATATATATTACAACATAATATAAAAATAATGATTGTATAAGAATATTGTTATAGAGATGTTTCATCGAATAACTATAGCCTATAAGTCAATTAAAGTAAGATGAGAACTTTACATAAAATGAATATTCGAAGGGACTAAAAAGAAAATAGCGTCGGATAAACAATACCTGAACGATCCTCTATGCGTCGTCGGCGAGCACAGACACTGGCCTTTTGGGGAGTTCGCCGGCAATGAATCGCCGTTGGCGCAGTTATCAGAAGTTGAGACGGTGCTACTCTTATGGGAAGCCATATTTTCGTCTGAGAGAAAAAAAGGAAAAGAAGAAGAGAAGAAAATTAAAAGGTTCTCTGGTTGAAGAAAGACAGATGTCAAGAGTTCAGTATTTATAGGACAATAATTTGATATTTATCCTCAAGCAAGTGTGATTATGTGAGGTAGGAAAGTAATTAACATTATCGAGCAGTTTATTTATACCTGACGTAAAACAACAATAATATACATAATTTAATTTTACGAGTGAAATGTACTAGACATTATTTATACCTTATAAATATGAGCTAAAGTTATATGTAGTTAAGGGTGATTAACTGAAAAATTATATTGTGTATATAATAAAATATTATTAATTTGTTATTGAGCAAAAAATAGACGCCACTGATAAAAAATGTTTAAATTATTGAATTTTTTGATTTCATTACTAGTTACGAAAGTAGAAAAGTTATTTTGATATACCCAGCACAAAAAAAGCATAATTATAATAGTTTAGAAAAAGAAGTACAATAGCAAAAAAAGTTATGGAAGCAAGCTAATAAGAAAACCAAAGCAGAAGAAACATTAGATAATAGTAAAAATCTAAGAAAAAGGAAATATAATAATAATACTAACTATTACTCTCTCCTGTTGATCAATTTATTTTTTTATTCTCGTCCAAAATAAATATCATTTTTATATAATCAAGAAAGAATTCAATTTATTTTTGTAAAATTACCTTTATATACATATTTTTAGAAATTTTCTTGCTCCTCATATTAAATATTTTATTAAGAGTAGTTTAGTCATATTAGATATTTTTATATACAATTCGATATTTTCTTAATGGACATGTCAAAAGTATATTAATCAATTATTATAGGCTAGAGGGAATAACTACTAATAAAAAAGAAAATACGCCTCAATTATCTACTAAACTTCTACTCTATTTTTCAATCTTCGTACTTTCTTATCAAAAGTTATATACATTAACTATGGTTTGACTTATATACTTTAATTAATTGTGGGAAAAATTATTGTATACAGTGAGTGTAAATTTATTTGTTTTAGGTTAACTATCTCATTTTTCAGATTACAAATTTCATAAACCATGAGCAGTTAATTATCTATATTTATTCTTAGACAACTAGATACTGTGTAAAAGTTAGGCACTTCATTTAATTTTTCTATCTTTTTTCTTTTCCCTTTTCCATACGAGTACGATTTTTTCCTTTCTGCACTTTTTTGTCATCACTAGTTTTTAGACTAAAAATTAAAATAAGTGAAACATGGCGTCCCCACTTTCCGATACTTTGAATATAATACAAGGCATGGAATTAATCATTACAAACGTTTCATAGTTGTATTATTTTTTTAGGTTGGTTTTTGGCATGGTTTTAAGTTTACATAGATTTGTATGTCCATCATTATTTGATTTGATTCTAAATAAAAGGCGTAACATAATTATTTCAATAGAAAAAAATGGTCCTACAAGAACTTCGCCATGTATACATTATTAATATATTTTTATATAGGTGATGTTTAGCTTAAATCATATATATTTTTATGTATATAATCTCATATTATATTTTTGTTTCGTGAACTTTAGATGGTAAATGTGATGTTTTATTGATTTGAAATGTTTTTATACGTAGGAATGATTCGGGAGCAATTAAGGGGCGAAACGTGTAAAATTAGGGCCAAAACAAACGAAATGGAGAAACATATGAATTTGGGTGCCACAGTCAACGCCTAAGGCCACCTGTGCCGCTGGAGGCGGTAGCTGAGTAGGGTGCCAATGACGTGAAATTTGTCCAACTTTGCCCGGAACAAGGTTATTTTGGCCCTAGACCTAGCAAACACGTATAAAAGCAAGACTAAACATATTTTTGAAGGGAGACGCCACTTTAGAGAGGCTAACACAAACTACGTTTGAGGAGGCTTCTAACTAGTTTTTCTTCTCTTCTCTTCCTGTAATTTCATAGTTTAATAGTTCTAGAGTTTTAGGTGCTATATGAACGTTGTGGTTTGAAGCTAAAATTGTTCTTATTATTTTATCATATTGATTTTTTATTCAATCTTGAGCTTAATTGTTTGATTGCTTGATCACCGGTTGAATGCTATCTACGAATCTAGGATTGAACTCGGTGAGAGAATTTTAAACTGCATATAAGATTGAGAAGAGCAAGATCTTAACTCTGAGGGGCATTAAGTTAGCTTGAATAGACGAGTAGTACTTTGAGAGAACGCTACGAGTAATATTAACTCTGCCAATTAATAAACTAGATAAATTAATTAGATGACGGGATTGTTAGTTAACCCATAACTGTAGTATATAGTCTTTTGTTGAATTTATGACAAATTTGGCCAACTTATTTTTTTAATCTCCTAATTTATTACTCTAGATTAATTTTAATTAAATATTCATACTTTAGGATTCACTTGAATAGATTAATCGTTTGGTTTAATTTAGTTGATAGTTAATCACAAGTCCCTGTGGGTACGATATCTGGACTTACAATCCTATATTACTTATCGACCATGTATACTTGCGTGTGCGATTGGGAGCAACAAGTTTTTGGCGCCGTTGTCGGGGACTTAGAAATTAACTATTTTACTAGATTGGATTTTTACTTTTTATCTATTAAATTTCTTAATGTTAGTTTATTGTAGTTAGTTTCATTATATTTTACATAGCATCTTTGAACGAGGAGTGGTGGGATAGTAAGTATTCTTATTTTCCTTGTCCATATTATAAAGGACCTCACTTGTGGAAATATTGTAAAAATATTTTCAATATCGAGTTGTGAGAACCATCTCAATCCTATACTATTTGTGGCGGTAATTGGAATAAGTATCCTAAATGTTGTTACCCTACTCGAATCCTTTCTTATATTGATTCTAATAATTTTTATGAGGTTGACAGGAGTAACGAATTGGATGATGTGGAACATGATGTTCACATTCTTGATATGCACATGAAATTATTAGAGGAATATGGAGTACAAATGAGATGCAACAATTTATAGAAGGAAGAGTTGAACTGGGACAAGAGATCAATCAATTTGGCAGTTCTATTCACGTCTTAGAGGCTCAATTAAGTGCAAAAATTGATGCATCTAACGTCCAAAAATTTACTGATGAGTTGTGTGAAGCTGAAAAGTTCTTCCAGGTCAAATTGAGGAGTTAAAATAAAAATACCAGTCATTAGATCATGCTTTCATTGATGATGCGAAGGTTGATGAAGAGTGCAAAATTGATGATGTCAAAAAGAATGCAATTTTGGAGTTGGAGCGTATTGAACCTCATTCTAAACACTTTTCAACATCGTTTTTGGTTGGTGACATGGGAATTGATCCACTCGAGCATATAGAGGAGTCAATGAATAAGGAACAAAGTGTTGTGTTTTATGAAATTTTGCCACACGAAGGAGACAAAACAGCGTTCCTCACTTAAAGGCCAAGAAGTGCATGATGTGATACCTATTATTTCTTTATTTTTACACCATCGACCTAGGAACATGATAGAAAAATTGATGTAAAATTGGGAGCGCAATTTATATCCTCAAAGTGAAAGGAAAAGTAGTGAAAGTGATGGACTCTTGCCGCGACGTTAAATCAAGCATTTGTTGGGAGGCAACCCAACCTATATCTTACTTTTTTTTTGTTTTTTATTTTTTATATAGTGTCAAATTTTGTGTTGTTTTTATTTCGCAGAGTAGGGGAAGTCTGAGTGCCCAAAGTTGAAGCTGAGGAGCATATTTGAGATATTTGAGCTTAAGTGTGGGATCGCTCCGACCTTTAATATTGAGGATCATATCCGAGCTAGGCCCGAGAGGGCCTCAGGGAGTATTTCTTACCCCTTTTTTTAAATATGTTTTTCTAGGATCATGCATCGATGACTATGCATAATATAAGTGTAGGGTGGAAAAACTGCTTTCTGAAGTGTAATTATATAAAACTATTTATTAATTTAGTTTTTCTTTAGAACTCGTAGTGGACATAGTCTAGGTTTAAAAAAACGAAAATTGAATTTTTATAGAAAAAGTTCAGATTTTTCACACGATGGATCTTTTGGATAATTTTTTAAAGAATAAAGTACGATTAAAAATACCAAAATTTTTTTTTAGGAGAGTTAGGTAGTATCCCTTGGTTTATCTTTGGGCGCCGGTTCTTTTCCAAGGGTATGGCTCGAACCGGGTACTTTATTTATTTTTTAAGAGTAGTTTAGGAAGAAACTGAGTCACTCTGAGATATTCATTGACATAGTTGATGCAGGCACATTAGGCTATGACATACATTCTGTGTTTTCGTATATTGGTTTGACTTGTGAAGCCTAAGTAAAGTAAATATCCTATTTTGTGATGCCTTTTTTCAGTTGTTTGACTCGTATGCCACATAGTGCAATATTAGTTAAATTTCTCAATTATGTGTGCTTGCTTGAATTGAAAGTTGAATAGAACCATCTTGATTGAGTCATGTGCAGCGTGTGTGTGAGGATTTTTGATTTTTTGTGCTATCATATGTAGTGTAGAACTTTTTCCATATGTTAATTGAAGCAAAATTATAAGTTGTGCTAATCTCGGAGTTGACGTAGGCATTTTATTGATTGATCATAGCTGTACATGTCACATAAGAAAATAAAATTTTCCGTTGGTAGCCCCTTTTGAGCCTATAGACCTTTTCTTTGGCAATCACATTACAAGCCTCATTCCCTATTTTTTTTTTCTTAATTTGATATTGATTGAACCTTTACCTCCTAGTGTTATGCTGCATATAGTTTGGGACAAGTGAATTGGTTGAGAAGAATATGTGCTTGAATTGTGAATGTAGTGTATTAACGTGCTTAATAGGGTTAGTCACTAATTCTAAATGTATAATACACATCGTCTAGCCTACATACAACCTTAAACGTCCTAATTGATCCTATATTTGGCTAGTTTAAATTAGTAGAGATCTACACTATAACAAGCTTATGGTACGATCTCATGTTGCATATGAATTCTTTATAAGAGTGAGTGAATTTGGTTCAATTGTGTGATGTCCTTAAGTTATGTTCAAAAGCATATTTGAATGTGTGGACTAGTCTATATTCACTCTTTTGTTTACTGGTTAAGGCACATGATCTCATGAATGATTGGTAATATTGTAAACTTTCTTGTTGGGTGACTATGAATTGAGGGTGCTTAATTGTTACAAGTCGACTTTTGAGGTTAGGGGATGAGTAGGTTGTTGGAATTGATTGAATTAAAATATATTCCTGGGGATGCTTAAATGGGAAGAATCTAAATTTTGTTTATTCATGCTTGTGTACCGGTATTGATCATAGTCAAGGGTATAATGTATTTTTTAAAGTTAAAGTACTGGGATTTATTAGATTATCCCATTGCTCGAGGACGAGTAAAAGTCTAAGTCTCAGGTGTTGATGTTTAGCTTAGAACATACATATATTTTTATGTATATTGCCTCATATTGTACTTTTGTTTCATAAATTTGGGATGGTAAGTGTGATGATTTATAATAATTTGAAGTATTTTTATGTGTAAGAATGATTCAAGAGTAATTGGATGCGAAACGTGCAAAATTAGAGTCAAAACGAACGAAACTGTGAAATGTGTGAATATAGGCGCCTTAGGCCACTTGTGGCACTGGAGGCAGTAGCTGAATTTTAAGCAGCGCCCTGGTGGGCGCCTGGTGCTGAGCAGGGCTCCAGTGACGTGAAATTTGTTCAACTTTTTCTGGGACAAGATTATTTCGGCCCTAGACCTACCCAACACATATAAAAGCAATACTAAACATATTTTTGAAGTGGAGACGCCACATTGGAGAGGATAACATACCCTGAGAGAGAATTAACGTGGGGGAACACAAGCCATATTTGGAGAAGGCATCTAACTAGTTTTTCTTCTCTTCTCTTCCTTTAATTTCATAGTTTATTAGTTCTAGTTTTGGGTGCTCCATGTGCGTTGTGGTTTGAAGCTTGAATTATTCTTATTATTTTATCATATAGGTTTATTTATTCAATCTTGCGCTTAATTATTTGATGGCTTGATGACCAATTGAATACTATCTACGAATCTAGGATTGAACTCGGGAGAGGGAATTTTAGATTACATATAAGATTGAGTAGAGCAAGATCTTAACTTTTAGGGGGCGTGAATTTCGGTTAGGAAGTATACTGACTTCCGAGAGGTTATCTATAGGAAGATATTTCAATTGTCATATTGAGTCGTCTGCAGGTGGTTACACTGAGGTGCATGGCGGCTTTGGGTTCGGGGAACGTAACGGAGGGGGCATTCACTGTTGGACTTTGCCAAGGCATTCAATCTACTGATTGCGAACTCAAGTTTTTCGAAGCGGGAAGAGCATTTGGTTACTTATCAAAGTTCATTGGCGAAGACTCAAATTGACTATCTTCTGCTTTGGAGATGCGACAGGAGGTTGTGCGAGAATTGCAAGGTTATCCGATGATAGGCTATAATTACATATTTTAGTCGATTATTACACTTTAATTTACTACACTTTAGTTGAGTTTGCGCTTTAATCGTTAGCATTTTGCACTAATTGTATGTTTTATGCCTTTTATAAGTGATTCCGAGCTATATAGATGTTATGGAATGAATTCAAGTGATTTTGAGCTTTAAAGCCTGAGTAAAACCTCAAGAAATTAAGCGGGGATCATAGTCGAGGATCAACGGATGATAGAGCAATAAAACAAAGAATCAGGCAGGTATATTGCATATTGTCTAGTAAAATACACATCCCCTTTTGCTTAGAACTCCATTTAAGCTTCACAATATATGGTTGGAAAGCTAACGCAAAGGGCTACGACTTGAGGCAGTATACCTGCCATATACTGCGGTTGACCGCGGCCGCGGCAGTCCAAACGTAAAATTTTGTCCGTTTTTCGCGTATGAGAAGGTACAATTGTTTGGGCCCGACCCTTATTGGTATATATACATGGAAAAACGGTATTTTAAAAGAATTGGACATATTTTTGATACAGATTCGACCTAAGGAGGCAGAGACATAATAGGAGCAAGGCGGGGAATTATTCAATCCTCTTCCTATTTTTTCATTGTTGGTTATGATTTTTAGTATTATAGTTTTACATACTATTATGAATCGATAATTCGTTTTCTAGGGTTTTGATAGAATCTTTTGTAAGATAAATTCTTGTTATATTTTTATATAATTGAGCCATTGGATTTCTCTACTTGTTAAACTACGTGTTTGTTGTTGTTGATTGAATGTCCATCAATTGACTGTGCCTATTTCGTGTGTACTGCTTGAGAAAGAGTACATATTTAGATAGTTGTTGAACAACACCACTCCTAACATATGTGAGAAATCAATATATTGGGTTTAAAGGCAGGTTTAGAAATAACAAAACTTTGACGTGGTCATAATGAGCGGAAGATAAAGCCAACTAGCTTAGTTCGAGCATATGTCTAGTAAACTGTTGTAGTTTCTCGAGAGAGAATTACAACATCTAAAGTGCTCACGATCAGTAGAGAATATATACATTGGCGAAAATTGTAGGAAACATAGCTAGAAGGATTTCGACAATTGGAGAAACTATAACTCTAGACTTCCTTAATTTAGTATCCAACCCTTAGTCTAGTTAGTTGATAATTTTACCGTTTTCTAATATTTGCTAGTTAATTAGTTAGTAACATAAATCTCAATCTTTATAATTTAGAAAATTGTTCAATCTTGTCTTCTTAGTGATATTAAACAGATACAGCTAAGCCTTAGTTCTCTGTGATATTTGACTCTGAACTTTTAGACCAAATTATATTTGCAATGATCGCTTATCCTTTTTAGGACTAGAATTGGGCATGATCATTATCCCATGTGAGACCTTGCGCTGCAGCATAGGCTTTTGGTGATGGAAATTTGTATTATATTAAGGAGGAAGAAAAGGTCAATATGAGTTTGCCCGAGGATTAGGTGGGACGCCTTAACTAAGGATAAAGCTCATGAGTTTGAATGAAGGTTATCGGCAATGGGATCTTGGAAAAGTAGTAGGGATGCAAACACTATGTGGCTGACGATGGAAACTGTATAAGGAAGGCGGCGAGAGAGGTGCTAAGAATATCTTCGGGCCGCACCGGTGGCCACAAAAGAGATTGGTGGTGGAATGCAGTTGTCCAAGGTAAAGTGAAAGCTAAGAAGACGACTTACCTGTCGTTAGTAGGGAGCACTGGAGAGGAGGAGAATAAAGAGAACAGTGACAGGTAAAAGGTAGTTAGGAAGGAGGAAAAGATGGCAGTAACAGAGGCTAAGACGACAACTTTTGCTCGTCTGTATGAGGAACTGAGGAACAAAGGCAGGGAGAAAAAGTTATTCCGACTCGCTAAGGTGAGAGAGAGGACGGATCAGGACATGGATCAAGTGAGGTGCATAAAGGATGATGACGCCAAAGTTTTGATGGGAGATGGCTAGATTAAGAGGAGGTGGCAAACATACTTTCATAAACTTCTAAGTAAAGAAGGGGATCAGGATATTGTACCAGGGGAATTTAGGAATGGCAACCGTCCCCATGAATTAAGTTATGTAGGGACATTGAGGTTGATGAGATCATGGAGGCAGTCTTAAGATGAGAAGGGGCAGAGCTAGACGAAATCCCAATTGAACTTTGGATTATAGTAGCCTTGGAATGGCTTACTAGGTTGTTTAATATTATATTAAAGATTAATAGGATGCCTGAAGAGTGGAGGTGGAGTACATTGGTTCTATTGTATAAGAACAAAGGTGATATCTAGAGCTGCAACAACTATAGGTGTATCAAATTACCGAGTCATACCATGAAAGTTTGGGAGAGAGTGGTAGAAATGAGAGTGCGAAGGACGGTTTCTATTTCAGATAACCAGTTCGGGTTCATGCCAGGATGATATACCACATAAGTTATCCAACTTATTAGGAGGATGTTGGAACAATACAAGGATAGGAAGAAGGATCTCCACATGTTGTTTATTGATCTGGAGAAAGCGCACGACATGGTTCCTAGGGAGGTCTTATGGAGCTGCTTAGAGGATAAAGGGGTCCCGATATCCTACATTAGGGTGATTAAAGACATGTATGCTGGAGCTACAACTCAGGTTAGGATAGTAGGAGGCGACTCCGAGTATTTTCTAGTTGTTACGAGGTTGCACCAAGGGTCTGTGTTTAGCCCATTCCTATTTGTACTGGTGATGGATGCACTAACTCATCATATTCAAGGGGAAGTTCCGTGGTGCATTCTATTTACTGATGACAAGTTTTAATTGACGAGACACTAGGTCGTGTCAACGAGAGGCTAGAGGTTTGAAGACATGCAAAGTTTCAAGTTGAGCAAGTCGAAGACGAAATATCTCGAGTGCAAATTTGGGGTCGAGCTGACGGAAGCTGGAGTGAAAGTCAGGCTTAACTCTCAAGTCATTTGTAAGAGGGGTTGTTTCAAGTACCTTAGATCGGTTATTTAGGGGATCATGGAGATCGACGAGGATGTCACACACTATATAGGGGGTGATAGATGAAGTGGAGGCTAGCATCAGGAGTCCCGTATGACAAGAAAGTGCCACCGTTATTAAAAGGTAAGTTTTATAAAGCAGTGGTTAGGCTTGTAATGTTGTATATGACTAAGTGTTGGCCGGTTAAGAACTCACACATCCAGAAGATGAAAGTAGTAGAGATGAAGATGTTGAGGTGGATGTGCAGGCATAAAAGGATGGATAAGATTAGGAATGAAGACATTCGAGAGAAGGTGGGCGTGGCCCCAATGGAGGACAAAATTCGGGAAACAAGACTCAGGTGGTTCGGACACATTCAGAGGAAGAGCATTGATGCACCAGTGAGGAGGTGCGAGTGACTGGTTGTGTTGGGAACGATTAGAGGTTAAGGGCAACCTAAGAAGTATTGGAGAGTGACTGGCTTAGGATTACTGAGGACATGGCCCTTAATAGGGAAATGTGGAGGTCGAGCATTAAGTTTGTAGGTTAGGGAATGTTGTGAATATTTCTACAGCATACTAGAGTGAGATTAACCAGTTAGGGGTTAGTCTTAGGATGCTACTGGTCATCTACTGATGCAGAGCTTTAGCTGCTGGCTATTACTATACCATCCATCTATTTTGTATTTCGTATTTCTTATATTATTTTTATTTAATAATGAGTCTATTGATGATACTAATATATCGTCTCTTGTTGTTTTCTTGAGTCGAAGGTATCCTGAAAACAACCTCTCTAAACAATTTATTTTTAAATAATTTGATAAATATATTTGTAACAATCATTTTATAAACTAAAATTCTATAGCAGCACCAACAGCAGCAGAAGAAAGAAGAAGAAGAAGAAGAAAACGAAGGAGGAGAAAGATGATGAGAAAGGAGACTAGAGTTATTTAAAAAGTGGGTATAAATTAATTATTTTTTAAAATGAATATAAATTAAATGAGAGCGACCAAATAAGTTGCCCCGTGCAATGTTTATGATATCTGGACAATCCTATATATTACTTATCGACCACGTATACTTGTGTGTGCATTTGAAAACAACAATAATAAACTAATTTATAAATTTAAAAAAAAATTTAATAAGCCGTAGAACCAATGAATTCGTTTGAAATCAAACCAATGAACTGGACAAGAATGCACATTGTACTCGAGGTGTTCGAGCTCCAAAAAAGAATTACTATATACATATATTCTCTTTAAATTAATTTTGACACACACTTGATTTGATGTGGTGTTAGAACAACTGGCGCTGAAATCTTAATCTCGCTTGTTATACAAAAAAATTAAAATACATAAATAAATGTATCTTCTTTATAAGCAACAACAACAGTAACTATCCAGTATAATTCCACGTAGTGGGGTCAGAGAAGGGTAGTATGTACGCAGACTTTATCCCTACCCTTGGGTAGAGAGACTATTTCCAAATAGACCCTCCGCATTTTTCCCTCAAAGAACTTTTCACCTTGCTCTTGGGAAGACTCGAACTCACGACATCTCAGTTAGAAGTATGGGTTACTTATCATCAGAGCAACCCCTCTTGTTAGTCTTCTTTATAAGCGTGACATAATAATAAAAAAAAAAGAAAAACAGTCTCCAAAAACTGGTAAATTAGATAAATAGACAGATGGCAGAGGGTCTTTTATCTTGACAATTTATGGACTCTCTTTCCAATGAAGAATATGGATGATTAGGCCAAAGGCCCATAACTCATCCACTCTTGGCACATCCTACAACTCTGCTACTCCAAAAATGTAAAGACAATTTAATGTCTGATCCAAATCAGTCTACTAAGCTTATCCTCACAAAGGTTCAAATATACAAAAAGTAATATAAAATAAGTATATTATATTTAAAATTAACACACTTTTGGAAGAACATAGGGTACCGGAAGATTTAGCACGCAGAGCACGGCGATTATTATAATAAATTCATGAATGAAAAGGTACTAATATACCCTATCTCATAACGCGTAATTAGCTAAGTGCATAACTTTGCACCTTGTTTTAGACGTACCTTTTTGCAAAACCTTATGGTACTCTCTTTTTAAGAAATGTAAAAAATAGTTTAAAATAACTTTCTCATAGAACCATAAGGGGTAGTTTGGTACACAGGACAAAGTAGGATAAGGTGTGAGATCAAATTTATATCGTATTTGGCTGATGGTATCAACCAAACATGATATAAATTTAATCTTAGTCTTAGTACAAGATAACCCACCATATCCCCTTATTCCATTAAATTTGGGATTATATTATCTCACCTTTCAGTTGGGATGAATTAGTCTGTGGATCATAATCCCGGGATAACTTGGTCTACGTACCAAACGACCCCCAAGATGTTGCTCGGACATACGTCCCTTTTACACCGATGCCCCAAACCTTATTTAAGCGATATTAGTGTATGTGTTAAAATCTACCTCTAGAATAGATTAAGTCGAAATGCCATTAGTAAAACATTCGTAGGCCGCTGCATATCGAAGTGATTTAATGAACAACGAAGGTCGTGGTCGAAGAGTCAACAAAGATTGAAGTCGATGAGTCATCAAAGAGTCAAAAAGGATGCCTGCAGGTTGGTAAAGTAACCGTACAGTGATGGCGCAACCGTGCATGCTATACCAAGAACCTTCAAAATGCCGCCTACCACAGGATATACGATGGAACCACCAATATCGAGGATCATGTGACCCGTTACGTCACCCCCGTGAAAGGCAATGGCCTCACCAAGGAACATGTATCCTTTATTTTCCTGAAGAAGTTTGGCGAAACCCTTTTACGAGGAGCATTAACATGGTATTCATATCTACCAGCCCGCTCTGTAGAAACTTTTGAGGAAATGGCTGATAAGTTTGTAACTGCCCGTGCTGGAGCCAAGAAGGCCGAAGCAAGGGTAAGAACCATATTTGCTATCGCGACAGTCCTTTGGAGAGGCATTGAGGGACTTCCTCACCCGATTCAACATAGTAAGGATGACTCTGCCAAATGTGTCCAAAGAGATGGCGATCGTGGCTTTCCAGAACAGGTTGAGTAGAGATGAGCGACTACAAAATTGTTGAGTCGATTGATGAAATATCCTCCAACCACTTGGGATGAAATCCATAATGGTTATTGCGCCAAGGTCCAAGCAGACTAGGACTCCTCAATTGACCAACTCATTAGCTAATATCGGTACAAATTGAATCCAGAATAGAACGAAGAGATAACATTAGGACAGATCACCCAGTCTAGCAACCCAACAGGGAATGATACCAGCCGTGCGTCAGGGCGGCGATCGCACCTTCCTCTCTTTATGAAGAAGGCCCATCCAGGGCAAGTATAGGGACTCCCTAGAATGAGAGAGATATTCCCCATTTATTATCGACTCATAATTTTTCCGTGTCACCTAGGGAAATAGTTGACACTCTTGAGAAACTCGGATCAAAGGTAAAGTGGATGCCAAAGATGAGATCCGATCCGAACACCAAAAATGTGACACCCTCTGTGAGTTCCACCAGGAAAATGCGCATAACTAAAATTTCATCGCCCTCAGACAAGAAGTCATAAACATGATGTGGCAGGGACACCTCAAAGAGTTGTTAAGGGACAAAGGGAGAAACAACTTCGCCAGAGGACGTGCACCAAAGCCCGCCGAAGACACCATCACCAGCTCGTATAATCAACACGATCATCAGTGATGACAACGATGCCTTTATTTGCCTTCATCCTTGTAGATATGCTAGGAATCACAAGGAAAATTGCCACACACAAATTAAACATTGACCCATTCCACCCCTAGTAGTGTAGGTCAGGCTTAAATTCAGCCCTGCCATCAACAATGCAGTCCACGAGGAGGTGGAGAAACTATTATAGAATAGCTCTATCGGTGAGTCAAAGTACCCTAAGTGGAGCGCTAACGTGGTGATGGTAAAAAATAAAAATAGAAAAGGCATATGTGTGTGGATTTCACATACTTAAACAAAGAATGTCCGAAGGAATTGTTCCTATTACCCCACATCGACCAACTCACCGACGCAACAGCCGAGCATAAGCTATTAAGTTTCTTGGACACATACTCAGGCTATAACCAAATACTTCTGGAGGAAGAAGATCAGGAGAAGACCACGATCATCACCCACCAAGGAATGTATTGTTATAGGGTCATTCCGTTTAGGCTAAAGAATGGGGGTTACATATCAAAGATTGGTAATGAAGATGTTGAAAGAATAGCTTAGCAAGAACATGGAAGTATATATAGATGATATGATGGTCAAGTTTGTAAAGGTAGATGACCATATCAATCATTTGAAGGAATCTTTCGATATACTAAGACGGTACAAAATGAAAGTAAACACAGAGAAATGTGCATTTGGCGTAGCCTTGGAAAAATCTTGGGTTTTCTGGTGTCGCCATGGGGGATCGAGATCAAACCAGACCAAATAAAAGCTATTTAGGGGATACTGGAGCTCTTGACTACCAAGAAGCAAGTCCAAAGGCTGATTGGTTGAATCGTCACCCTATCGAGATTCATCTTGAGATCGTATGATAGATGTTGCAAATTTATAGGCCTACTCAAAAAGGAAAACGACCCCGAATGGACTACTGAGTGCATCCAGGATCTACGAGAATTGAAGGCATATCTGTCATCACTACCCTTATTTTAAAAAATGAAACATGGGGAGTAGCTCCTTGGGGAGTACCAGTCGTGGACAACAACAAACTTGTAGGTGCTCGTCGACTTATGTGCAAAACTAATGCCTGAAGTTGAAAAGGAGAAGAGTCGCCACCTAATGGTTTTTAAGGTGTGTTAGGAAACTTATTTGCAAATAACTCTATTGGACTAGTCAACGCCGTCAAAGATCGAGTAAGGGATCAAAATACCTCAAAGAGAATGTGTTAGGCACTCTTCGACTTCCATAACTGTGGGTCCCTACCCGAACTGAAGATTATGTGTATTACCATTAAATTAGGTGATCAAATAAACAAAGAGAGTTCAGAAGTCAAAGAATTTTATTACAACATAACTAATACAAGTCTTAACACGAATGTGGGGATACACTTATTTATATCTTGTAACCACACTTAAATGAAAAGGTTATGTTTGACTGAGACTGCGCTCGAACAAACACCTACCAACCCTAACGAAAAGGTTATGTTCGAGGGAGACCTCGCTCGAACAAACACCTACCATCTGTCGGCTGCGATTTAACAAAAAGGTTATGTTCGAGAGAGACCTCACTCGAACAAACACCTACGCCCTAGGTAGCTACTTAATGAAAATGTTACATTCGGCCTCACTCGAACAAACACCTACCAGTCCTCCAGGGGCGGATGTAGGGGCGCGCAAGGGTGTTCACCCAAACACCCTTCACCGAAAAATTACACTGTATATATAACGCAAAATCTATTTTAACCTCTATATAGTAAGTTTTAAACAGTCTTAACCCAATCCAAAAGTTTAATTTAGTGTCTAAGGGGTTCAAAATCTATATACGGTCATGGCTCCGCCGTTGCGACCCTCGATCGCGATCTAACAAAAGGTTATGTTCGACCAAGTTCGAACAAACACCTACCAGCCTCCGACCATGAATACAAAAAGGTTAGGTACGACCAAGTTTCGAACAAACACCTACCAGCCCTGGGCCGCAGCTTAACAAAAGGTCAAAATCGACCAAGTTCAAACAACACATACGGCCAAATAAAGGGCTGATATGACCCATGAATATTGGCTCCAAGGCCACGGCCATCCAAAATACAATAACAATTTAAAGGAAAAAAGGCGAAGTGAGCAAATAAAAAAAGCAAAAAATATACAAGTATAGAAAAAAAACCACAAAAATGGAAGAAGATGCAAGGAACAACTTTTATATTCCATACTTAAATTTTTTAAAAAGGATCTTGAAGACGCCGACGAAAATACACAAAACATTAAAAAGATAACTGCTGGACATCGCCTTTGCGGCCTTCAGTACCCTCGCCAGTTCGGTCTTCAACGGCATCACCACCCTGACCACCGATACCCTCACCATCTCGGGTCCTAACTTCCTCTTCATTGTCACCCAGAGGGTAATGGAATTATACAAGGCCTTATCCTCGAGGTGATCTATAGCATACTCGCCCTCATCTTTCTCACAAGGAAAAAGAGTAACCACAAGCAATTAGAGCCTCGTGATCTTTGACACGAGCACCCTCGAAGTCAGCAGCAGAAATGGAGCCCGCTACATACAACTCGTGAAGCACATCCAGTCAGGTTTCAGTGTGAATCCACTCTTCATACAAGTCATAAGGAATGTTGGGAAAGCCAGAAGCCGAAAATGAAGAAGGTCATTCAAGTAGTTTGGCCTTCTCGTCCTCCAGAGCAACAACCTTATCATAAAAATCAGAGGTGTCTTTCTCCAAATCCCCAATACTTTCATCGAGCCTCTCCTCTTTAAGCGTTGCCATTGACAAATTATTTTCTCTCACGGAACGGAGAGTTCATATCACCACCTCAAGGGACTCCACCTTCTTCCTTAAAGCCTCCGAACGAGTAGACTCCGCCCTCTCTAGCTCCTCCGTCTTCTCAACGACCTCACTACTATGAGCCCCTACCCTGAATTGACACTTCTCAAGTTGGCCTCGCAACAAGACTAACCTAGCTTAGAGATCACTGCTCTGGGCTTCTACCCCACGCTAAGCTTTAGCTCTTCCTTTTTACTCCTTAATGGCCCTTCTAGGATGCTGCACTTCCCCACTACCCGCACCAGTTCCTCGCCCCTTTCCTTCAAGTCCTCCCTTAGATGGTGAAAATCACTGCTCTCACAGAGCTGGCACCGACTCTCTCGGTACTTGTCAAGGCATTTAAAGTACTTATCCTTCAACTTCTCATAAATATCTTTACGCCTCTGCTCCTTGTTGACGACCAATTTTGGACCTGTTTTTTACTAATTAATTTTTCTATGTTTCCTAATTTTTAATAATTTACTAAATATATTTGACATAGTTTTATCCAAAATATTTGTTATATTTTTCTAGCCTCAAGATTTTTAAAATAAAATATAGTTTAGCCTTAAGATAATTTAGCATATTTATTTAGTATATCATTATTACTATATTAGTTACTTAATCACCATCATATTATTACTCAATGCTAATGCATCGTAATAAATAATACGAGCATTATTTGCCAATTATAATTTATTTCTCTATTTTCTATTGTATATAAATGCATACATACTAAATATTAATTTTTATAGCAATATAATTTAATACATTTCATTATAAATTATAATAATTATTAAAGCATAATAAAATTAATGTAAGAGAAAGGGACTTTTAAATACAAATTGTTTCATATTAACAAAGTCTAATTGTTATTCAAGTAGACCCTATTATTTTTAAAATACATATTCTAGATTTCTTGACTCAAATAGAGGAAAACATCAGACCAAACAACTCATAAAATATCCCATACCCGCCAACCCATATGTTTTACTCTTTCATCTATACAGACTCCATATAAGCTCCACATATGTAACGACGACTGGTCGTTTTGAGATTTTACATCTGGATCCCCCATTAACTACTTTCTCTATATTTATTTATGCTATTGTGATTTGCCAGGAAGATTAGTTTTGAGTTTCGAAGTGTTCTGGAACACTTAATCCCTAATGAGAGTTTAAACTTTAGAAGTTGGACCGTGGTTGGAACAATGTAAAGAAGGTCTCGAAATGGAATTTTGTCAATTGGATGGCTCCGTAGGGTGATTTCAGGCATAGGAGCGCATTTGGATTGTGTTTTGAAGGTCTGTATCTTATTTAGGCTTAAAATGCTGAAGTTGAATTTTTGAAGTTTCCAAATCGATAATGAAAATTTGATATTGGGGTTAGAATCTAATTCCAAAAGTTGAGAAAGTTCCATTGTGTTGAATGTGACTTGTCTGCAATATTTGGGGTAATCCGGACATGGTTTGGTTGATTACAACATCAATTGTAGAATTTTTAAGATTTTAAGTTCATTAGGTTTGGATTGGAGGGTGATTCGTGATTTTAGTATTTGTTGACATGATTTCAGATATGATATTTTAGGATTGGTTGATGTTTTAGGATTGGTTGAGTCTGAGTTTAATTGGTCCTTTTGAGGTATTGCGATGTGTTGGGGAAATTGCTTATGAGCCTGCCTTACCTTTCGGCTTGGCAAGAGTTCCTCCGGTATTTTGTGTTTCGATGCTCCGGAGGTATCACAGTGATCTGTCGCATGTGTTGGACTTCAGTTCAGTCAGTTGGACAGGGATCTATCCTATATTGAGGAGGCAGTGGCTATATTGGACAGGTAGGTTCGAAAGCTGAGGTCAAAGAGCATTGCATCAGTAAAGGTTTATTGGCGGGGTCAGCCGGTCGAGGAGGCGACTTGGGAGATCGAGCAGGATATGCACAACCGCTACCCTCTTCTTTTCATCACTTCAGGTATGTCTCTATGCTCTTTTGAGGATGAACAAATATATTAAAAAGGGGAGGATGTAACGACCCGCCCGATCGTTTTGAGAATTTACGCCCGATCCCTGATTTACTGCTTTTCCCGTGTTTATTTCTGCTATTGTGGTTTCCTGAGAAGATTCGTTTTGAGTTTCGAAATGTTTTGAGACACTTATTTCCTAAATAAACTCTTAAGCTTTAAAATTTGGAACGTAGTTGGGACAGTGTGAAGACGGCCTCAGAATGGAATTCTATCGATTCTCTTAGCTCCGTTGGGTGATTTGGGCTTAAGGGCATGTCCGGATTGTGTTTTGGAGGTCCGTAGCTTATTTAGGCTTGAAATGCCAAAATTTGAATTTTTAAAGTTTCCGGATCGATAGTGAAATTTTGATATCGGGGTCGAAATCCAATTTCAAAAGTTGGGATAGATCCATAGTGTCAAAAGTGACTTGTGTGCAAAATTTGAGGTCAATCGGACATGGTTTGGTTGGTTTCGACATCGGTTCTAAAATTCTTGAGATTTCAAGTTTATTAGGCTTGGATTGGAGGGTGATTCATGAATTTAGCGTTGTTTGACGTAATTTGAGGGTCAGACTAAGTTCGTTTAATGTTTTAGGATTGGTTGACATGTTTGGTTGAGGTCCCGGGGGCCTCATATGAGTTTCAGATGCTTAATAAAAGTTGATTTGGACTTAGGCATTTTTCGATATTGTTGAACTTGCTATAACCGCACCTGCGTATGTGGGACCGTAGGTGTAGTGCCGTAAAAGAGGCTTGGTAACAACAGAATCGAGTTTTTTTCCATGTGCTTCAGGGACCGTAGATGCGGTTAGTGTTAGAAACACGTTCTCAATGCAATATACTAAACGTGTACTCTTTTGTAGGTTTTGATGAATGACAAACGAAGAAAAAATTGATATATGACGGAATTCAAGTACAAGCGCACAATGGTTGCGAATAAGATTGAAGTTCAAGATATAGCTTTTAATTGTTATTGAGTTGTTCTAAATTGTAATCTCGATCCTATAACTTGACTCATAGTATGGCCTCTCTCATAAAACAATTTTCCAAAATCATGCATATTTAATTCTGTGTCAAAAAAATTTTAAATCATGCATATTGACATTAGACAAAATGTTTTCTAAACATGCCTCAAAAATCTGGGCTAAAATAATCGATTATGAACTTATGATAATCGATTGTTTCTGAGCCAAGACTGCATGACAATCGATTATGAATTAATGGTAATCGATTGTGAGTAAGACAGTGAACATCAGGTTTTTCCAAATCTGCATGATAATCGATTGTGAACAAATGCCAATCGATTGTTGTTGAGGTAAAGTTTTTTCAATACTCAAAATAATCGATTATGAACTAATGGTGATCGATTGTGTTGAGTTGATGTCTTCCAGTGATTTTAAATTTAATTAAGTAATCGATTATGTCTTTAGAGAATCGATTATCACTGAGACAGTAAGTTTTATGATTTTCAGAAAATAACAAGTAATCGATTATGTCTTTAGATAATCGATTATCACTGAGACAGTAAGTTTTATGATTTTCAGAAAATAACAAGTAATCGATTGTTGCAAAGGACAATCGATTGTTGAAGCTGTCCGTTGTCAAATGATTTTCAAATACCATACAGTAATCGATTATAGATTTATATAATCGATGTTTTGCTTAAAATCTGGAAATGATTTTTAGAACGTTGCTGAAGTAATCGATTATAGATTTTATTTAATCGATGTTGTGCTTAAAATCCGGAAATGATTTTTAGAACGTTGCCAAAGTAATCGATTATGAACTTAGTGTAATCGATTATCTGATTTTGAATATTGCCAGTAATCGATTATAGATTATGTATGATCGATTGTGAAGCGTTAAATCTGGGATTGATTTTTAAACTGATTGCAGATAATCGATTGTTTGGTCTTAATAATCGATTATCACTGAGTAATTTCAGCAACTCTTAATTGGCAATTAGGCAACGGTAATGCCAAGTTTTTCAACTATAAATACAGCTTCATTTCAGTGTTTTAACAGAACAACATACACAAACTGATCATTACATTGCTATAAGCTTTCATTCAATTGTTCTTCATTTTCTACTCATTTCATAAAGCTTTTGAGAGCCATATTATTGCTTAAAGTTGTTGTGATCTTGAACATATTCTTTTACTCATATCTACTCAATAAGGAGTACTTTAGTTAAGTGAGTGTCCAAGTATTTGATATACTTGTAAGAGAATTGCGATTCTCTTGTTTCAAGGAACTTGCGTTTCCTTGGGTGAAGTCTTTGAGATTGCGATCTCCGAGCAACTGTTTGAGGCTTGTGTCCTCAAGTGTGTAACGGTTTGTTGAGCACCCGTAAGCTTAACAAGATAGTGAAAAATCTCGAGAGAGTCTCTCGGGGACTGGACTAACCACGTTGGTGGCCAACCAGTATACATCCTTGTGTAAGTTTATTTTTCTGCATTTATTTTACTTCCTGCAAAGTTTAAATTCCGCAAGAAAACGCAAAATTTTATTAATACGCTATTCACCCCCCCCCCCCTCTAGCGTAAAGCGTAGTTTGTAACAATTGGTATCAGAGCCCAACTCTCTGAAAACTTAGCCGTTTGAGAGAACCATCCATGGCTTCTACTCTTGACTCTTTTGCAGGAATTGAAGAAGGACAATGCTCTACACGACCTCCTCTATTCAACGGCACAAACTACTCATACTGGAAGGAGAGGATGCAAATCTTTGTGCAATCAAATAGCTTTCATTTATGGAAAGTATTCACCAATGGAAACCAAATTCCAACCAAGAAGGTGGAAGACGAATGGGTTCCAAAGACCGAAGAGGAATATACCGCGGAGGATATTCGTAAGGTTCAAAATAATGCCAAAGCTATAAATTTATTATATTGTGCTGTTATTTCTAACGACTACAGGAAGATATCATGTTGCAAAACAGCAAAAGAAATGTGGGATAAGCTTGAAGTGACATACGAAGGAACCAACCAGGTACGAGAAGCTAAAATTGATTTCTTAACTCACTCTTATGAACTATTCCACATGAAGGAAGGAGAGAAAGTAGACGAAATGTTTGAGCGATTCACAATGATCGTAAATGATCTACACGCCCTCAAAAAGACGTTTACGGATAGAGAACTTGTCCGGAAGATCCTCAGAAGTCTCACTCCGGCATGGCGATCAAAGGCCGATGCAATCCAAGAATCCATTGGCATCACAGATGTCACAATTGATGCATTAAGAGGTAATCTCAAAACCTATGAATCAACTATACTTAACCCGTTTGTTGATGATCAAAGAAGGCAAAGGATTGCTCTAAAGGCTAGCCAATCACAAATTGATGAGGAAGGTGACAACGAGTTTGGACTCGTTATCAAAAGGTTTCAAAAATTCATGCGCAAAGAGTATGAACGCAAGAACAAAAAGCAAGGCGATCAACTAAAATGCTATGAATGCGGAGAAACCGGGCACATAAAATCAAATTGCCCTAACATCAAAAAGGAGAAGAAACCCTTCAAAAAGCAACGTGCATACATCTCTTGGGGAGGAGATTCCGGAGATGAAGCAAGCGAAGAAGAAGACGATGAAGCAGCAAATTTATGTCTCATGGCTCAAGAAGACGGCAAAGACGAGGTAAGTCAAATCTCTTCTCAAAATTTCTTTACTCTTGATGAAATGAGAAATGCTTTTGATGAACTTTATGCTGAATTTATCAAAGCTTCAAAAACTGTCAAAAGTGTTAAAGAAGGCGCTTCTCTAAAAGAAAAAAATTTTCAAACACAGCTTTCATTAAAAGAAAAAGAATTAGAAAAACTGGTTTTCGAAAATGAGAAGCTAAAAGAGGAAAACAAGTTTTATGGAAAAAGAAGTGCTGATAAACCTGAAGGTTCTACTAGAAACTGTTCTTCTTGTGTGCTTCTTAAGAATGAAGTAGCTAGACTTAAAGGCACATTAGATAAGTTTAATTCTTCGCATAAAAACTTGAATGATGTGCTTGTTAATCTAAAATCAACTAAACATGGAATAGGATTCAAGAATGAAGAAAAGGTTGGTGCTAAACCACAACAACCTAGAGCTCAACCTAGGACTAATAACCAAAATGCTTATCCTAGAAGTAGAAATCCTAAAAATAACTTGCATGTTAGACCAAATAGTGAAAATGCTAGAAGACCTAGAAATGATGCATATTTTAGGCCAAACCTTGAACAATTTAGAAGACCAAGAAATGACCCTCCACCTAGAAATAGATATTCTAGAAATGATGCATATTTTAGACAAACTTGTGAACCTCCTAGAGCTCATAATAGGAGAAACATTGGTGTTCAAAGTAGAGTAAGCAACCTTCATTCATCTAGTTACTATGCACCTAGAAAAATGCATAATCCCAACGTGACTTGTCATTATTGTAGACGTATTGGTCATATTGCTCCCGCTTGCTTTACTCGTCATAGACATATAAATCAATTGCATCATTATAACATGCATAACCCTCAAGGACCCAAGATGGCATGGGTACCTAAAGAACATTAATTTGTTTTGTAGGTGTGCTTGAAGGGATCAAGTGTACTATGGTACCTTGATAGTGGATGCTCCAAACACATGACGGGAGATGAATCCAAATTCCTTCAACTAGAGCACAAAGAAGGAGGAAGTGTCATATTTGGTGATAACAATAAAGGAAAAATCATCGGTATTGGTTCGGTCGGTAAGGACGAAAACTCCTCCATTAAACATATACTACTTGTGAAAGGTTTGAAGCATAATCTCTTGAGCATAAGCCAATTATGTGACAAGGGAAATCTTGCTCTATTTGATTCGGATGAATGTCTTGTATTTAGACGTAGTGATTTCAAGATCATACTTCGTGGTTTTAGAATTGATAATATCTATATGGTTGATCTTGCAAATCCCTCACCCGAATATGTTGATTGTTTATTAAGCAAAGAGGATAACTCTTGGCTATGGCATCGTAGAGTAGCACACATGAACATGCATCTTTTGAACAAGCTTCTTTCTCAAAACTTAGTAGTTGGTCTTCCCTGTTTAAAGTTTGAAAATGATTCTATTTGCGATTCTTGTCAAAAAGGGAAGCAAACCAAAGCATCTTTTAAATCCAAGAATATTGTTTCAACGTCTAGACCTTTGCAATTACTTCACATGGATTTATTTGGTCCCTCTCGTATTGAAAGCCTTGGTAAAAATAAATATGTTTTTGTAATTGTTGATGACTTTTCTAGATTTACTTGGACTCTATTTCTTGCAAATAAAAGTGATGCTTTTCAAAATTTCAAGTATTTCCTTAAGCGTGTTCAAAACGAAAAGGAATCGACCGTCACTTCGATTAGAAGTGATCATGGGGGAGAGTTTGATCACAATCTCTTTGCGGATTTTTGTGACGAACTCGGAATCGAACACACCTTTTCTGCTCCACGGACACCACAACAAAATGGGGTGGTGAAAAGGAAAAATAGGTGTCTCGAAGAGATGGCTAGAACCATGCTCGACGAAGCTAAGATTCCCAAATACTTTTGGGCGGACGCCGTGAGTACCGCTTGCTATGTTTTAAATAGAGTAGCAATTCGGCCGATACTCATTAAAACCCCATATGAACTTTATAAGGGTAGAAAACCCAACATTTCTCATTTACGTGTTTTTGGTTGTAAATGTTTTGTTCATAATAATGGCAAGGACCAATTGGGTAAGTTTGATGCTAAATCGGATGAAGGCATTTTCATTGGTTATTCCTCACGTAGCAAAGCATATAGGATCTTTAACAAAAGAACCCAAATTGTGGAGGAATCCCCTCATGTTGTGTTTTCCGAAGATAACACTCGCTTGGCAAGAAAGGAATCCGGTTTTGATCTTGCAGGTATCTTGGATATCTTGAAAGATAAAATCCAAGAAGAACCTTCAAAGGAAAACAAAAATGAAATTGGGGAACAACCAATGGAAGAAGCGCCACAAGTAGAAAAAGGAATAAAAACGCCTAACGAGTGGAGAACGATCAAGGATCATCCTCTCGAACAGGTAATTGGCGATGTTGGAGAAAAACTAAGTACCCGAAACTCCCTCAAAAACACTTTAGAACTTACTGCTTTTGTTTCTCAAATTGAACCTAAAACCATCTCCGAAGCAATTGGGGATGAATTTTGGACCTTGGCAATGCAAGAGGAGCTTAACCAATTCGAACGCAATAACGTTTGGGATTTGGTGCCAAGACCCGAAGGTCATTCTATAATTGGTACGAAATGGGTTTTTCGCAATAAACTAGATGAAAATGGTATAATCACTAGAAACAAAGCTAGGCTTGTGGCAAAAGGCTATAGTCAAGAAGAAGGTATTGATTATGAGGAAACCTATGCTCCCGTAGCTAGATTAGAAGCTATTCGTCTATTACTTGCTTTCGCCTCTTCAATGAATTTTATTCTATATCAAATGGATGTGAAAAGTGCTTTTCTAAATGGTTTTATTGAAGAAGAAGTTTATGTCAAACAACCCCCCGGCTTTGAAGATTTTAAATATCCCGATCATGTTTTCAAACTCAAAAAGGCTCTTTATGGTTTAAAACAAGCTCCTCGAGCTTGGTATGAAAGGTTGAGTAAATTTCTTTTGGAAAATGATTTCATTAGGGGAAAAGTTGACACAACCCTCTTTGTCAAGCATAAAAACAATGATATTTTATTAGTTCAAATATATGTAGACGATATTATATTTGGTGCTACTAACAATGTTTTATGCAAGAAATTTTCCGATCTAATGACTAGCGAATTTGAAATGTCTATGATGGGCGAGTTAACATTCTTTTTGGGGTTACAAGTGAAACAAATGAAAGAAGGTACATTCATATGCCAAGCCAAATATTGCAAAGAACTACTAAAACGCTTTGAGATGAACAATGCAAAAGAAATGGCTACTCCCATGAGCACATCCGATCATCTAGACAAAGATGAAAAAGGTAAGGAAGTCGACACTAAAAAGTATCGAGGTATGATTGGCTCTCTTCTTTATCTTACCGCTAGTCGTCCGGACATCATGTTTAGCGTGTGTTTATGTGCTCGCTATCAGTCATGTCCGAAGGAGTCTCACCTTACTGCGGTGAAACGGATATTAAGGTATCTCATTGGTACTACAAATGTGGGTCTATGGTACCCCAAAGGCTCTTCATGCCAACTTATTGGATATTCCGATTCCGATTTTGCTGGATGCAAATTGGAGCGCAAGAGCACAAGTGGCACTTGCCATTTGCTCGGTAGCTCTCTTGTATCTTGGTTTAGTAAGAAACAAGTAAGTGTTGCGTTGTCTACCACCGAGGCTGAATATGTAGCCGCTGGGAGTTGCTGTGCTCAAATCCTATGGATGAAACAACAACTCTTGGACTATGGCCTAAGTCTTGATCACATTCCTCTTAGATGTGATAACACTAGCGCCATATGCTTGACGAAGAACCCCGTTCTTCATTCGCGAACAAAACACATCGAAATCAGACATCATTTTATTAGAGATCATGTACTCAAAGGCGATGTCGAAATTGAATTTGTTGAAACCAAAAGCCAATTGGCAGACATCTTTACCAAGCCTTTAGAGAAAGAGTCCTTCTTCCGAATTCGCAGTGAACTCGGGATCCTTGACTCCACTTTGATCTAAGTCATGCATTGCATTTTCTTTCCTACATGATTTCTAACTTGAGCGTCGGAGGCGTCTAACTTTTCTTTGCAGGTATCACACTAGAGCTAAGAGCAATTCTTAAGCAAACCGCGAATCTGCAGCAATGTCCCTATAAAAATCGATTATCCCGTATCAATAATCGACTACCCTCCTTTTTTTTTCAATAAATAAACCTTGTTTATCTCATCCTTTTGCATCTTTCCTTACTATTTTTTGCTAATGGCAAAAGGGGGAAGAAAATGGGATATTGGGTATGCACCACCTCTTAATTCATTGATTGCTTATAAGCTAAAATTGAGGGGGAACTCTTAAATTGAGGGGGAACAAGAACGAAATTGCATAATTGTTACTTGTCTTGAATTGTCAATATCTTTTGCCTAAATTGCATATCCCGCTTAATGTTTGCCATTATCAAAAAGGGGGAAATTGTTAGAAACACGTTCTCAATGCAATATACTAAACGTGTACTCTTTTGTAGGTTTTGATGAATGACAAACGAAGCAAAAATTGATATATGACGGAATTCAAGTACAAGCGCACAATGGTTGCGAATAAGATTGAAGTTCAAGATATAGCTTTTAATTGTTATTGAGTTGTTCTAAATTGTAATCTCGATCCTATAACTTGACTCATAATATGGCCTCTCTCATAAAACAATTTTCCAAAATCATGCATATTTAATTCTGTGTCAAAAAGATTTTAAATCATGCATATTGACATTAGACAAAATGTTTTTCTAAACATGCCTCAAAAATCTGGGCTAAAATAATCGATTATGAACTTATGATAATCGATTGTTTCTGAGCCAAGACTGCATGACAATCGATTATGAATTAATGGTAATCGATTGTGAGTAAGACAGTGAACATCAGGTTTTTCCAAATCTGCATGATAATCGATTGTGAACAAATGCCAATCGATTGTTGTTGAGGTAAAGTTTTTTCAATACTCAAAATAATCGATTATGAACTAATGGTGATCGATTGTGTTGAGTTGATGTCTTCCAGTGATTTTAAATTTAATTAAGTAATCGATTATGTCTTTAGAGAATTGATTATCACTGAGACAGTAAGTTTTATGATTTTCAGAAAATAACAAGTAATCGATTATGTCTTTAGATAATCGATTATCACTGAGACAGTAAGTTTTATGATTTTCAGAAAATAACAAGTAATCGATTGTTGCAAAGGACAATCGATTGTTGAAGCTGTCCGTTGTCAAATGATTTTCAAATACCATACGGTAATCGATTATAGATTTATATAATCGATGTTTTGCTTAAAATCTGGAAATGATTTTTAGAACGTTGCTGAAGTAATCGATTATAGATTTTATATAATCGATGTTGTGCTTAAAATCCGGAAATGATTTTTAGAACGTTGCCAAAGTAATCGATTATGAACTTAGTGTAATCGATTATCTGATTTTGAATATTGCCAGTAATCGATTATAGATTATGTATGATCGATTGTGAAGCGTTAAATCTGGGATTGATTTTTAAACTGATTGGCAGATAATCGATTGTTTGGTCTTAATAATCGATTATCACTGAGTAATTTCAGCAACTCTTAATTGGCAATTAGGCAACGGTAATGCCAAGTTTTTCAACTATAAATACAGCTTCATTTCAGTGTTTTAACAGAACAACATACACAAACTGATCATTACATTGCTATAAGCTTTCATTCAATTGTTCTTCATTTTCTACTCATTTCATAAAGCTTTTGAGAGCCATATTATTGCTTAAAGTTGTTGTGATTTGAACATATTCTTTTACTCATATCTACTCAATAAGGAGTACTTTAGTTAAGTGAGTGTCCAAGTATTTGATATACTTGTAAGAGAATTGCGATTCTCTTGTTTCAAGGAACTTGCGTTTCCTTGGGTGAAGTCTTTGAGATTGCGATCTCCAAGCAACTGTTTGAGGCTTGTGTCCTCAAGTATGTAACGGTTTGTTGAGCACCCGTAAGCTTAACAAGATAGTGAAAAATCTCGAGAGAGTCTCTCGGGGACTGGACTAACCACGTTGGTGGCCAACCAGTATACATCCTTGTGTAAGTTTATTTTTCTGCATTTATTTTACTTCCTGCAAAGTTTAAATTCCGCAAGAAAACGCTAAATTTTATTAATACGCTATTCACCCCCCCTCTAGCGTAAAGCGTAGTTTGTAACAGTTAGGAAATCGTAAATATGGCCCAGTGACCGCAGATGCAGCCCCAGTCCGGATAAGTGGATTTTGCACCTGCGATGATTTTCCCGCAAGTGTGGGACTGCAGATGCGGCCCCATGATTGCAGATGCAGTAATTGTTAGGCAAAAATATAGAATTTTGAGGGTTTGAAGTTCATAACATCAAATTCGATTTTGAGCTCGGGAGTAGTCGATTTTGTTAGGTTATTGAAGAGAAAATCAGTGGGTAATGATTCCTAACTCCTTTTTGACAATATCCCATTAACCTAAGCTTCATTTCATCATTTAATTTTGGATTTGGAGCGAGTAAATTGGGAAAATTTGAGAAAAGTTCTTAGGACAAATTTTGGGATTTTGATCAAGATTTTGGTATCGGATTTGAGTGATTTTGGTATGGTTAGACTCATGAGTGAATGTGTTTTTATAATTTATGACTTTTACTCGATTCTGAGATGTGGGCCAGTGGAGGATTTTGGGCAGTTTTCTATTCTCTTGCTTTAGCTTCGATTCCTTTAGCTAAACTCGTTGTTTGTAGTTATATTTGCATTATGAAATTGATTTGATTAGATTTGGGCGACTCAAAGTTGGATACACGTGGCAAGAGCATGATTTCAGATTGATTGAGCCTGGTTCGAGGTAAGTGGCTTGCCTAATCTTGTGTGGGGGAACTCCCCTTAGAATTTTGGTACTGTTTTTATATGAATGTCTTGTACGTGAGGCGACAAGAACATACATGGGCTAATTATTGAAACCCGGTTTTGATTAAGTAAATATCCATGTTTTCCTTTAATTGAGAAATACTTATATTTGAAGCCTCTTGTTTAGCTTAGGAAAGCATGCTTATGTGACTTAACTATCTTATCTACTTTAACTATTTACTTGGATTTTGTGTAACATGTTTAGAGTAAAATTTTCTGTTTCTTGGTACGAACTTGAATAGAACTGTAGATTTCTTTCTTGAGACTGTTGTGTGTTTACTTTGGGACTACGGGGCAGTATCCCTGGAGATCCCCGTGCATGTTTACTTTGGGACTACAGATCGGTATTCCGGGAGATTTCCCTACACAATTATATTTGGGACTACAGGACGGTATCCGTGTAGATCCCCCTTCTACTGATTTTTTACTTTTAGACTTTGGGACAGTCTTCCCGGAGATCCTCGGCACATTTATATTTAGGACTACGGGACGTTATCTTGGGAGATCCCCGGTTTTTATCACTGCTTACTAAGTTATTTCCTTTTTGAGATTTTATCTTTATTTGATTGTTAGCATATTTAATTATATTGTCATGTTCTATATTATTTTACCTTGTTATATATTTACATAACCATTAGGGCTCTGACCTTCCTTGTCACTACTCGACCAAAGTTAGGTTTAGCACTTACTGAATACCGCTGTAATGTACTCATGCCCCTTTCCTGCACATATTTTTCGTGTGAAGATCTAGGTTCTTCTGGTCAGTCATACTATCAGTGAGGCGAGGCGATCCAGAGACATCGAGGTATATATGTCGCGTCCGCAGACCTAGAAGTCGCTCTCTATTCTCCTTTTAGCTATAGACTTCTTATATTTTCCTTTTGTCTAAACTTTTGCAGTTAGAACACTATGTATTTTCTTTAACTTGTGGTTCATGAGATTCTAAGCTTTGGGAGTATTCTAATTTGAGAGAGTGATATTGTATATGCCGAGCGACATTTTAAATTTCTTTATTATGTTACTCATAGGTTTTTTCTAGTTTTGTATTTTTCTTTCCCTTTTCTACAAATTGTTAGGCTTACCTAGTCGTAGAGACTAGGTGCCGTCACTATAGTTCACAGAGGGAGAACTTGGATCATGACAACATAAGATCTATGTCACCGACACCTAGGCTCCCAACAGCTAAAACAACACGCCTAACACATGCCCTTCTCATCCCATCACACACTGATCCCATCTTGCCACATGGAATCATCAGATCAAGTCAATTTTAATTTAATGGTCAAGATCATTTCTTCTATATTCTAGAGAATTCCTAATAAATACTTGCTTTATCTACTTTATTGTAGGTTATTTACTTATATCAGGAACAATCTCAGCCATTAGATGCATCTAATTCAAAAGTTAGATTTCTTTCTCAAATTAAATTAAAATTTGACTAAGGTTTCCATCTCTTTCTCTCTTTCGAAGAAAATAACTTCTCCTTTCTCTCTGCCATGACAGAGGGTTTTGGCTCCTTCTCCTTTTTTAGCAAAATTTGACTTCCATATCATATAATTAGAAATTTGTTTTGCAATTCTAAGGAAATTCATGGCAAACTCAAAGCAATTTAACCGAAGAATTTGAAATTCATTTTCCATTTACACTGAAGTTGACAAAGGTAAAAAGGATTCTCTTTTTTATCCCTTCACAAATTCGGCAACCGAATCCCTGCTTCCTCAGCCCATATCGTCCTTTGCTTCCTGCTATACGCTATTTCAAACGTTTATTTGGTTGTTTGAAACCTTAACTCTTCAAGAATCCCGTCGAATTTAACCCTAGAAAAGCCCTAATTCATCTCCTATAAATACTAGACTTCGTGGAAATTTTCAGCACCTTTTTTGTCCCGCCCCTTTTATACTCTTTTCCTAGACTTTTTCTCTCATTTCTTACTCATTAGAACCACAATTTAAGGGCTTGTTTTGTTGAGTTGTCCCACATCGGAGGGATTTGAGGTTCTTGGTCTCCTTATATGGTTTGGGCAATCCTCACCTCATAAGCTAGCTTTTGGGGTTGAATTACGCCCAAGGTCCATTCTTATCATGGTATCATACCCAGACCCATCCCAATTATTGTTACCGATGTTGGGCCCCAATTTATGTTGTCCACGCTCCAGAGATCTGGGCGGGAGGGGGGGGGGGGTGTTGAGTTGTCCCAATCGGAGGAATTTGAGGTCCTTGGTCTCCTTATATGGCCTGGGCAATCCTCACCTCATAAGCTAGCTTTTGGGGTTGAGTTACGCCCAAGGTCCATTCTTATCATGGTATCATACCCAGACCCATCCCAATTATTGTTACCGATGTTGGGCCCCCATTTATGTTGTCCACGCTCCAGACATCTGGGCGTGAGGGGGGGGGGGGGTGTTGAGTTGTCCCACATCGGAGGAATTTGAGGTCCTTGGTCTCCTTATATGGCCTGGGCAATCCTCACCTCATAAGCTAGCTTTTGGGGTTGAGTTAGGCCCAAGGTCCATTTTTATCATATTTTGGTTAGCCTGTACTGGTTTTGTTTAGCCGTAATAGAGGTGGCGGTGTGCTCGTTTCGAAGTTTGACGATTGTTCGAGGTTGTGGAGTAGAGGCCGGAGATAGTAGACCTTAACGCGATCCCATTTCGCTATACCACAAAAGGTCAGCCACAACATTCAATTTATATTACATGGCTAGTTATCTATTAAGTTCTAAACTTAGCTTATTAAAGTTCTGTTGAAGTTCCTTTTTTTCTTTCCATCTGTTAGATATCATGTAAAAGGCTACTATTTTTAACTAATTAGTAGTTAGAGGTGTCATGTTAGGAATCTATATTTCATGAATTATGTAATAATATGACTTGTTAATCATTGAGTTATTTAAGAGTTGTCATTGTTTACTCACTTTAACATTATTTAAAAAATGAAAAGTATTCTGTTAAATGAAAATGATAACTTTTGACCCTATTCAAATTATAAAAATCATGTTTATAGAATTAAATATTATGTATGAGATTTTTCATCACCTGAAAATCCCGCCTCATGTTCAATAATAATTGTAGGAACTTGATGTTGTAATTTAAAGAAGATTTATAAATATCTGTTTAGTTTAAATGCTGAAAAATAACATATTCTGTTGGAGTTTGGATACATCTTCTTTGTTGTTTTCTAAATGATAAGAGAAACTGTGCCTTAGGATTATTGGGACCAGATATTCTAATGAGAAGAAAATATATATGCATAGCAATATGTTAATTTGAGGATATATCTTCTTTGTTGCCAGAAAATAATATATTATGCTTCCCATTTCAAAAAGAATATATTAGGTTACATTCTTTCGTTGATTAAGATAATTCCATTTTTTTTACTTAATAATTTTCTTTTCATAACTTAGTAGACATGACCTAAAATGACAAAGAATTGATTATAGTGCCTGAGACTTTGTTGTTTTGCTGCTTTATTGAAAATCAATTCAAATTCTTAAAATGAGAAGTATGTTCTGGTGAATTGATAATATACTTTCCCTTGTTGCTTTTCATGAAGAACAAAACAGGACTTTAGAATTTGTTTGAGACATAAAGCCAATAGACTCAACTAATTTAAAATAGCATTCCCCTAAATGTTTACTTAATTAGTCAATACAGTTGAGTTTCGAAAAAATAGTAACTTCTCTAAAAAATTTAAAATTATAATAAGGAATAAAATCTGTAATTGGACACTCCCAACAAAGGATAGACTACACAGCTGGGGAATGAGTATTGATAACAATGCACCTTATGCCAAATCCACCCTGAAACAAGAGATCATTTGTTAATGAACTGCCATGTCATTGTGGAGTTATGGGGAAGAACAATGAACTGGTTGCAGGAACACTATCCACCCAGTATTGATTGGAACCAGAAAATGCAGTGGTTGATTAGCAAAGCCAAGGGTCGAACATGTCGAACAGCCACTTTCAAAATGGTTACAGCTGAATTTGCGTATGCTATCTGGCTGGAAAGGAAAGCAAGAGTCTTCAACAAGATTTTTCGATACAACAATGCCTTACTGAGAGACATAGTGTATAATTGTAATGTTAGAGGTACCCCACGCATTAGACAATAATTACAACACCTTAGAATATAGTAGTGTTAGGCAGGCAGGATAGTAAGAATAAAAGCTCGACTGTGGTTTTGTAATATTACTTCATTGGTAATTAATGAAAAGTCTTTAATTACCAAAAAAAAAAATCTATAATTCCTTAAAGTCATGCGAAGAGCATATTCATATTAGAAGGGGATACTTTTTGTTATATAGTGAATTGGATGTTGATGAAGTTAATTGGATTCTTTGTTAGGTATATGTCATTGGAGTAAATTGAATGTGAAGAAATCTGCTCATTTTGGAATTGCATGTTTTTAAACTTATGATTAGTTAAACAGAACTTTTATCTCATTTAAAGATCTAAAACTAGTAAATCAAGACTGGTTCCTATATTAACGCCTAGCTTATATATTTTTATGTATTTTTTTTAAGGTATTAACTACAATCTAGTGTGAAATTATCTTTGTTTCAAATAGCAATGAAAACATTTGGCCCTGAAGCAGATTAGCCTTTAGACTTTAACATTCTGGAAAAAGTTATCGAGATCTTTCTCCACTCTCAGATGGTCTTTCTATAAGTATGAATTGGTTTTTAAGAGTTTACCACATTAACTTAACTTTTCTTTCTCACGTTGAAAATTTTAAACAAAGTTAGTTTTGTTTTGATTTTACAACTTGGAATGCAGTCTTCAACATAGTTAAATATTTTGACTTATCACAATAAATTTTTTTCTCAAGCGTTTAACTAATATGCTTTTAATATTTATTATCTTAACTAGTGAATCTGTAATGATTTAGTCAGTTGTTCTGAGAGTTATAGCTCCGTTTTTCTTATTTCTATTTTACATCATGCCCCATGTCCCGGAATTCGATAAATTTTATATCTTTAGATTCCTTATTTCCCCATGAGTCCACACATATCAAAAGTTTCAGAATTCGGCCACAAACGATCTTTCAAATCCCCAATTAAAAGCCTAGGTTTCTCTAATTTTTTCCTTAATTACAGCTCTAATCCGTGACTAACACCATAAAAACGAGTTTTTTATAATCCAAAACCTTATCTCAATGATGTCTTCTTAATTCCTCTCTTCAAAATCGCCTAAAGCTCCAAAATTCGTGTTTAAAGTGATGAAACCCTCTCAAAAATTTGCGAAGGAAATAACTTATACGTTCTGAACCAGCCATTTTCGCTTTTGCGGTCAAGACCACTGCATCTACGATCCTCACTTAAGTTCCCATTTTCGCATCTGTGATCACATATCCGCACCTGCACCATCGCAGGTTCGGTCCTCCAACTGTATCTGCGGTTTCTGCCTCCCTAGCTCCTTTTCGCTTCTGCGGTTCCTCCGTCGCATCTGCGGCATCGCACATGCGGTCCCTAATCCGCTGGTGCAGAAATACCAGAACCAGAAAATCTATAGCTTCTTCAAAAATCCCAAACACTCCATCAACCATCCGAAATCACCCCGAGGCCCCAGGGACCTCAACCAAAAGCACAAACATATCCCATAACCTTATTCAGACTTGTACCAATCTTTAAAATACCTCAAACAACATCAAAACCACCGGAACACATCAGATTCAAGCCTAATATTTTAAATCTTTCCCATTCCGCTTTTGATCAAAAAGTACTAAACCACGTCCGAATGACCTGAAATTTTGCACACACGTCCCAAATGACATAATGAAGCTATTGCAACTTACGGAATTCCACTCCGACCCATATATCAAAATCTCACCTACCAACTGGAAATCACCAAAATACCAACTTCGCCAATTCAAACCTAAATCCACTCCATACCTCTAAAACTCATTCCGATCATGCTCCTAAGTCCCAAATCACCTCCCAAAGCTAACCGAAACATCAAAATCACATCCGCGCCCTCTAATAAATAAGTCAACAGCCGATTGAATTTCCAACTTAAGCTTCTTAAAAAAAGACTAAGTGTCTCAAACTTTTCCGAACCCAACCCAACCATCCAGATCACCTATACAATTGATTAACAAAGCAATAAGAAGCATAATTGGAGAAAATGGAGCAATAACTCATGAGATGACTGGCCAGATCGTCACAATTTTCTTTTGATGTTGCTACATTTACCTGTTAATTTCTTTGTGGCATTTGTTGGTTTTATGGAATTAAATACCTATTTATTCATGGTTATTGTAAATTTTGCAAATAAATAATTGGACTATTTTGCTTAGCTTATCACTACTGCTTAGTTTCTTAGTTGTTTCTGTTACTATTGAGTCGGTTGTACTCATGCTACACCCTGCACTTTATGTGTTAGATCCAGGTAAGTTAGAGCGTGACGATCATTGAGTTCATGCCATCTATCGTTTAAGACTGCAAGGTAGCTGCTAGCGTCCGCAGGGCCTTGTTACTCCTTTTGTCATTTCTTCTTTTGGACAGTTAGATAGTTTATATATCTCAATTTATAGTTTTAGACGCTCATAACTTAGTGATACCCTAATGCTTGGGATTCGTTTCCGAATTATCTATATTATATTTTTAGAGTTGATTCAGTTTATAAATTTTTTTAAATGTTGGAAATATTTTATTAATTTCATATAATTGATTTAGTAGTAATATTATAGGAAATAGGCTTCCCTTGTATTACGATAGGAATCATCACCACCATGGTTAGATTTTGTATTGTGACAGAATCAGCCTAAGTTTGGCTGGTTACCTGCTAAACGAACGAAAGGAGTTAGAGCCTATAAAAGAGCGAACATAAGGAAAATAATGGACATAAAATGTACTTACGTGAAGGGCGAGACCAACAATGTTATTTGACATGGTGCTGTTATTTATAGTCTCAGTGGTCGTACCCTCAATTTCAAAACAAAGAGGGCCGATTGAGGGGATTATCTTGTCGGTGTTACAAGAAGGTTATGATCCATCAGGATCGCAATAGTCCTTGAACCCCCTTCCAACATCACTTCGACTTGGGTAAGCCCATCATCAATCATTCTCAACTCATCTATATCCATGTTGGAGTCAGATCCAACATCCTCCTCTGCAATAGCCTTCCTTCTATCATCAGTTGAAGAAGGCACGTCCGTAGTAACCCTGGAATATAAGGCCTTCCCGTGCCTCGAAAGAGCAGGGTTATCGTTATGCACCACAATCGGCCTTGTTCCCCATAGAATGCACGCCTGTTTCCTTAAAGTGAGGGGACTCAGGACTTGCCTTGGGTCTCTCTCCTATATGTATTGTGGTTGTTTCTCAAAGCACAAAGCCACGACCTCCCACATCAATATCCGCTAGCTCCTCTCCCCCATATCCACGGCTCTCCTCTTACAAGGCATCAGACATTCTTCATCAAGAGAGACATCATCCTCATCAACTAATGAGTAGATTTGGGGAGCAAGAGTTGCAAATAAAATAGAGAGGGGCTCCCAAACAACAATAGTAGAAGTCGAGATCATAAACACCTTTCAATAGAATGGTGTGTTAGAAGATGCAGTTTATCTAAGTGCATTCACCTTTAATCTCAAAGATGATGCAAAACACTGGCTGAGGAGCTTGCCCCAGGGATCAACTAGAACATGGGAGGAGATGACCAGAAAATTTCTTGCTAAAAATTTCTCCTCAATAAAAAAGGGACAAGTTTTGAAGAGAAATCCATGACTTCTACCGGAACGAGACTAAAATTGTGTTCGAAGCATGGGAGAGGTTGAAAGAGGTTGCACAAAAGTGTCAACACGGAGAATTGAAACTAGATGTAACTCCAGGACTTTTGGGATGGTTTGACGCCAACCTCACATAGAACATTGAGCAATGCAGCTGGAGGTCCGTTAATGAAGAAGACTCCAGACGAGGGAGTCATTATTCTAGATGAATTATCTAAAGATGCAAATCATTGGCCCTCAGAGATTTCTGAAAGAAGAAGATCAACTAGTATTCACCAAGTTGATACTAACACATCTGTGCAAGTATAACTTGATGGCATGGCAAAAGAAATAAGGAAGCTAACCTTAGCTTCAATACATAATGAACCTTATGCGACATGCGATATATATATGGAAAAAGACACCCTACTCGTGAGTGTCAAGCTACCATGTCGGAAGCTAATTTTGTGGGTAATTATAACTTCAATACAATGAGCCATAAGCACCTCAATTTTTCATGGAGTTCACCCGAGGGTACAACAAATTCATGGCAACAAAATAACTCCAAATTTTAAGGAGCTCCTGGTTTTGTGAATCAACCGAGGTTGTAGTTTCAGCCTCAACAACCAATTCAGTCTAGGTTAGAGAATTTGATGAAGTCGTTCATTTTCAAGACTGGTAGGAGATTAGAGGCTCATGGGGCAGTTATGAAAGAACTCGGGACAAGTTTGCATTACTTGGAGAAAAAAGTAAGACAAAATGAAAATATAGTATCTGAGAAGATCCCAGATACTCTGACAATTAATACTAAAAAGAATCCCAAAGAAAAGGAAAATGTTGTGACCTTGAGAAGCGGGCAAGCGGCGGAAGATCTCACTCCTGTCCAAAAAGAATGTCCCTAAAAAAGAAATTAGGGAGCAGTTAAAAACAAAAGTTGATAAAAAGAAGAGAGCTGGCAAGAAGAAGGAGGAGGACACTTCGAGAAAGGATGAATCTAATGAAAAGAGCAGCAGATTCCTGCTTTAGCTTTTCCCTAAAAGCTTTATCAAGAGAAGTTGGATAAAGAATTTGAGAGGTTCTACATATGCTGAGACGTGTCAATGTAGACTTTCCATTCATAGAGGTGGTCTCCCAAATGTCATCTTATTCAAAATTCTTGAAGGAGATCTTTACAAATAAAATGAAGGCCTAGGGGACATCAGTTGTCAAACTTACAGAGCATTGTAGTGCTATCTTGCAAAATAAACTCCCACAAAAGTGTGAAGATCCAGGGAGTTTTACTATACCTTGCTCTTGAGTCACTCTGGACTTTGATAAATCTTTATGTGATTTTGACGCCTCAATTAATCTAATTCCATTGTCTATTTACAGGAAACTGAAGAAGGAGATTGGTGAGATAAGGTCGGTGCTAATATCTAGCTGGCATACCAAACGACTATAACACCCGAGAGGATAGTAGAATATTTTTTTGTGCGAGTGGATAAGTTTGTATTTTCCGTGGATTTTATAGTGGTAAACATGGAGGAGAACAAGGAAGTACCCCTAATCATAGTAAGGTCATTTTTAGCAACGGGTAGAGCTATGCTGGATATACATGCTAGAAAAATCATGCTTAGTGCAGGTAATGAGATAGTGACGTTTGAGATGAATGTAACAATTGGGGTGAAAAAAGAGAAGCCAGCTGCAAGTGTAGAGTGGAAAATGAAGGGTATTAAAAAGGAAGGCTGCAACTAGTGAAAATGATAAGTGTGGGGTATACCCAAAAAAGATTGAGAAGAAGATGTCTTCTTGGATGTGTGCATTAGTTTGGGCACATGGAATGGAGCCTGAATTTGACTTAGATCCCTACTAGAGATTCAGGGAGGTTTCCTCTAACTTATATTTTTTAATTATGTTTCATGGGGACATGCCACACCTTAAAATGTGGGGTGGGGATATGTTTTTATGTATGTTGTATGTATATTAAATTGGTTAGTTTCTTTTTGTTAGTTGTATTTAATAGAAAAATATTGAAAATCCATAAAAAATTAAAATTTTTGTCTTTTCCCGACGATAGATATCATTCCATGGGTTTCTTGACGGAATTAAGTCAAAAGAAAAAAGAGAAAAAGATTTTCTTTTGTAGTTAATGTAGTAATCCCCTTTAGGTTTTCTTTGTATCGCGGTTCTTTTCCAAGGGTTTTATTTAAATCAAGTGTAGTTAGATTTTGCTTTTGTTAGAAGCAGGAAATCATGTGCTATGATTTGAATTGAAGTAATATCTCTTAAATTCTTTGACTCGATTGTCTTGATAGTCCAATCCCGAGTATATTATGTGCCATGTAGGTGTGAGGTTATGTATTATTCTATGCATTGCGTTTGATGTCTAGAACTTGCTCTGTATGTGCAAAGAAAAATGGTAGTGTAGTTCAGTCTAGAAAGTGAAATAAGAATTTCTTTATTGAGTCAGATATATAGTTTACCCACCAAATTGTTATGTAATCATATCTAATCCCCTTGAGCCTGTAATCCTATTTTCTTGGAAACCACATTACAAAGCTTACCATTTTGTTTGAATTGACCATGTATTTGAATCATTTACCTTTCGTGAGCACTTGAAATTTATAAACTTTGTAAAAGTTGAAATATGAGGGTGGTTGGTTTGGCTTTTGATGGAATTAATGAAATGAGGAGAAATGTGCACTGATTTGAAAAAAGTGAAAGCCACTTGAATTGAAAAAGAAAAGTGGTGACTCTTTATGTAAGTGTTCTTAAAGAATTTGGGAATTGATGTAAATGTCATAGTGGAATATGGTTTGACATAAGTGTGGGGTTTAAATGTTAAATTGTATGTATTAAAGTGCTTAGGGAGGTGTACTCACTCTTATATCCAAATGTATCCTACCCGTCCCGCAACCTACTTTACAACCAATTAAGTCTTATTTGATCTTTGACTGAATGAGCTCGAACTAGTAGAGTAGTAAACTACGGGCAAGACTACTACTCCTTTTTTGTGGCATATGAATGTTGTTTCTAAGAGAGTGAATTCTTTCTATGTTGAGTTCCTAATAGTTCTTAAATGTTATTATTTGTGGAACTACTCTCTTTTATTCTGTGATGGCACTTGATTCATGAAGGAAATGCAATTCTTGATCTCTATGACAGAGTAAGTGAGTAAGTTCTGAATAATGAGTAGTGCTTGTGAGTCAATTTTTAAGGTGAAGATGTTACACTATTATGCATAGAGCTTGTTTGGCTTAACTGATTTAGAGTAGCTGATAAGCATTAGGTGCTGAAAAGCACTTTTAAGTACTGAAGCTTATTTAAAAAATAAGTAATTATGTTTTGGATAAAAGTGCTAAATTAATAATAAGCAACTAAAGAACTGGGTATACGAAGATTTTTGTTTGGTATATGAAGCGTTTTATTTTAAAAAGAAGTATTTTAGAGATAAAATAGTAAATATTTTGGTCAAACCTAATGTGTTTATAAGCTAAAATTTGATGAGCTGGGGGAGGCCAACTTATGACTTTTTGCTTATTTTTGGCTTATAAGCACTTAACTTATAAGCACATTTAATTTTACCAAATGCGTAGATAAGTCAAAAAGTGCTTATAAGCCAGTTTGACCAGCTTATAAGCTTAGCCAAACGCCCTCTTAATCTAAGCTAGGAGAGTTGTTTAATAAGGTCATGTCTGTATGAAGTGTGTCGTGTCTAATGCAAGAATATCGCAAGTTATTCCTCTCTCGATTACATGAAGTAGTGAATGTAGATGCAATGATTAAAGTACCCAAAATGATTTAATATATAAAACTGGAGTTAATTATCCAAATCAAGTATCGCAACACCAAACAATCGAACTGTAAATAGAACTACTCCATGACTATAAAGTAATTCATCACAAATTTAAAGAAAAGCACAAAACAATCAAAACTCTTGTCTTGATTGAAGAGTGAATGATGAAATCCTTGTGCTTTGGCTTCTCCACCTTCTCTCTAGCCTCCTTAGGTCATAGATGTGTCAAAAAGTCGTGAAACCTAGATGAGATTCCCTTTCTTCTAGTCGAAATAGGAAAAATTACAAACTTATTACTTTTCATGTGTCGCACCATGCGTACCAGAGTGCGTAGCATTAGTGCTTTTTTATGATAGACCCCAAAAACCCTGTCTCTGAAGTTGTCTATTTTCTTACGGATTTTTACACAAATGCATCGCGCTGTGCGTCGCCGAGCGCATCGCACAAGTTGGGAATTTGAGAAAATGCAAAACATGAAAGTTGTAGCTCGTTGAATTAGTTTTCCAACAATATATTATAGAAACCAAACAGAATTTTGAATGAAAAGTGATGTGCATTTTACTAGACACTGCACAATATATCTGCTCGATTCTTCGTTTCGTTCTACTATTATCCGTTGATCCTCGAAATTGATTCCAGATTAATTTCTTGATCTTTTATTCAGATTTTAAAGCTCCAAATCACTTTAGTTCATTCCATTATATTTGCTTAGCTCAAAAACACTCCTACAAGGCATAAACACACAATTCGTACAAAACTCTAGCAATTAAAGCTCAAACTTTATTAAAGTGCAGTAAATTAGAGTGCAATAAGCGACTAAAATACGAGATCATAGCCTACCATCGAAACCCCACACCACGACTTCTTTGGATTTGATAAAAAAGAAGTTAAACAAGAATTGATGACTGGCCTTGTCGTCCATCTTCACCACCAAGAATTTGCCCCCTCGGTAGCGCAAGTTCAAAATCGTTCCCCTATAAAAGCTAGGGGCGAATAGATTTATTAGGTGCCGCAATGCAAATTTGACCTCCCAGCTCATCAACTTAGTAAGCATCTTTATAATTTTATAAACGTACGACACAAGCTGAGCAGGACAAACGTTGTAGTGGCGACAGAACTCTTCTACCGGCGGAAGGAGGGAAAATAGCCAACTTGGAAGGGATACATGTAAAGGGAGCAATATCCAGGATGGTGGACCTGTACCGTATCCTTTCCGGTCTGGATCAACTCAATCTGATTGGGAAGTCAAAATTTGGCATTGAGCTCCGCTAACTCCTTCAATGTCATCATTGATCAAAACGTTCCAGGTGCGACCTTTGGTGTTTTGGTGAATCGGATCTGGAGTTAGGGTTGTGAGGGATTATTTCCTCCACCGACAGGAAAGTTTCATCCTCAACAATGGTGGGAACAGTCTCCCCATAAGAGGGGAATACCATTGCTAAGGGAGAAACACAACTCCCCTCACCAGCATTAGAAGACACGTTAGACATGTTTAACACAGTGGAGGAGACAAGAGGGAATGAAGAATAACACAGGACAATGAAGCAGAGAAGAAATTCAGAGAAGAAGAGAGAAAGAGAAAGGTATGATGCCTCGAAACATTAGAGGGTTTAAACTCCAAAACAGGTTCAAGGATCTCTATTTATAAAGGTCATGGAATCAAAGCCAAAAAATAACTCATCATGATTGGCATCGAAATCGAAACGGCATGTCTAATCAAAAGTCACATGTGAAACAGAGTGACACATCGAGAATATGCATCATAATAACGCATGATATCATGATTTCATCCCAACCTGTGGACAACATAACTCTAGCAAATCACCTGCGAAGTCAAAGCATTTGAAATGCGAGACCCATAGAGGGCCACATTTCATGCTCGCCACAACAACCACGACCCGTGTAATTCGTCTAGTTATCTTGACCACCAATAACATGATCTGCTCATTAAACCCACCCGCGAAACCAATCTCAATAAGCGGAGAGACTAACTCAATAAGCGGAGAGACTAACTATATGTGTCAACATCTATCTCTAGAATATATTAAGTCGAAATAGCATTAGCAAAACATTCGTAGGATGCCTCATTTCGAAGTGATCTAATTAAAAATGAATGTCGTGGTATAAGAGTTAGCAGAGACTGAAGTCGAGGACTTGTCAAAGATCGAGGTCGAGGTCTATACTGCTGACAGAGTTATCACGACTAGTTTCAAGATAGGACATTAGAGATAATATTCTAGTGAATATTCTCTACACTTGTACTATTAGAGTTTTTAAGAACATGTTCACAATAAACAGAAAGAAACACAATAATCGGGAGACATCCATTTGTAAAATATACTTTGACTTTAAAGAGAGAATTTGATCTTATTGCAAGCCTACAAAAACCAACTTCTCACTAAGATTCTTGTCTACACTTTTGCTCAAGATTCGAGAATAACTCAGATATTCAAAGGCTTGTCCATCATTCATCATTGTCATAAAGAACATCCTTTGATAACTTTCTTTCTAGGGTGAATCGTTCGTTCTATTTACGTAAATGTCCTTTATTGCTACTCAACACTATTTAATGTTATAGTGCTTCTGTTTGGGTTGTTAAGTATTAACTATTGTCCACTATCACAACTTTTGGAACAGATCCACACATTTTTCATCATAATTTTGAGAATTTCATCTTTAGGAAATTATTATTAATTAAGATTAACTCTAATTTGAATAAATTTAATGCAATGAGCTGATCGATTGTTTTGAGTTCTAGTGCGTCGTTCCGCGGTTTGAGGCGACGAGCAGTTTCACTTCAGGTATTATGATTTTTTCACGTGGTCGGAATTTAAATTTTGGAAGTTCAGAGTTGATTTAGAAAGAAAATTCTCATTTCGGAAGCCTTAAGTTGGAAGAATCAACTAAGGTAGAATGTTTTAGTAAACGACTTCAGAATCAGGATTTGAAGGGTCCAACAAGTTCGTATTATGATTTTAGACTTGGGCCTATGTTCGACCAAGTTTTGGATGACCCCGGAGCGTTACAACACATATTGTAGAAGTTATCATTTTAGAAGAATTCCATAAATTTGGATTGAACTGCATTTCAATATGATCGATGCTCGTTTGGGATTTTGAGTCTGAAGATGGATTCATATGGTGATTTTGGCGTTGGGAGCGCTTTCGAAAATAAATTTGGAGGTTCTTAGGTCCTTTTGGAGTCTTTTGGCTAAATTTCGATATTTGAAGGTTTTTAAAAAGTTTAACCGGTAGTGGACTTTTTTATATCGGGGTCGGATTCTGATTCCAAAAGCTAGAGCAGGTCCTCAATGTCAAGTGTGACATGCGTGCAAAACTTGAGGTCAATCGGACGAGATATGATAGGTTTCAACATTGAATGTTTAATTTTGAAGTTCTAATGTTCATTACACTTGAATTGGGTTGTGATTCGTGATTTCGATGTTGTTTGCTGGGATTTTGAGGCTCGACTAGGTTCGTATTGGATTTTGGGACCAGTTGGTATAGTTGGATGAGGTCTCGGAGGCCTCGGATGGATTTTGGGTGATTAACAGATTGAATTTGGAGTTAGAAAAAGAATTGAACAGCTACCTATTGGTGTAACCGCACATGCGAGACTTGGGCAACAGGTGCGAGGCCGCAAAAGCGACCCTATGAGTCGCAGAAGCAATTTTGGCTAGGAGTGCTGGGACCGTAGATGCGGTGCAGAAGCGAGACGCCACCTATGGAAGGGAAATCACCGAAGCGAAAATGGCCTGGAAGCCCTAGACCACAAAAACAGTCAAGTGACCATAGGTGCGAAGAATCGCTGGGCAGTGTGTTTACTAAAAGACAAGTTTTGGCTCATAAAATCTCAAATCTTTCATGGGAGCCAATTTTTGGAGCACCTTGGGAGTGCCATTTTCATCACCAAGCATGAGGGGAGTGGTTTATGCTAGTTTTGAGTTAAATACATGATTATATATGGATTTGAACATGAAAATTAGTGGAGATTGTGGGGTTTTCGTAGAAAACCTAAATTTTGGTATTTTTGAACTTTGACCAAATTTAGGCATGGAATTGGAAACAAATTATATATTTGAGTTCATGGGGTTATGTGTAAATTTTATCTTCAAAAAATTTCGGAATCGGGGCATGTGGGTCTGAGGTTTATTTTATCGATTTTTCGAGCAGAGTTGGGAATTTGTTGTGAATTGAATTGTAATGAGTATTTGAGCATATATTAATTGGTTTGCATTATTATTTGCTAGTTTTGGAGTGTTGAGTATCGATTGGAGTCATCGTAAAGGCTTGAGAACCGGTTATGGAACTTCGGAGCGAGGTAAGTCTCCTTTCTAACCTTGTAAGAGGGAATTAACCTCTAAGGTGAACTAAATTATTACGTGGTTCTATGTGTGGGGGCTACGTATGCACATGGTAACGAGAGTACGTGCGTAGCTATTAACTATGCCTATGTCCAGGTAGTTTTAGGCTTACATCATGCCTTGTTGATATTGTTATTGATTTATATTTATTGCTTGCCTTGAGAGGTAGCGAGATTGAGTTTGCATATTAAATGTTTGAAAGGAGTGAAATTGAAGAATATAAGATTTAAAAGGTTTAATTTGAACTTCGTGTTTTCGAAAAGAATAGAGAAATATTGTAATAACTTGAGAAATCTATGTGTAACTGTGTCGCATGTATGTTTAGCAAGTGGGGTAATTTCCGTAAAAAAGTTACAAGCTAAATTTCCCTTATTTGGAAAAGAATCAAGAAAGAGATATGATTTAAATGTTAAATTTATATTTGACCGCGTCACATGTATGATTTGCAAGCAGGGTATTTACTTCTACTACTCTTATGGGATCGGGCCATTCACTTCGGCAGGTTGATAAATGCATCTATGGTTTGCATCATTCGACCCTCGGCAGTGCACATTTTACTTTTATGTTGGATTGGGCCATACGCCTTGGAATTTCCTATATATATATATATATATATATATATATATATATATATATATATATATATATATATATATATATATATATATATATATATATATATATATATATATATATATTATCCTCATGGAATTGTGTGTAATATTTGCCAAAAAGCCAATGTATCCATGGTTTCTTTCCTGATTTGAATTATGACAACCTCTTTGGTGAAATCCACTATCTCTCTCTATGTATAAGCTCCGGTTACGGAGGAAACTTGCTGGCTGAGAGCTTGAGTAAAGTTGTAAACAGGGAAATTATACCACGTATAATATACATGTTTATTTCATATATTTACTTGGTTTCATATTTATTAACTTCTTTATTGTTCTTGATATTGTTGGACCACTAGTAAGTATCGAAGTCGACCCCTCGTCACCACTTTTTCGAGGTTAAATTGGATACTTATTTAGCACGTGTTGTTTTGGTACTCATACTACACTTGATATATATTTAGTTGTACATGTTGGGCACATGCCCATATTGTCCAGCCAAAGGCCCAATGGCCTAATCCTATTCTCTTTTGATTTCCAATTCTATTTGGAATTGGATTCGGTTTATTCCTATTTTGAGTGGGTTTTGGCTTTAAGAGAAAGCAACACTCATGATCTATAAATAGGATAACCTTGGAGAATTATTCTATGCACTTGATACAAATCTTTGAAAGACTTAAGCATATAAGAGTGAGTTTTGAGAGAGCTTTCATCAAGAGAAAAGAGAGAAGAAAAGTATTTGTTTTGCTGCAGATTTTTATTCCGACCAGCCAACTTCAAATCACGTTTTCCAATTCATTAACCGTTGTATTGGGCTAAAATTTTGACTGAATGTTCGTAACATCTTGGTCTTGGATTTGATTAGTGAATATTGGATTTGGAGGCTCGTAGAATCTTATTTTGAGCCTCGAACATCAGCTTTGTTTTGTGGATTATACTCTTTTTTCAATTGATTAGTTATTGTTCTAGTTGCTATTGTTGCTCCGTTCTTGGCCCCTATTGAGTAGCCAATTTGGAGAATTTTTGTAATCCTCTTATTGTTATAGTGGAGCTTTTTGGATCTGTGATCCCGTGGTTTTTACCTTCGATTTGAGGGGTTTTCCACGTTAAAATTTGGTGTTCTTTATCTTCTTTATTTTCGGGTTTTCCCTTTCCTCAACATAACAGTGGTATAAGAGCCTTGGTAATTTATCTGGGCTGTTACGGAATGGAGGCGAATATGAGTAAGATGGTATGTTTAAATGGGAGAAATTATAATATTTGGAGAATCAAGATGAAAGACTTTTTGTTCATGAAGAAGATGCATCTACCCGTTTTTTCAGCTCATAAACCCGAGAGTATATCCGATGAATATTGGGATTTCGAGCACCAACAAGTATATGGATATATAGAGCAATGGATTGAAGATAATGTTCGAGACTATATTGTGAACAAGATACATGCGATATCTTTCTGGGAATAGCTAGAGACTCTTTATGCTTAAAAAACTGGGAACAACAAATTGTTTCTACTAAAGCAATTGAAGACCTTTAAATACAAGGAAGGCAGCCATATCCTTGATCACATATATGATTTTCAGGGTATCCTTGATCAACTATTTGGAATAGGGGTTAATTTTGATGATAAGATACAAGGACTTTGGCTTCTTAATACTGTGCTAGACTCTTGGAAAAATCTTCGTGTTTCTTTGACAAATTTAGATCCTAGAGGTAAGGTGACCATGGAATATGCCAAGAGTGATGTGTTGAACGAGGAAACAAGGAAAAAATCTCAGGGTTTGTCCTCACAAGCAGATATCTTAGTTACAAAAGACTAGGGGAGAGATAGAACAAGAGGCTCAAGGAATAGAGGTAAAAGTAGAAGTAAGTCAAGGTCAAAATACTATAATGTTGCATGCAACCACTGTGGCAAGAAAGGACACATGAAAAGGTTTTTCCGCAAGTTGAATCAAGACACTAGAGAAGGAAAGAAAGTTGAAAATAACGAGAACAATGTTGCTGCTATTGTTCGAGATGACCTTCATTTTGCATATGATGAAAACGTCATCAATTTGGTATCCCATGAGACTAGTTGGAGTAGCTTCTGGAGCTACCTCACATGTTACACCAAGAAGATTTTTTCTCATCTTATACTGCTGTTGATTCTAGAGTGTTAAAAATGGGCAATGCCAGTAAAGTTAAGGTATTTGGTGTTGGCACAGTTTTTTGAAAACTAATAAGGGTTCAACGTTAGTTCTTCAAGATGTCAAGCATGCTCCAGACTTTCCATTCAATTGATCTCCGCAGGAAGATTAGATGATAAAGGTTACCATAATGCCCTCTTTAATGGACAATGGAAGCTCATTAGGGGCTCATTATTAGTTGCTCGTGGGTTCAAGTCTGGTTATTTATATGTGACACATGACTCTATTCTTAATGACTCAATAAATATGGTGGAAGGCACTACTTTATCATAATTGTGGCAAAAACTATTGAGTCATATGAGCGATAGGGGGATTACGTGTTTGGCTAAGAAAAGTTTGCTTTCTGGATTAAAACAAGCAAAGCTGAAAAGGTGTATCCATTGTTTAGCAGGCAAATAGAAAAGGGTTTCCTTTCATAGTCATCCTCCCTCAAGAAAGCCCGATTTATTAGAGCTAGTACACTCTGATTTGTGTGGTCCTTTTAAAGTAAAGTCAAAAGGTGGTGCAATTTACTTTGTAACCTTCATTGACGATTCTCGTAAGCTCTGGGTGTATCCTTTGAAATCTAAAGATCAAGCACTTGGCGTGTTTAAGGAATTTCAGGCCTTAGCTGAGAGACAAACGGGGAAGAAATTAAAATGTATTGTCACTGACAATGGTGGTGAATATTGTGGTCCTTTTGATAACTATTGCAAGGAACAAGGAATTTGTCATCAGAAAACTTGGCCCAAGACGCCTCAATTAAACGGTTTGGCAGAGAGGATGAATATAACTTTAGTTGAGAGAGTTAGATGCTTACTTTAAGAGGCTAAACTTGCAAATACATTTTGGGCAGAAGCACTTAACACTGTTGCCTATGTTATCAATTTGTCTCCTGCAGTTGCTTTGGATGGTGATGTCCCAGACAGAGTTTGGTTTGCCAAAGATGTTTCTTATGATCACATGAGAGTTTTTGGGTGTAAATCTTGTGTGCATATTCCTAAAGATGAGAGATCGAAACGGGATGCTAAAAATAAGTAGTACATCTTTATCAGCTATGGTCAAGATGAGTTTGATCATCGTTTTTATGATTGTTGACAATAAACTTATTAGAATTCGTGATGTAATACTCTTTGAAGACCAAACTATTGAAGATATTGACAAAACTGAGAAGATAGATTCTTAGAGTAATGAGAGCTTAGTTGATATTAATCCAATTTCAATTTCTAAGGCACTTATTGCACATGAAGGAACCCAAGACAATGATGCAGATAGTGATCAAGATCAAAATGATCATCATGGTGTAGATGATATGATTCTCCAATTGATGAAGTTGTGGTTGATCAGCAACCAATTCCTGCACAGGTAACTACTTCGAATGCTCCTGAAACTTCTCTTAGAAGATCTACATGGGAGAAGCAAAAATCCATGCGCTATCCTCCTGATGAGTATGTACTTTTGACTGACATGGGAGAACCTAAGAATTATGATGAAGCCATGCAAGATACTCACAAAGATCAGTAGATCGAAGCAATGGAAGATGAGATGAAGTCACTCCATGAGAATGACACATATGAGTTAGTGAAATTTCCGAAAGGTAAGAGAGCTTTATCTCACAAATGGATATTAAGAATAAAGCAAGATAACCATACCTTTGCGCTTAGATACAAGGTGAGGTTAGTTGTTAAAGGTTTTGTCTAGAAGAAGGGAGTTGACTTAGATGAAATTTTCTCCCCTATTGTGAAGATGTCTTCTATCATGTGGTTCTAGGCTTAGCTGGATGTCTAGATTTAGAGGTTGAGTAGATCGATATCAAGACTGCTTTTCTTCATGGTGATTTAGATGAGGAGATTTATATGGAGCAACTTGAGGGTTTTGTAACTAATTGAAAAGAAAATTATGTCTGCAAATTGAAAATGAGCCTGTATGGATTGAAACAAGCTCTAAGGTAATAGTATTTGAAGTTTGAATCTGTCATAGAAGAACAAGGGTACAAGAAAACTTCTTCAGACCACTGTGTATTCTTCTAGAAGTTCTCTGATGATGATTTTATTATTTTATTGTTTTATGTGGATGACATGCTTATTGTTGGCAAGAATAAATCCAGAATCACAGTCCTTAAGAAGTAGTTGAGCGAATTGTTTGCGATGAAGGACTTGGGGCCATCAAAGAAAATTTTGGGCATTCAAATCCACCGACACAGAGATAGAAAGGATTTATTTCTGTCCCTTAAGCAATACATTGAGAAGGTACTCAAGAGGTTCAATATGACAGATGCAAAAGTGGTTAGTACTCCTCTGGCTAAACACTTCAAATTGAGTATTACTCAGAATCCATCTATTGATGAAGAGAAAAAAAGATGTCTCGTATTCCTTACTCTTCTGCCGTTGGTAGCTTGATGTAAGCTATGGTTTGCACTGGACCAGATATTGCATGTGTTGTTGGTACTGTTAGCAGATTCCTTTCTAATTTTGGAAAAGAACATTGGGATGCAGTAAAATGGATATTAAGGTATTTGAAAGGTATTGCAGAATTGAAGCTGTGCTTTGGCAATGGCAAGCCTGAACTTGTTTGTTAAACAGACTCTGATTTATAAGGCAATCTTGACAATTCAAGATCCACTTCCGGTTATTTGATCACTTTCACAGGGGGAGCTGTTTCTTGACAATCTAGACAATAGAAGTGCATAGCTCTATCCACCACAGAAGCCGAATATATTGCTGTCACAAAAGGTGTCAAAGAACTATTATGGATAAAGGATTTTATTAATGATCTTGGCTTTGAGCAGCCAATGTACATCTTTTTTGTGATAATCAGAGTGTTATTTGTCTCACCAAGCACTCCACTTTTCATTCTAAGACCAAACATATAAATAGAAAGTATCATTGGAGAATGGCCGTGGAAGAGAAATTATTTGAGTTTGAGAAGATACACACTGATGAAAATCCTCCGGATATGCTGACAAAGGCGGTGGATACAGATAAACATGAATTTTGTAAAAAATTGGCAGGCATGAATCCTGTCAATAGTTCCCCTACTTGAAGACACTCCTTAGCTGGAGGGGGAGTTGGTTGGGCATATACCCATATTGTCCAGCCAAAGGCCCAATTGTCTAATCCTATTCTCTTTTGGTTTCCAATCCTATTTGGAATTGGATTAGGTTTATTCTTATTTTGAGTGGGTTTTGGTTTGAAGAGAAAGCACCACTCATGATCTATAAATAGGACTACCTTAGAGAATTATTTATGCTCATTGATATAAGTCTTTGAAAGACTTAGGCACATAAGAATGGGTTTTGAGAGAGCTTTCATCAAGAGAGAAGAGAGAAGAAAAGTATTTGTTTTGCTGCAGATTTTTATTCTGACCATCCAACTTCAAATCACATCTTCCGATTCATTAACCGTTGAATCGGGCTGAAATTTTTACTGAGTGTTGATAACCTCTTGGTCTTGAATTTGAATGGCGGAGATTGGATTTGGTGGCTCTTAGTATCTGATTTGAGCCTCGAACAAAAGCTTTGTTTTGTGGATTATACTATTTCTTCAATTGATTAGTTATTGCTCTTGTTGCTATTATTGCTCCGTATTTGGCTCTTATTGTGTAGCCAATTTGGAGAACTTTTGTAACTCTCTTATTGTTATACTGGAGCTTTTTTGATCCCGTGGTTTTTACCTTAGGTTTGAAGGGTTTTCCACGTTAAAATTTGGTGTTCTTTATCTGCTTTATTTTCGGGTTTGCCTCTTTCTCAACATAACATTACATACATATATACATTTAGTGGCCTTGTGGACGCATCGGTGTGGTTAATATAGGGACTTAGACAAGCTACATCTTATGTGTGATCCGTAGTCAGCAGAGTCTCCTTCAGAGTATTGGTATTTTCCTGATCTGTAATTGTATTCCGGACAGTTATTGTATTTTATTTTATTCCTTAGTAAATGTTCATGCACTTGTGACACTAGATTTTGGGAGGATTATAGGTTATTCAGTATTGAAATTGTTAGAAACGCTATTATTTATTCTGTAAAGTCCATCTTTTACTATTAAATTGAAGAAAAAGTATGATTTCAAAAAATACTAAAACGAGAACTAAGTTGATTATTTAGTGTTGGCTTGCCTGGCAATGATGTCCAGCACCATCACAACTTTTAATGGAATTTGAATTGTGACATTTAATTAGTTAAAAGAAGATCTATATTTTTGGTCAAATAATTAGTTAAAGGGAACTTCTCATATAACCCTAATATGTAATCTCTTTGTTGTTATTCAAAGACATCAAGCTTTTGAGAAACTAAAAATGCTTATTATTCAATAAAATGCTTATATTGAAGAGTCAATTTGATTGGTCAAACTTCTATTCGAAAAGTGTTTTCGAATAGAAGCTGTGTTTATTCTACAGGAGAAAACAAATGTTGAAAGAGTACTTTCTTGGATAAGAATACCCTAATCAAAATATTGCATTTATGAAACCATCACCATATCACAAGCAAAAACTAACCTCAAGTTTGATACGAGAAGAATTTCGTATATATCAATTCGATCAAATAGATTGAGGAAATGAACTTTATATACATTAAGCTGCAATTAATCTTTTTGCATAGACTTGATGATCAATTTGACTTACAGAAAAGAAAAGAAATTAGATTTTGATTTAACAAGAAAAAGGAATTATCGGAGGTGAGGATTACATAGCATAATAGTGACTGGTAAATTGCGCTTTAAGTTCTTATGTATTGATGATACCACAACAACAACAACAACAACCAGTATATTCCCACAGTTGGGGTCTGGGAAAGGTAATATGTACGAAGACCTTTACCTCTACCCTGAAGGGCAAAGAGGCTGTATCCAGGAGGCCCTCGGCTCAAGAAAGAAACAAGTGACAGAAACAAGTGACGATATATTAGTACTAGCAATAGACTCATAATAAAGAACATAAAATACACAACATAAAATAAAATAACAAAATAACAAAATTATAAAAAAAATATAGAAAATACGAGAAAAAGGAAAGTATACTAATATCTACAATATAAAGCCCTGCATCAGTAGCTGATCACTTGCATCCTAAGCCTAACTCATAACTGTCTAGTCTCACTAGCGTGTTGTAGAAATATTCCCAACTTCCCTCTAACCTACAACCTTAATGGTCGACCTCCACAATCCCCTGTCAAGGGCCATGTCCTCGGTAATCCTATGTCGCGTCATGTCCTACCTGATCACCTCTCTCCAATACTTCTTAGGTCTCCCTCTACCTCTCCGTGTGCCCCCCACCGCCAATCGCTCACAACTTCTCACCGGTGCATCAGTGCTCCTCCTTTAAATGTGCCCGAACCATCTGAGTCTTGCTTCCCGAATCTTGTCCTCTATGGGCGCCATGCCTACCCTCTCTCGAATATCTTCATTCTTAATCTTATCCATTCTTGTATGCCCACACATCTATCTCAACATCCTCACATCTGCTACTTGTATCTTTTGGGTGTGTGAGTTCTTAACTGGCTAACACTCGGTCCCATACAACATGACTGGTCTAACCACTGCTCTATAAAAATTACATTTTAGTAACGGTGGCACTTTCTTGTCACACAGGACTCACGTTGCTTACTTCCATTTCACCCACCCCACCCTTATACAGTGTGTGACATCCTCGTCGATCTCCTCGATCCCCTGAATAACTGGCCCAAGGTACTTGAAATTATCCCTATATGGAATGACTTGGGAGTCAAGCCTCACTGCCACTCCCGCGTCCGTCGGCTCGGGCCCAAATTTGCACTCGAGATATTCTGTTTTCGTCCTGCTTAAGCTGAAACCTTTAAACTTAAAATCCTATCTCCAAACCTCTAGCTTCTCGTCGACGCCGCGTCTTATCTCGTCGATTAGAACTATATCATCAACAAATAGCATACACTATAGCACCTCCCCTTGAATATTGTGTGTTATGGCATCTATCACCAGGGCAAATAGGAAAAGGGCTTAACACAGACCCTTGGTGCAACCCCGTAACAACTGGAAAGTGCTTGGAGTCACCTCCTACTATTCTAACCCGAGTCTTAGCTCCATCATATATGCCTTTAATCACCCTAATGTAGGCAACCAGGACCCCTTTTACCTCTAACAATCTCCATAAGACCTCCCTAGGGACGCTATCGTACCTTTTTCTCTAGATCAATAAACACCACGTGGAGATCCTTTTTCTTATCCCTATATTGTTCCACCATCCTCCTAATAAGGTGGATAGCTTCTATGGTAGATCGCCCTGGCATGAACCTGAACTGGTTGTCTAAAATAGACATCGTCCTTCGCACTCTCATTTCTACCACTCTCTCCCAGACTTTCATGATATGACTCAGTAATTTGATACCCATATGGTTGTTACAGCTCTAAATATCGCCTTCGTTCTTATACAATGGGACCATTGTACTCCACCTCCACTCTTCAGGCATCTTGTTAGTCTTAAATATAACATTAAACAACCTAGTAAGACATTCCAAGCGTGCTCTGCCCACATAGCTCCAAAGTTCAACTGGAATTTCGTCTGGCCCGATAGCTCTGCTCATCCTCATCTTACGTATTGCCTCCATGACCTCATCGACCTCAATAACCCTACAATCACTTATCTCATGTGGGCTGTCGGCATTTCGTGAATCACCTAATACAATATCTTGATCCCCTTCTTCATTCAGAAGTTTATGAAAGTAGGCCTGCCATCTCTTCTTAATCTGGTCATCCCCCATCAAAACTTTACCGTCACCATCTTTTATGCACCTCACTTGGTCCAGATCCCGAGTTGTCCTCTCTCTCTCACCTTATCGAGTCGAAATAGCTTGTTCTCCCCACCTTTGTTCTCTAGCTCCTCATACAGACGAGCAAAAGTTGCTGTCTTAGCCTCCGTAATTGCCATCTTCGCCTCCTTCCTAGCAACCTTATATATCTCACTGTTCGCTCTCTTCTCCTTCTCGCAAGTGCTCCCTACTAATCGCATGTAAATTGCCTTTTTTCGCTTTCACTTTACCTTAGACAACTGCATTCCACCACCAGTCTCCTTCGTGGTCACCGGTGCATCTCGAAGATACCCTTAGCACCTCTCTCGCTACCTTTCTTATACAGTCTGCTGTCGTTGACCACATAGTATTTGCATCCCCACTATTTCTACAAGCTCCCATTGCGGATAACCTTCCTACCAACTCCTGAGCTTTATCCTCAGTCAAGGCACCCCACCTAATCCTCGGGCGGCCTCGCACTGACCTCTTCTTCCTCCTTATCATAATACCAATGTCCATCACCAAAAGCCTATGTTACGTTGCAAGGGTCTCACCTGGGATAACTTTGCAATCCTCGCACAACCTTCTATCACAACTCCTGAGACGGAGATAGTCAATATGAGTCTTCGCCACCGAACTTTGGTAAGTAACCAAATGCTCCTCTCGCTTAGGAAAACTAGAGTTTGCAATCACTATATCGAATGCCTTGGCAAAGTCCAACAGCGAAGTGCCTCCTCTGTTTCGCTCCCTGAAACCAAAGCTGCCATGTACCTCAGTATAACCACCTGTAGAAGATCCAATATGACCATTAAAATCTCCTCCTATAAATAACCTCTCGGAAAGCGGAATACTACAAATGATGTCAACCCAACCCCCCCCCCCCCCAAAAGCGCATTTTAAGCTCCTCATCCAAGCCTACTTGCGGCGCGTACGCGCTAACGACATTTAAAGTACACTCACTCACCATCAATTTAATGGTCATTATTCTATCGCTCACCCGCCTGACCTCAACCACAGACTCTTTAAGATGGCTATCTACCAGAATACCCACTCCGTTCTTACCCCTTAGTACTCCAGAGTACCACAGCTTATACTCATCCACGTTTTTCGCCTTTGATCCAATCCACCTAGTCTCTTGGACGCACGCTATATTAATCTTCCTCTTCCAAAGGATCTTCACCAACTCTGTGGACTTACTCGTTAGCGAACCTATGTTCTAAGACCCGATTCTCAACCTATAGGCTCCCTTTAAGGATAAGGTCTACGTACTACAACCTTTTTCAAATTCTACCCGTAGGATTATACTGTGTATGTTGTTGTTAGTGTTGTAGATGACTGTCTTGAAATACGATAAGAATTTCAAAAGTTTCATTTTTCGAAATATGAAAAATATACTCCGAGCCTCGTTTTTTACTCCTTTTTTGTGTGATAATTGAAATATATATTCCGAGCCTCGTTTCTTTTTTATGATCTTATTTAGCTACCTGAAATGTTTTACCTTTAAGTTGAGTCAAAGCATGCAGGGAACCGAACAAAAGTGGCACTTGAAAGTTTAAAAATTTTCCAAAAAATGAAACTTTTGAAATTCTTATCGTAATTCAAGATAGTCATCTACAACACCAACAACAAAGGCTGTAGTTGTCAAGACAGTCATCTCAATTATCAGCAAATGTCAACTCTCAAAGGCTGTAGTTGTTAAAGCTTTGAAGTTTGAAGTTAGTTTTGCTTTTAATTAACAAGACACTTAAACGCGTATCATTCTAACATAAATGATGATTAATCAAAGATTTTAGATCCGAATTTTGAGCGTTAAATTACCTTTAGTTTAATAGGTTGTGAATTCGAGTCTCCCCAAGAGCAAGGTGGGAAGTTCTTGGAGGAAAGGATGTCGGGGTCTATTTGGGAACAGCATTTCTACCTAAGGGTAGAGGTAAAGTCTGCGTACATACTATCCTCCCCAAACTCTACTAAGTAGGATTATACTGAATTGTTATTGTTATTAATATGGAACACTCTAATATAGCACTTTCCGACGAAGGAATTCGTTCTATTTCATGCGGTTCATGCGCCATGCATCGAGACCAACAAAAGTCATTCTTTTCTAAGAGGACAAAAAAAAATCACAGGCTTCCCTTCTCATAACTTTTGTTTTCTTTGACTCTGCTTCATAGATATCAGCGAACAAGGTTGTCCTTTTACTATGAAAAATATTGGATATATCTTTTGCCTCTTCTTTGGTCCACCCCCTCTTCACATTCCAAAACCGTGTATTTTATTTTTTACTTCTATAATATGCTGTTGTGTAAAATTCTTTAAATATTATAAGTATTTTAATATGTTATACTAAATTACTATTTTGTTTTTTAATCTCCATTTTCGATTAAGAGATTGTGAGTTTGAGTTACCCCAAGAACAAGGTGGGGAGTTCTTGAAGGCAAGGATGACGAGGGCCTATTGAAAACAATCTCTCTATTCTAGGATAGGGGTAAGGTCTCACACTACTCTCCCCAGACCCTGCTTGTTAGATTATACTGAATTGTTATTGTTGTTGTATCCTTACTCATCATGGATGGGGTCGATCACCTATAGCCATCTTTTATAAGATATGATATGAGAGATTATCCGACTAAATTTAAATTTGTATATATTAGAAATAAAGCATTTCCTAATAAAAGCAGCTCCGTACCTACGGGTTACGCGATATGATGGGATTCCTTTTTAAACTGTTGGTGTATATAAAGTTAAAACTCTATAAAAATGTAAATACATTACGTTTGCTTTCCTTTAGCAGATCAAAGAATGTCTCTTTAAAAATACACAAGCAGGCAAGTTGAAAAGAAGACTACATAGAGAAACAAATTGGCGTGGCCTAGGTCTAAGTGCACACATTGTCACGCCTTCAAACTTTGTAAATTCTCTAATAATCTAATATTAGTCTTTTTAGCATCCCTATTACATTAACAAGGACTAAACAAACTGACCTAATTTAACCTACATTAATGCAGCTCTAAATAAAACAAAGAACACTAAAACAAACCCTAACTAGAAAATTCTAAGTACATATTTTTTACAAATTTTACCAAGAAGGAGAAGTACAAGGAGATCCAGAGGAAAAAGAAGAATTATTGCTATTAGAATTACTTTCTGAAGTAATAATCGATCTAACATCCCTAAGTGAAACTGAACATGCCTCAGCTGGAAGTTTCTTCATTGGAGTTAAAGGAACCGAAGAAGATGGACTAGTTGATGACGAAGATGATATTCCACAATTTTCGTCGTCATTCTCTGAAGAATTATCAATTGTTTCGAGACAAGAGGGCGATGAATTGGGTGTTTCAAAAGGTGTGTCAACCATACTACACCTGAGTTTTACATTATCATAAATTGGATTTGATATGTAAACAAATTGCTCCATAGTTGTGCATCTACTAGTGCTACATTGTAGTGGCACTTCATGTACTAATTTAGGGGATTGAATTTTAATAAAGGAAGAATATGGTGGAGAAGAATTTCGATTTTGCATTTGAAAATCAAAATTTTCTTTAGGGTTAAGGTCTGTGTACGTTCCACCCTCTTCAAACCACTTTTGTGGAACTACACGGGGTAAGTTGTTATTGTTGTCTTCTTTAGGGAAGAGGAAATTCCTAGGAGCATGAAGAACTCCTTGTGCGTAGAAGCTATTAAGAGTTGTTGGAGCAATTGCTTGATCTTGACGACCTGGTGGTGGTGGTGGTGATGGTTGTGTGATGAAAGCTGACGTGGAATTTATAGCCGTTTTTGACCGTTGTCGACGACAAAGCAAGAGAGAGCAGAAGAACTCACCAAGTAGAACTAAGACTAGACCTAGAACCATTGCAAGACCCACCACCATTATCAATATTGCTGCCATTTTTATCTTGGAAGTACCCTTCATCTGTGTGTGTATTTTGAGAGAGAGGGAATGTTAGTAAATATATGGGATTTTGGATTGGGGAGGTAATTTTGGCGGGAAATTATCTTTTCCCCCCTAAAAATTCTACTCACTCCGTTTCAATCCATGTAAATTTATTTGACTAGAATAAAATTTACAAAAATAAAAATAATTTTTTTTAGAATTTGTGGTCCTAAATAAGTCTAAATAAGATCCAGAGTATTTGTGTGGTTATAAAAACTTCTTATTAAGGGTATAGTTATCATTTTAAAAAAATTATTACCAAATTTAGAAAGGATTTATTCTTTTTGAAATATACCAAAAAAAAATAGGTTCATATAAACTAAAATAGAGGGAGTAGTGTTCTAATTAGATTGTATGTGTATGTACCTCAATTATTTTACTATTGGATACTTACTACCACATCCAAATGAGATAGAAGAAAATTACCTACTTCATCTGTTTCAATTTAGATTATGTAGTTTGACTCTGTGCTGAGTTTAGTAAAACTAAAAGAAGACTTTTAAAACTTGTGGTCTTAAAATTTAAGGAGTAAAAATTTTGTGGAGCCAAAAATATTTATATGGCTATAATAGTTTCTCATTAATGGTAAAATAGATAACATCAAAATTTAAATTTAAATTGTATTATTTTTAAATTTAAAAATATATTATTTATTTTATAATAAACTAAAAAGAAAAATATCTCATCTAATTTGAAATGAAAAAAATAATATTTTTGCCTTTGGTGATATTTGAAATATCATTAGACTGCATACAATTTTTTAAATCTCACTTATAAAATTAGGTTGGGTATACTCTTGTTAATGTTGACCAAATATGATAGAATGGAATCTAAAAACCTATTTAACTATGATAAAAACAAGCCTTTTTCGGACAGTTAGAAGCCAAAATTACCAACTTTATAAAAACCATTAATTTTTGTTTATTGCTTTGGAGTTGAACAGGTCGCAGCATTGAGCTGGCGTCTTTCTGAAGCTGACAAAAGAACCTTGTTTAAGCTATCAGTGTCCCCTAGCAATGATACCAACGAAATGTTTTTTTTTTTGGTTGTTTTTCCCTCATTTTAAATAGAAGACAAATATCCCTTGATTTTAATCTTATCCATGAAAGAAACCATTCAAAGTTAGAAAGTTTTTTTTTTCTTGACAAATCAATCATGTATTAAACCTTTTATATATAAAATTATTAGTCCAGAATAATCTGTCTTCTTAAAAGGGCGTAGAACGCTAGATAATATTATAATCGTTCAAGAAATTTTACACTATTTTCAAAAGAAGAAAGGTAAAATGGCAAAAATTTTATTAAATTAGATTTAGAAAAAACATTTTGCAAAATGGAATAAGATTTCATTAAAGAAACACTTCAATACTTTAATTTCCCTCTAAAAATAATCTCTATAATTATGGGTTTCATCACAACTATTTTTATTTCCATCCTTATAAATGGCCACCATTCACCTTTCTTCCACCCATCGAGGGGAATCGGGCAAGGGATCCGTTATCCCCTTACATTTTCATTTTACATGGAAATGGAAAGACTCTCCCGACAAATACACTAAGTGGTGGACTATCAACAATGAAAACTAATCAAAATATCAAACAACAAACCACAAATTTCTAATCTATTATTTGCGGATGATATAATCTTGACTTCCAAACTGGCAACATCCACTATCTATAAGATTATTGATACATTATCACTCTTTACACAAAAATCAGGCCAAAGTATTAACTTCACAAAATCAAAAATCTATTTCTCCAAAAATACTACATTAGCCGACAAATTCCTTACCTCTCTTTACATGAGGGAGGGTATCCTCTTTGGAAAATACCTTAGATTTCCTTTGTTTGTTAATAAACCTACATTCTACAATTTTCAGTGCATCTTATACAACATCAAAGCGAAGTTGTCAGGAGGGAAAACTAATATGCTTTCAATGGGAGGACGTACTACCTTAATCAAATCTATCTTAAACTCACTACCAAACCACGTATGCAATACATCAAGATTTCTTCCAATTTATCCTAAGAATGAATAGATATCAATGCAACTTTCTATGGGGTAATACTGGACACAAAAAAAGAAAATTCACCTGATTAGTTGGTCAGTGGTACAAAGACCTAAGCACCAAGGTGTAACGATCCGATAAGTCGTTTTAACAATTAACGTCTAGATCTCCTATTAACTGCATTTCCCATATTTTCTTTGCTATTGTGAGTTGCCGGGAGGATTTATTTGGAGTTTCAGTTAGTTTTAAGAATTGATTCATAGTCGGAGTAGTGTGAAGATGGTCTTAGAATGGAAATCTATTGGTTCTGTTAGCTCTGTTGGGTGATTTTGGGCTTAGGGGCGTGTCTGGATTGTATTTTGGAGGTCCTTAGCTCATTTTAGGCTTGAAATGCCAAAAGTTAAATTTTGAAGTTCCGGTTCAATAGTGAGATTTTGATATCGGGGTAGACGGAATTCCAAAAATTGGAGTAGCTCCGTAGGATTGAATATGTCGTGCTTGCAAAATTTCAGGTAATTCAGACGAGGTTTGATAGACTTTTTGATCGAAAGCGTAATTTGAGAGTTTTTGGAGTTTTTAGTCTTGAATCCGATGCTAAATTGGTGTTTTGATATTGTTTTAAGCTTTACGAAGGTTGGAATAAGTTTGAATGATGTTTTAGAATTGGTTGGCATGTTTGGTTAAGGTCTCAGGGGCCTCGGCTGTGTTTCGAGTGCTTAACGAAAGTTGAATTGGACCTATGAATAATTTGAGATTGGTTGGACCTGTCATAACCGCATCAACGTGAATGAGAACACAGGTGCGGCGCCACAGAAGCAGCTAAGAGACTGCAGATGCCGCCAAATGAGGGAAGTCCAAAAGCCGTATGTACAGAAGTGTGCATGCACCTGAGGGATTGGGAAAATTCCTAACTCCTTTTTTCTTATAACCCATTAATCTAAATGTGAATTCATCATCTAATTTCGGATTTGGAGTAAGAAATTGGGAAAATATTTGTAAAAATTCTTATGCCTAAATTTCGAGTTTTGATTGGTGATTTGATATCGAATTTGGATAATTTTGGTATGTATGAACTCGCGAGAGTGCGAGAATTTTGAATTTGTAAAATTTATCCGGTTCCGAGACGTGGGCTCAAGGGGAATTTTGGTTATTTTTCTCAATTTCGCGTACTAGCTTAGAATTAATTAGCTAAATTAGTTACTTGAAGTGTTATTCATATAATACAATTGATTTGAATATATTTGGGCTATTTGGAGTCGAGTACTCATGGCAAGAGCGTGGTTTCGGGTTGATTTTGAGCTTGTTCGGGGTAAGTGACTTACCTAACCTTGTGTGGGGAACTCCCCTTAGGATTTAGTATTGTCGATATTTGAAATGCATTGTACGCAAGGTGACAAGTGCATACTTGTGCTAATTGTTGAAAATCCATTTACATTAAGTAACTATAGTTGTGATTCCTTTTCCTATTTATACTACTTGTAATTTAAGCCCGTTGTTAGCTTAATGAAGCATGTCTAATTGACTTAATTACTTATTTGTTCAAACTGCCTTATTTGGATTTTACGCAACATGCTAGGTTAGAAACACCTATTTTACCTTGGTATAAAATTTGAGTTGAATTGAGTATTCTTTATGTTGTTGTTGTGTGTTTACTTTGGGACTACGAGACGGTATATCAGGAGATTCCCCTTGCCTGTTTACTTTGGGACTACGAATTTGTATTCCCATAGATCCCCCTTCACTTTTATATTGGAACTACAGAACTGCACCCGATAGATTCCCCCAATATTGGGTATTTACATTTGGGACTAAAAATTAAGTTTTCGGTAGATCCCTGCGCACTACGAGTTGGACTATGGGATGGTATCCCAAGAGATCCACTAGATATTATATTTGGGACTACATGACGGTATCCTGGGAGATCCCCGGTTGTTATCTCTATATTGAGCTCTATTCTTTCCGTTATTACTTCTGCCTTTGTAATAGTTGTTGTTATTCTTATTATCCTGTGTAAGTTCATACTGTTAGCATTTAATTATATTGTCACATTCTATAATGTTATATCTCTCTTGTTTTAGCCATAATCCATAGGGCCCTAACCTTCCTTGTCACTCCTCGACCGAGGTAAGAGTTGGCACTTACTGAGCACCACTATGGGGGCACTTATGCTCTTTATGCGCATGTTTTTCATGTGCAAATCCAGATACTTCGACTCATACTACTACCCTTGAGGCAAGGTGATCTATCAGACACTTCAAGGTATATCTTTCGAGTCCACAGACCGAAGAGTCCCTTTCCATTCTCTCTCATGGTATTAGCCCTTCTGTATTTACTTTTGTTTAGACACTCTGGAGTTACAACACTGTAGTTATTTCATAGCTTGTAACTTCATGAGATTTTAGGTTTTGGAAATATAGTTTCAGTTTGAGAGTTTGTATTGTATGTGTCAAGCGGTATCTTTAAATCTGCATTATGTTTATTCCACAAGTTTTTATTTGTTCTATTCTGTTGTATCTTTTTCTGAAATTTATTAGGCTTACCTAGTCGTAGAGACTAGGTCGTCACGATAGTTCATGGAGGGCAAACTGGGGGCGTGACATAAGGTGGATTAGGCATTCAAAATCTAACTACTAAAAATCTTGCGTTATTAGGAAATCTAGCTTGGCGTCTGTTTATAAACCCTAACACACTATGGGCTTCTATGTTATTGAGTAAGTACCAAAATAGAACCACTGTATCTATCACATCCCTTACATGGAAAAATATTCAATTAGGATGGAAACTTTACCAACTAGACTTAGTATGGAATATTTCAAGAGGAACACATATCAACATTTGGACTAAGCCATGGCTTGGACCCCATATTACTCTTAGAAATTCTATAAAGGGATCCTCAATCTCTAATGAATTACATAACACACTCAGTGGCCATATCATCAACACAAAAATTGCAACAAACTCGTTATCCTTTGTTTTCCGGAACACACCCTATCCTTGATTAATCAAATCAATACCCCCACTTTAAACAACCCATACACTTTTGATCAGATCATATTGGGGCTCACTCTGACTTGCTAATTCGTTGTTATTACTATACCACAAGCTTGGCTTTGAAAATTAAAATTACCTCTAAAAATAATACATTTCCTTTGGCTAATCTCATACCAAAGATTAGCCACAACTTCTTCTCTATAGCAAATAAATGTCACACAGTCTAATACGTGTAATCTTTGCCTTCACTCCACCGAAACATTTAATCATCTACTTTTTCAGTGTCCTCTAACGACCACTATTTGGTCCCAATTGAGAGTTGACACTACTTTAAATACTTGTGACTACAACTCCTACCACACATCACAATCATACACCACTTAATAGCTAACACTCACAGCTTCCCGTTCAACTTACTATCAAGCATTTCTATACCATACATAGTATGTCTTATTTGGAAGCTAAGGAACAACTATATTTTTAAGAGGACTTCACACGCAACTCCTTCAGCAAAGCAGCTGATAACACAAGTAGTTGAATATCATTACCTTATTCAACAGAATGCACAAAGACAACCACGCACACATATGTATATCAAATGGCATCCACCACCTTTAGGTCAAATTAAGTTAAAAACTGATGGAAAAACCAACATTAATACGTCTAAAAATGGTATAGGAGGAGTATTCTGAAATACAATGGGACAATACTTGCTAGGATTCATGGGTAAACATTCAACTTTTAACTCTACCTATATGGAATTAAATGCATTATTACAGGGTTTGCAACTAGCATGGACTCATCAACTCATTATGTTGGAAGTGAACGTGGATTCCACTTAGGTAATATCAATGCTTAGCAATGAAAATATACACTACTCATCCATATTAATGGAATGCATGTACTTATACAGTAGCTGGGTAATCCTCCAATTATCCACACATACAAGGAGCAAAGCTATGTTGCACATACGCTTGCTCAACATGGTTCATCTGCTGATGCTAGAGACTAAACAACAATCTTCACTCAGCCACCATCCTTTTTGCTACCACACCTTTTGGGTGATCAGCAAGACACTCCCTGACAAAGATTAGTGAAGTCTCCATGTACAACACATTTGTCCCACAATCCCACCTGCTTGGAATGTGATTATTCCAATGATCAACTTTTTGGCTGTATTGCAATAAGCTCCTTCTAATGACATAATTTAAATCAACATAATTTCGTTTGATGACAAAAAAATCATGTATACGTACACATACCTCCTAAATATACACAAAATATCAATGTCACGCATTGCTACCAATGCCAACGCTAAAAATTCAAAGCAAGCCTGGACTTGGCATATGTTATCCAACCTAGGGTAAAAAGCATAAAACCCACAATGGCGGTAAGAAATTGAACAAGTTGGAAAAGTTGACCGGATATTCACTTTTGAGTAAATGACCTCGAGTTTGAATTTTGATGGTTCTATTGGGTCCGTAAGGTAATTTTTGGACTTAGGAGCATGTCCAGAATGTGATTTTGAGGTCCGTGGTAGAATTATGCATGAATTGGCAAAAGTTAAAATTTTGGAGATTTTGTCCGGCATTGGAAATTTTGATATCGGGTTCGGAATGGAATTTTGGAAGTTATAATAGGTTCGTGGTATCATTTCCAACTTGTATGCAAAAGTTGGGGTAAATCGGACGTGATTTAATAGATTTTGGCGTCATTTGAGAAATTTAAAAGATTAGAAGTTCTTATGCTTGAATTGGGGGTAATTAGTGTTTTGATGTTGTTTTGAGCTATTAGAAGATTAGACGAAGTGTGAATGATGTTATGATATGTATTGTAATGTTTGGTCGAGGTCCCGATGGTTTTAGGTGAGTTTCGGGTGGTTAACGGACTTAGTTTTTGGTTGTCAACATGTCTGAATTGCTGATATCTGGTGTCAGATGTTTTTTGGTTATTTTGTACGCGATCACAGGAGTCCATTTGCGATCGAGTAGGCTTATTTGGGTGCAGAGGAAAGTTTATTCAATGCGATCACAGAGAAACGATCGTGATCGAGTAGGTGTGCGACGTTGTACATCGTGAAAGCATGGCTGAGGTCACGTTCGTTTAGACGGATTTGGAGCGGTAATGAGGTTAAAGAATTTTCTCTACCCGTTCGCGTAGAGCACGTTCGCATAGTTTTGAGAGGTAGTTATCCACGATCGCATGTGCATTTTTTGCGTCTGTGTAAGGTTAAATGTGGGCAGCATGTTCGTGCTTCGTGATCGCGAGGCTGTTTCTGTGATTGGCGATGAAGGTATTTCTAGACAGATTTAAAAGATTCAAAAGAAGGGTTTCAACTTCATATCATAAAATTAAAGTGGGAGCTCGGTAGAAGGTGATTTTTGAAGGTATTTTCACATAGGTGATTTGTGTAAGTGTTCTTCACTTGATGTTCATTAAATTCCTTGATTGTATCTTGATTTTTATCATCTAAATTGAGAATTTGGGGTGAAAACTTTGGGGGGAGGGGGATGGAAGAGAATAGGAGATATGCTTTTGGGGATTTGAATGGCTATTTGATATCGGATTTTGATGAATTTTGTATGAAAAGACTCGTAAGTAAATGAGTTTTTTAGTTTTGTAACTTTTGTCGGATTTCAAGACGAGGGCTTGGGGGCTAGGTTTGGATGAATTTCAGGATTTGTGTCCAATTAGGTAATTTTTCTTGTGGAATTGATTATTTGGTCTATATTGATTGCATTATATTGCTTTTGGCTAGATTCGGAACATCTGGAGGCCACTTCGAGAGGTAAGGGTGTCGCGGAGTAGGATTTTGGCTTAGTTTGAGGTAAGTAACACTTTCAAACTTGGTTATTAGCGTTAGAAACCCCGAATTATATGTTATGTGATTAGTATTGAGGTGACGCACATGCTAAGTGACGGGCTTGCGGGCGTGCACCGTGAGAATAGGGACCTAGGTCATTCCATGGCACCGTTTAGTGACCCTTTCTTGCTGATATCCATGTTTCTATTATGTGATTAAGAAAATAAGATGTAAATCATGTTAGATATCATGTTAGGGCTTTATGAAGATAATGTTGGGACCCCTAGAGGTTGTTTCTTGCTGTCATCTCAATAGCTTCATTGATATTTTTGTACTCAGTCTTATTCATGCATTTCATGTCATGTCTTAGTCTTAGTTGTTATTTATTGGCATATCATATCATTGTTCCGAGCTAGCTTTCATGGCATTGTGAGCCCGTGTATAAGACTGGAGAGTGATGACAGAGTAAGGCAGAGAGCCTGATTATGAGTGATAATTATTGGATCGGGATGCACGCCGCAATGGTTATGTTGATGATTATGATAGCGCTTGGGTTGTAGGAGACCCTTCGAAGTCTGCACACCCCTAGTGAGTGCAGGTGATATTATTGATGGATGGATTATCCTAGACATGGATTTGTCCGAAGTATTGATATCTGGAGATGGATTTCTCCACATGGTTGGATTACCCTTTTCCTCGATAGCGAGTGACTTATAGTCAGCATTGAGTATGTTCTGGAATGGAATTCCTTGGGCCGGATGGCCATATGCGGTACCAAGTGGTTGAGTATGTATATATATACCTGAAGATGGATTCCTTCTCTAGGTTGGATTGTCCCTTTTTCCACGGTACTGGTTGACTTGCAGTCAATGTTGTATATGTTCCGGGATGGGTTTTCCTAGGCCGGATGGCCATATGCAGTACCAACTGGTTGAACACTTGAGAGTGGGAGCACCTTGTGTGCAGATCCTGCTATCTTTTATCACGGTAGGGTTGTTGACTATTCCAGTTGCATATTTTCTCGGAGATAGCAAGGTAGCTGCCTGACGATCGCAGTCTTGCTATTCTCCCTCTTATGTTTCTTTAGTTGTGTTATTTCTCATGCTATGTTAGTCTTGATATTGTCAGACAAATTGTAGTAGATGCTCATGACTAGTGACACCTCAATCAGGCTTCTTTTTTTCGCACTTTTGTTTTGATTTGAACTTCTTTATGAAGGTTTTATATTAAATAGCTTTGGGATTATCTTTAAAATGAAAATATCGATTTGTTTTGACAATATGTCGGCTTGCCTAGTACCACGATAGGTGCCATCATGGCATGGTTAGCTTTTGGGTTATGACAAGTTGATATTAGAGCGTTAGGTTACACATGTCTCACGAATGACGAGCATGTTTAGTAGAGTCTTGGGGATCGGTACAGAGACGTCTTTATTTATCTTCGAGAGGCTGCAAAACTCTTAGGAAACTTCACATTCTTGAATTCTTATCGTACGAATCTGCTAATTTTGGTAACACAACTTCTGTTATTCTATTCTCTCACATATGGTGAGGATACGTGATACCGGTCATGATAGACAACCACCAGTACTACCAGTTGGGGCCCTGAGAAGCCGAGGCTGTCATAGGGGCAGGGGTGTAGCCTTCACATCAGCTAGGGCAGCACCTGCAAATCCACCAGTTGCCCTAGTATCAGATCATGTCCTAGTTATGGGTGCACCAGTGGGACTAGATGTGCCCGATTCCAGGTCTCCAGGAGAACTTAGCTCAAATTCAGATAGTGTGCACGAGTCATGCTCAGGCAGTCTTTGTTCCTACTGCAGCTACTACTTCCCAGGCCAGGGGAGGCACTCAGACCCCTGCCGCTCGTACACCCGAGCAGGTTGTTCAAAGACTTTAGGCATCGGGGGCACCACCTGCCTAGCCGGTTGCACCTGATAGGATTATATGGAGAAGAACTTTTATTTTGAATTTCAAAATCGAAATTTTCTTTAGGGTTAAGGTCTATATACGTCCCACTCTTCTCATACTGCACTTGTAGAATTACATTGGGTAAGCTATTGTTGTTGTTATCGTCTTTAGGGAAGAGGAAATTTGTAGGAGCGTGAAGAACCCTTTGTGCATAGAAGCTACTAAGAAGCAAATGATTGATCTTGGTAACGTTGTGGTGGTGGTTGTGCGGTGGAAGCTGGCGTGGAATTTATAGTCATTTTTGACCGTTGTCGACGACGAAGTAAGATGAAGCAAAAGAACTCAGCCAGTAGAACTAAGACTAGACCTAGAACTATTGCAAGAGTCACCACCATTATCAATATTGCTGCCATTTTTATCTTGGAAGTACCCTTCATGTATGTGCGCGTCTTGACAGAGAAGGAATGTTGTAAATATATGGGATTTTGGATGGATGAGTTAATCTTGGCGGAAAATTATCTTTTCCCCCCAATAACTATAGCGTTCTAGTTAGATTGTATTTGTATGTACCTAAATTATTTTTCTATTGGATACTTACTACTACATCTAAATGAGATGGAATAAAATGGCATATTTCATCCGTTTCAATTTACATCAGGTAGTTTGACTCGTCACGAAATTTAAGAAATCAAAAGAAGACTTTTGAAACTTATTGTCTTAAAATTTTAAGGGGTAAAAGTTTTGTGAGACCAAATTATTTATGTGGTTATAAAAGCTTCTCATTAAGGGTAAAATGGATAAAATAATAGTTTAAAGTTGAATTATTTTCAAATTTAAAAGTGTGTCATTTATTTTAAAATAGACTAAAAAGAAAAATACATTATCTAATTTCTTTTTTTTTTGGTAATTAAAATTTTATTAATCACCAAAAGGATGTCAATACAGCACTTTGACATTCTCATGTGTTAACTAAAGTAATCATCCAACTAGACATTCACTACAATGCTATACTAAACTTCTATTTTACAGAAAAAACCGCTGAAGTTGCTGACGAGTACTGGAGGAGCTTCGAACATTGCATGTATGTGCTAATTCCCGAAGCAAACTGTCACTATTACGAAACAACTTCTCAAAGATCCTTGCATTTCTTTCCAACCATATCGTATAGAACAATTCTGTTATCACCATTTTGAAGATGCTCGCTCTAGTAGTTTTGCCTTTAGCTTTACAAATGATCAGCTGTAGAAATTGTTCCCAGTCGAGGACACTATCCATAGTTTCTCTGATCCACTTCATGGTGTGGTTCCTTAGGTCAGTAGCAAATGAGCAGGTAAAGAAAAGATGATCCCTGGATTCAATCTCACGCTGGCACAAAACACATTGAGAATCAACAACTAGATCCCAATGTAACAGTCGAGCTTTGGTAGGCAGTCTATCGTGGAGGATCAGCCATAGAGTAAATACTGCCTTAGGCCTCGCATGGTTTTGTGTTATTAGATTCTTCCAATGAACTCTAGGCAGCTGCCCTATCTGAGACAAGTAGAGAGATCTAATAGAACAAACTGGATTATATAAGCACTGCCTCAGATATATCATGTCATAAGCTGCAAAACAATTTCGAACCATCCAACTGGCTTGCTTAAGTACAGGAGTGTGTTCCACTTGTTTCTGCTTTATATACACAGAATGTATCCATTTGACCCATAGAGTATCTTTCTTATGAGCCAAATCCCAAGATAACTTAGCAATGGCAGCCCTATACCATATTAAGAGATTTGTAAGGTTTAGACCACCAGCTGATTTAGGTAGACACATTTTGTCCCAGGCAATGTATGCCTTCTAAGTAATTGCTACTGACCCTGACCAAATAAAGCTTCTGCAGTGAGCTTCAATCATTTTCAGAATCTTGGAAGGAATAAGAAACAGTTGAGCCCAATAAGCCTGAATGCCAAACAAAACTGATTGTACTAACTGTATCCTGCCTGCATATGATAATTTTCGAGTAGTCCATGATGTAATTCTGGCAGTGATATTATCCACCAAAGGTTGCCACTGGATAAATGTCATCTTCTTAGTAGTAAGAGAAATTCCCAAGTATTTGAAAGGCAATATCCCACAGCCATAACCTAGCTGTTGAGTGATCTGCAGTTTAACCTCTGAGCTGACACCTCCAAAATACACTGAACTTTTGCTCAAGTTAGCTTTCAGACCTGAGGCTTCAGTGATTTTATAGAACATTTTAAACATAGTAATAACAGACTGTGTATCACCTTTGGAAAACAATAGCAGATCATCTGCAAACTGATATGTGTGATGCCCAACTTCTTACAACCTGGATGATAGATATAAGCTTGATGTTGCTTCAGTTGAGCCAGTGATCGACTGAGATATTCCATAACAATTGCAAATAGAAAGGGGGATATAGGATCCCTTTGCCTAAGGCCTTTGGCAGCCTTAAAAGGAACATTTGTTTCTCCATTGAAAAATATAGTATAACTCACAGTTTTAACACATTGCATGATCCATTTGATAAACCTATCTGGAAATCCCAAAGCTTCAAGTACTTGCTGCAGGAAGATCCATACTACAGAGTCATAAGCCTTTTGCAAATCAATTTTAATTATACACCTTGGAGAGATATGAGATCTGGTATAGTTCTTGATTAATTCATGGGCTAGTATCACATTGTCTGCAATCCTTCTACCTGGTACGAATCCAGCTTGAGTTGTACATATAATGTTAGGCATAACATGTTGCATTCTGTTAGCAAGAACTTTAGATATCAATTTGTACAACACTGAGCAACATGCAATTGGCCTAAACTCCTTGACTGTAGTTGGATTAGGAACTTTAGGGATCAAGGTAAGAGAAGCATAGTTGACAGGATGGTACATTCTATTAGTAAGGATAAAATCCTTAACTACATGAATAATCGGTGTGCCAGTTATGTTCCATGTCTTCTTAAAGAAGACTGCATTATAACCATCAATTCCAGGGGCTTTATCATCTCCAATAGATTTTAAACTTGCAATAATCTCCAAATAAGTAACATCTTCACTCAAGGATCTCCTCTATTACTGTGTTAAACTGGGGCCATTGGCCATATATTTTCGATTCATGGCTAGTAAGGAGGCAGCAGCTGTACCCATTAAGGCTTTATAAAAGTCAGTAACTTCTTTCTTAATATCAGTTGGGCTGGATATCTTAAAACCTTCACCTGTAATTAGTTCAGAAATATGTTTATGCTGGTTTCTTTCCTTCAAGATGGCAGAAAAATACTTATTATTAGAGTCACCCAACTGGATCCATCTGGCCCTGGATTTTTGTTGTAATAGGCTTTCTTCAATCAAAGACCATTTCTCCAAGTTTACTGCTTTCTCTTTCTCCTTGAGTTGCAATGTATCAGTGTAGGCCACGCTCATCTGCATTTGGATATCCTTTAACTCTTGTCTACTATCAACAATCCTTTGACTAATATTCTTAAAATCTTTGATGTTTAGAGATTTTAAGGGGCCTTTCAGGAATTTGAGATTACTCCACACATCCTTCAAAGTAGCCTGGCCTTTGCAATGCCAGTTGTCTCTAATCAATTGGTAAAAGTCTGCATGAGAAGTCCATGCGTTGAAAAATCTGAAAGGTGGCTTACCTATCTTAGGAGTTTCAGTCATTGTGATCACCATAGGACTATGATCAGATACTAAAGGAGAATCATATATAGTGTGTACATGACTCTAGTTATTCATTCGTTCATAGTTGCCAAAAGATCTGTCCAGTCTACTACAAATTTTGTCATTACCACTCTGCCTATTTGTCCAAGTAAAATATTCACCTTTCCAAGGAAGTTCAGAAAGACCAGCTTGGTGGATGCATTGAGTGAATTCTTGAACCTCAGCCTGCTTAACATGATTATCTGATTGTCTATCTTGAGGATACAGGACAACATTGAAATCTCCAGTGACTAGCCACGAATCTGTAATGTTAGTAGCCAAAACTTGTAAATTATTCCAGTGATCTCCTCTGGATTATCCCATTGAATCCATATACCACAGTGAGGTAGCAGTTGATATCACCAGATGCATTCTTAACTCTGCAATGGATCAGTTGAGCATCTTCTTGAAGTATAGTGACCTTAAAGAACTGTGCATCCCACAAGATCCAGATTCGACCATTAAGAGCACATTGATAGTTGGTTATAAGTTTCCATCCAGGAACCAGCAACTTAGCAACCTTTTCTGCATTTTGTTCTTTAACTTTAGTCTCTACCAAACCTACAATGGTAATATTATTCTTCCTAATGTACTCCTTAAACTCCTTTTGTTTATACCTTTTATTTACACCCCTTATGTTCCAAACTAAGCATCTCATTGACATAAACTAGGTCCACCTTCATCTCCTGGAGGCTTTTCCACTCTACCACCAGAAATTGTTTCAAAACGATTACTGATCACTATAGAAGACAAAGGAGGAAAGTTAGTGACATTAAATTCTGGGGATTGAACTTGTTTTCCTTTATTAATCTGTCTGTTCATACTAGGTACCAGTAGAGGTGATACTGGATGTTGTTGTCCTGTAGTATTCTTCAATGGGACAGGTTGTGGAGGAGCCACTTCGTGCTGAATCTGGGCAATTGATGTTTTAATTCTCCACTCCTGAACCTTTGGTTTCTTCTCTGGATCAGTTTAATTTGGTTTGCCTTCATAAGGCAGTTATGCCCCACCATGCTGCATTTCTCACAAAAGGTTGGTTTCCAATCATAGATCACCTCTTGTAGAATTTCTTGCCATTAGGATCCATTATCCAGATATCCCGAGGTAGTTCTTTAGTAACATTCATTTCTATTAACATACAAGCATAAGAAACTCTAGCCTGTTTATGGTACACTCATCAGCAAACAAGGGGTTCCCTCGTACACTGGCAATTCTGCTCAAGGATTTCATTCCCCAACATGACATAGGCAGTTTGGGAAATTTGACCCATAATGGTATCTCAACAGGAAACTCTTTAGTAAAATCAAAATCTGCCGACCACTACTTGAGAATCAAAGGTCTATTAGCTATAGAGTAAGGTCCAGCACACATGATCTCTATAGCATCACTCATGGTTTTGAACTTCACAATATAATAACCTTCTTCATGATAAAACAGATCCGGCTCAGGTACCTGTGCCCAATGAGTGTGGATGAATCTCTTCATCGCATTGTATCCAGGTCCCTCCCCTATCATGTAAATGATTAGGGCACATTTCCACTTGTTTTCCTCCTCCTCCACCTCTGCTTTATCCAGTATCCCTACTGGTTGCCCTTCCATCAGCATCGGGGGAATATACTCCAAAGTCATACCATTAGCTGCAAAACGATTCTTCTGAAATAGGCTAGCCCAATTTTTCTTTGGTACATCAGCATTATCTATCATCTCCTCACCTGGTTTAGCTATCCCAGCTTGATTTTGGACTACTGTGGCCTTCTGCATGTGTTGATTTTCAGCAGCACCCTTCTTCATCAAAGGCATCAATGGTTCAATCAACACAGGAAAACTATGATCTAAATCACTGATTTCATCACCCTGCTGTAACAACACATTTTCCTCATCTTCATCTTCGGACTCAACTGGCAGTGCCACTGTCGGATTCTCCAGCAATGTTTGGGTTGTGGTGGTAATAGGTTGATCTATGGTGGGAATCGGAAGATTCTTAGGTCGTCCCCTACCCCGTCCCCTTCCTCTATCCATCGAAAAACCCCTCGGCGTACGTAGACTAACGTGCGCCGAGCCAAGCAGAGAAGAGGCAATGTAACAGTAGAGTAGAGAGAATGAAGAGCTTCTCTCTCTAAACTTTTTTTTTACGTTATCTAATTTGAAACAGAAGGAATAATATTTTTTTTCTTTGCTGACATTTGAAGTATAATATTTATAGTTTTCATATATTGTTTTATAGACCATTAGACTGCACCCTTATTACGAAAATTAACATCTAGGGGTGTTCAAAATCGATCCGAAACCGAAAATCGATCCAAACCGAAGCTTAACGCCTTACTGGTAACGGCTTAAGGGACGGGGAACAAATTGAATTTTTTTTATTAACGGCTTATCGGTTTGGGGATGGATTATTCAATTTTCTTAACGGCTAATCCGTTAACCCGTTAAGAAAATCATGGTAGAGGGTGCTTTCCTTAAAGATTGAAACTTTGCTATTCTATTCCAACAAGAGCGAAAAGCATTTCTTAATTTTCAGTTCACATTATCTGCTTGAACTTATCATTTTTTCCGCATGCTTGAACTAATTCAATTAGAGAGAGAATAATTGAATGATAACTCTCTATCAAGCATATTAAATATGAGTTTGAGATGATGGAAATACAAGTCTCAGACAATTAGGAGTTACATGCAACAGAAACAAAAAAATGTTGCATATGCACTAAGAAAAGCAAAGACTCTGCAATCCTTTCAGCTCCTAATTATTTAGTGAATATGTATATTAGGCCGATAAATCGCCCATTAATCGCCCTATAAGAGTTAACTCGATACCAATCCGCTCGATATCTTATCGGGTGGCTAACGGATTAATATATTTAAAAGTCGATAACCGTTAAGTCAAACTGTTAAGAGTAAAAAGCCGCCCAATCCGCCAGATAAGCACCCCTATTAACATCTTTACTATCGTAAGCCGCACAAAACTTAAACATCTTTTCTATTAAAACTGTAGCCTCTTAGCTACACAAGTTAAGGATAAGATGTATATATATTCGTTTTTACTTATAAGATGATACTGGATATGAGGTTGTTACTGTTGACCAAATATGATAGAACGGAATCTAGAAAGCTATTTAACTATGATAAAACAAGCCTTTTTCTGACAATTACAATCCAAAATTCCCAACTTTAAAAAACCATTAATTTTTCTTTATTGCTTTGGATTTGATCGGGTCGTAACATTCACTACAAGAAATTTAATTATCAACGATGAATTATGTTGTTATCTACGATTCACTTTTCGTCACCAAAATTTTCTTGTGATGAAATCTTTTTTGTCGATCTTTCGTCTTTAAAACACTGTCATTAATAACACACAAAGGAAACTTTGTATTTTGTCGCCAAATAATGAAGTATTAAATATAAAATTCTTTTTTATCCTCAAATACGTAATATTTATGACGGATTTATTTATCATAAAAAGTAGAAAAAATCATACTTAATAGTATTATTTCGTCACTAAAAAGTACATTAATGTCGATGAAACTGTTTTGTCATTAAAGCTATGTGTATTTCATAGTTAAAAATTCGTAATTTTGTCACTAAAGACTACCTTTTATCTATAAAAAAGTATTTCGTCCCTAAATATATAAATAGTGACAATTATATTTTATAGTTAAAACTACCATCTCGTCACAAAAAAAATTACTTTTATCGACAAAACAAAGTTGTCACTATAAGTTATCATAATTAGCGACAATTATATTTGTCAAAAAATACAAAGTTGATTCTTAGTCAATACAAAAATAATTTTCATAAATTAGTTTTTGTCACTAAATATAGTGAATTTATGACGAACTTAATTATTTTCATGACAAAAATGTGATATTCGTAAAAACTATACAAAAGTGAAATTTTTTGTCATCAATAACAAATGCTTAACAACGTTTATATTCATATTTGTTTTAGATTGACGTTATACGAATTTGAAATAACATAATAAAATAATCAAGGTAATAATAGAAAAAAAAAACAATCAAAGGTAATAACAAAAATATTCACCATTGATCATAAAATTAATATTAAAACTATATTGAGATAAAAACTCCCTAAATTAAAATAAATATAACTAAAGTAAATATGTCCAACATATAAGTTTAACTGAGAAATATTACTCCTAAATTACGATTGAGAAGTGGAGGAATGTAGTGATACTTCACTTGCAATCAGTCTTGATCCAATACTTACCTTCATATACCTATATAAATATAGAAAATATTAAAATTTAATTTAATACTTTATGATATAATGTTATAAATAAAATATAACTGGTATAAACTATAATTTTTTATTAAACATAGAGTTTAATTGATGGAATAAATAATTGAATTGTGATACAAATAAATAAAAATGAGAAAAAAAAACTAAATAGTATAAAGTTTAGTGTACCCAGAGTTTGATAATATGGTGGAGCTCAATCTTCACCGTATCACTAAAAAAAATGCGAATTTAGATGCTAAAAGAATTATAATTAAATTTATCATTTAAAAATATAGTACTTCTAACCTTAATGGTGATGAGCCAATAAAATGATGCTTCATTTTGTTTAATATCTCCTCTTGGCGTGAGCTAAGAGATCCAACTCAGAAATTAATGTTTGTATCTATATATGTTGATTTTCTACCTTAGTTTCAGCTACGTTTAAACATTCTTGTAAATCATGTTGGACAGTAGCAACATCCTCTTTTGTCCTCCTAGGAGCGTCCTCTAATTCTGTTGTCATCCTTTTTGTTGCTGTAGAATTGTATAAGGAGGCTATTTCCGGAAGATCTTCGATTCAACAAAAGAGACAATAATATCAGAAAAGAATGGGAAAAAACTTACCGACACTGGGTGTTTAAACCAAACTGTATTAACTTACCATGGTTAATAAATTTAATTAGATAAAAATGCATATAATTTACCATAGTTAAATGATTGAAGTTTATATGCAAAACATATGTTATATATGTATTGATTTGGTGTAAACACTTAATATGTTTATATATATATATATATATATATATATATATATATATATAAGATATTTTTTGCTAGCAAGTGCAATTAGCTGGCCGAACTAATTTTGTATTGGGATTTTTACTATATATACCATATAGCAAACCTTATTACCAAAATTGTGTATGGTTTGGTATTTACCCGCCTATACCATGTTTTGTTTACAAAAATTGTACCAAACCAAAAATAGATAGATTCTACTCTAAAAAGGCTCCAAATTTGTAGGAATCACATTTAATGGTGATTCTATCACCATTAATTTCGAAATTTAAAACGAAAGAAAATCTGTTACAGCGTAATTCTCTCCTTCTCCATATATTTTCCACCATTTATAGCCATTAAAAAGCTTGAAAGCTTTGAATTCAAATTTGGATTTTCAAAAATCATTATTTGTTTGGATTGGGTGTTGTTGTAAATAATTCAAAATATGTTTAGGAGTTTATATCTCAATTTAGATGGGTTTTGGTGAAGATTAGACTTGGTTTTGGAACTCGTCGAAGAAGAAGAAGGCATATATTTTCAGATTGAAACTCGTCGAAGAAGAAGAAGACATATTTTTCTAGCAATTGTAGTTAAATTGTAGTTCAATTGTAGAATTGTAAATAAATTGTAGCTAAAATATAGATACATTGTAGATAAGTTGTAGATAAATTGTAGATTGGGAAGACTAAAACTTCTACAAGTCTTCTACAATTATGTCAAAAATGTAAATTATGCTAAAATTGAAAATCCCTTGGATTGGGTGTTGTTGTAAATAATTCGAAATATGTTTAGGAGTTTATATCTCAATTTTGAGGGGTTTTGGCAAAGATTAGACTTGATTTTGACTGAATTTCAGGTTGAAACTCGTCGAAGAAGAAGAAGACATATTTTTTCAGAAATTGTAGTTAAATTGTAGAATTGTAGATAAAATATAGATAATTTGTAGATAAATTATAAATTGTAGTTAAATTGCATTGTTACATTTATACTACATAACTACAATCTTGTGTCAAAAAATCTAAGCATACCACATTTAATCAATTCTTAACATTCAAAATTTCTATTTTGAAAAAATCTTCTTTAAATACAATACTTGAAGAAGTATTGTATGAGTTTGAAGTGTTGAATTTCTACAACGCCTTCAATTTGATTTCTATAATAACAATTGGATTCTTAGTCACATATTTATAAATATTTATTAAATTAAGTTGCCATGTGTATTTTTAATAGGTTGCCAATTGGCTAAATGAGAAGGCAAACTTTTATATATATATATATATATATATATATATATATATATATATATATATATATATATATATATATATATATATATATATATATATATATATTCTTACTGATAGTATCATAAGTTCATCATGAAAATCTGTACTTCTCTATAAAACTATAGAACTTCTAAATTGCTCATTTTTTTATATATGATTTTTTGAGACGGATTTTTTAGAACTTCTAATTTTTTGCTTCATTGATTAGTTTTTCACTCTTTAGTACGGAGAGAATGTTCTGGGGAGGGGAGCGAGTTTTACATGGGATTTTTAAAGAGAAGAGGAGAAAAAAAAGGGAAAAGGAATATATGCTCCTAAAATCATGCCTAGAATAAATGAAGCAATAATTATACCCTTAATTTGAATTATGGTACATAAATTGAAATTTGATATGCTTAAATGTAATAAACACAAACCTTAAATATGGGGGGTAATAAGGTTTGTTATATGGTATAGATAAGTAAAAATCCCTTTTGTATTTAGCCCGAACAAAATGGTTGTCAAGCCCATGAAAAGGATAAGGTCCATGAGCCATTATAATTTGGAGTTCTTGGGCTTACTTTATTGGCCCAAAGTTGATATTAGGTGTAAGCCCAACTTTTGAGAGGACTGATCCAGGCTCAATATTCAAAAATTATTCAACAAAAGCTACTTCTTTCCATCAAAAAGAATGACGCACACATAAAACAACACTAAGAATTAGTTATCTTACAATTGAATTTAGTTGTTTGTACTAATTTTTTTAGATCAGATAATAGTGTGAAAATTCGTTTGACGTTGTTAGTATGTAAAAGTTAAACTCTTCTAGGAAAAGGTTGGATGTCCAGATTTGTCTTAGAGGCATATCTATATTCTTCTTCCAATTTAATCATCTGATATTTAGTATGTACATTAACCCAATCTTTAAGGCTCCATGAATATCTATTTTTGCATCGAGAACAACCACTGTATCTCACTTAATGTACGAGTAAGGTTTAGATATGTTGGGTTTTAAATATATTTAATTAATATATTAAATACTTAAAGAAGGTGAATGGGAAATGAAGGGAAATAAAAATTTTGAGTAACATTTTAAGATTCCCTCTTGATAAATGGACATTGTCCCATATTGGAAGAGGAAGAGGCTTTTTATGGCTTCTTCTAGCTCTTAAAGAGTTGAGAAAAAGGCAAGCCTCGCGACGTCGTCGTCACTCGCTCGGCTCTGGCTTTGGTTCTTGCTCCCGCTCCGGCTTAGGTCAAATGATTGATTGATTAATTTTTTGGACAAAATTTATTTGTTAATAGTAAAATATTACCAGAAAGATTTACTCAAATGATCGAGTGATTGATTAATTTTTTGGACCAAATGTATTTGTTAATAGTAAAATATAAACAGAAATGTTATTAAAATATTTAATAATAAAATATTAATATTAAATCCATTTCGGTTATCCAAATTTTAATTTTCTGTTTTTCAAACGGAAAATTAACTACCCATCAATTTTTCCTCTTTATTTCCCACTTTAATGTTGAGTAATAGCCATTTATGTAATGACATTTATGATGTGACCATTTTGCAAAACAGCCATTCTGAAGAGTTGCACCTCTTCAGATTTCATCCCAACTTCGGTTATAAATACAACACTATTCTGCTCAGAATTTAACTATAATTTTCTGAGTTTCTTCTCCTTCTTCTGCATACTTCTAGCATCAAATAAAGAAAAAAATAAGTGTGATTTGCTACCGACCTTTGTGTTCGCTGAAACACTGGGGTTTAAAATACCACTACACCAGTGTGTAATTAGTTCTATCATGGGAGGAAATAATCCATAACCTTGGGTACTTTGATGGGATTAAATTCCTTAAGAAAATATTTTGAATACAGTGGGCTCGAATTGGTTTACAGTCATTTCTGTTTATGTTCATTTCTGTTTATATTCATTTATATTTCCAAAATTATTTTATAAATACAATATACTAACGAGCTTAAGGAATTTAAAATATATTTTCTGTATTTGTACTCATTTTTTCTGGAAGAGTAAAACCTTTGTGGTTTTGTACTCTATTAAAATCTACGTGATTTTAACATTTGTATCATTCTTTTACATAAATGACTAATGAGAATAAGAACCAAGCTGTTCTAATGGTGACTGCCAATGCCTCAACAAACCGAAAGACACCGGTAGTACTGGAACCGACGGAACAATCGGGAAATTTTTTTTGGATTGATTTCAAGTGTTGGCAGCAAAAGATGTTCTTTTATTTGACTACTCTAAGTCTCCAGAAGTTCATCAAGGAATATGTTCTTGTGGTGTCCGATGAAACTCCAGAAACTCAACGCTTTCTCGTGATTAAGGCATGGAAGCATTTTGATTTTTTGTGAAAGAATTATATTCTAAGCGGGCTGGGGGATGCTTTTTATGACGTTTACAGTCGCGTAAAAACTTCAAAGGAACTGTGGACTGCGCTTGAATCGAGATATAAAAGCAAAGATGTCGGGTTGAAAAAGTTTGTTGCTGCAAAATTTTTGGACTATAAAATGGTAGATAGCAAGTCTGTTATTACCCAAGTCCGGGAATTACAAGTGATTATTCACGATCTCCTTGCTGAAGGTATAAATCAAATTAATATTAATGTTGAAAGTAATAATCTTAGTATTTTTACTAACAGAAGTTTCGTTGAAGGTCTTGTCATTAATGAAGTATTTAAAGTAACAGGGACGACTAAGAAGTTGCCTCATTTGTGGAAGGACTTCAAAAACTACTTGAAACACAAACGCAAGGAGATGTCCCTTGAAGATCTCATTGTTCGGTTGAGAATCGAATAGGAGAACAAAGCTGCTGAAAATAGAGGCCGAGGAAACTCAACAATAATGGGAGCAAATACTGTTGAAGAGAACAAAAAGATGAAGAAGGCTTTTGGATCGAAATACAACCCAAGCAAGAAGCGGTTTAGTGGAAACTATTAAAACTGTGGAAAAACTGGATAGAAATCTACGGAGAGTGTCAAGCTCCGAAGAAAGACAAGAAGAACGGTCAAGCAAACATGGTTGAAAAGCATGATGATGTTGATGATTTATGTGCCATCCTTTCCAAATGCAACTTGGTGGGCAATCCTAAAGAGTGGTGGATTGATTCTGGAACCACTTGCCATGTTTGTGCTGTTAGAGAAGCTTTTGCTTCTGATGCTCCTGTTGGACCCGATGAGACGATTTTTATGGGAATTGCTTCAAAGGTGAAGATTAAAGGATGTGGGAAGATATTTCTCAAAATGACTTCTGTCAAAGTGGTGACTTTGAATAATGTCCTTCATGTTCCCGAGATTAGGAAGAATTTAGTCTCTACTGGACTTCATTTTAGGAATGGTTTTAAATGTATTTTTGTTTCCGATAAGTTTGTAATAAGTAAGAATGTATTGTTTGTAGGAAAAAGTTACCTCACTGGCCTTTTCAACTGAATGTAATAGTTGTTGAAAATAATAATAAAATTTCGGCTTCGTCTTACTTACCGAAGTCAAATGAATTATGGAATATTTTGGGGCATGTCAATTATAAAACATTATGGAAAATAATTAATTTGGAAGTATTACCCAAGTTTGAATATGACAAAACAAAATGCCAAGTATGTGTGGAATCTAAGTATGTTAAACATCCATATAAGTCGGTTGCAAGGAATTCAAATCCTTTAGACTTAATTCACACAGATATTTGTGACATGAAGTCAATACCATTTCGTGGTGGAAAGAAGTATTTTATAATTTTATTGACGATAGTACTCGATATTGCTATGTTTACTTATTTAATAGTAAAAATGAAGCAATAGACGCATTCAAGCAATACAAAAATGAATTTAAAGCGCAACTTAATAAGAAAATCAAAATGATAAGAAGTGATAGGGGTGGTGAATATGAATCTCCCTTTGAACAAATATGTTTAGAATATGGAATTATTCATCAAATATGGGTGGTGAATATGAATCTCTTTTTGAACAAATATATTCAGAATATGAAATTATTCGTCAAACAACGACCACTTACACGCCCTAATCCAATGGGATTGCAGACTGAAAGAATCGTTCATTAAAGGAGATGATGAACGCATTATTGATAAGTTCTGATTTGTCACAGAACTTGTGGGGGGAAAGCAGTTCTTACAGATAGCTGAATACTAAATCGAGTACCCAATTGCAAAACACAACTCATTCTATATGAAAAAGGGAAAGGAAGGAATCTCAACTTGAATTATTTTAAAGTGTGGGGATGTTTGGAAAAAGTGCAAGTTCCTAAGCCCAAAAGGGTAAAAATAGGACTAAAAACCGTTGATTGTGTTTTCATAAGATATGCGACTTATAGTAGTGCATATCGATTTCTCATTCATAAATCAAGAAATCCCGAGATTCATAATATACAGTTATAGAATCAGATGATGCTGAGTTCTTTGAAAATATATATCTGTATAAAAAGGAATGTGAGTCAATTAGTGAAGGATCTAAACGAACTCGGGAAGAACCATAAGAAAGTACACTTAACTAGGAGGATCCAAGACATAGTAAACTTCAAAGAACGTCTACTTCATTTGGACCAGATTTTGTGACTTTCTTATTAAAAATGAGCCTCAAACATTTAAAAAAGGTATATCTTTGTTGGAACTATTGTTATGAAAAGAGACAGTCAATAGTGAAATAGAATTTATATTGAACAACCATATATGGGAATTGGTTAATCTTTCTCCTGGAATTAAACCGCTGGGTTCTAAATGGATCTTTAAGAGAAAAATAAAAGATGGTGGCACTATTGACAAGTATAAAGACTTGTGGTCAAAGAGTATAGACAACAAGAATATCTTGACTATTTTGTTACATACTCTCCAGTTATAAGAATTACGTCATACGAACGTTAGTAGCGTTAGCTGCAGTTTATGGTCTTGAAATTCATCAAATGGATGTTAAGACGACCTTCTTAAATGGAGAGCTGGAGGAAGAAGTCTACATGGAACAACCTGAAGGGTTTGTGGTTCCAGGTAAAGAAAAGAAGGTCTGTAGACTTGTTAAGTCCCTTTACGGATTAAAACAAGCACCCAAATAATGGCATGCTAAATTTGACCAAAAAATATTGTCACATGAATTTAAGACAAATGAATGTGATAAATGTGTGTACATTAAAAATGTTCCAAATCACATAGTCATTATTTGCTTATATGTGGATGACATGCTCATAATGAGTAATGACATTGCCAACATAAATGCTACTAAGCGTATGCTAACTAGCAAGTTTGATATAAAAGACTTAGGAGTTGCTTATTTAATTCTGGGAATTAAGATTCATAAGACTTCTCAAAGTCTAGCACTGTCACAATCTCATCATATAAAGACAGTACTTGATTCAAGCACTTGGGCTTTAAAGTTGCAAAGACTCCAATTGATGTGAATAGCAAAGAACAAAGGCTAGAGCATATCACAATTGGATTATGCTCATATGTTGGGTTACTTAATGTACATCATGAATTGTACATGACCAAATATAGCTTGTGCTATAAGTAAATTGAGTCGATATACGAGTAATCCAGGCCAATATCATTGGATGGCCATGAAACGAGTTTTGGGGTATTTAGTACATACCCAGGACTTTGCTTTGCACTATAGTAAATATCCTGTGGTTATTGAGAGACACTGTGAAGCAAATTGGATTACTGGATCAACTGATTCTAAGTCCACAAGTGGATATGCATTCACTACTAGTGGAGGAGCGGTATCTTGGAAGTCATCCAAACAAAGTTGTATTGCTCGCTCTATAATGGAGGTTGAGTTCATAGCTTGGAGAAAGCTGGTGAAGAAGCTGAATGGCTTCGAAATTTCTTGGAAGATATTCCATTTTGGCCCAAACCGCTGGCACCAATATGCATACATTGTGATAGTCAAGTGGCAATTAGAAGGGCTGTGAGTGTTATGTATAACGGTAAGTCTCATCATATACGACGAAGACATGAAATCATTAGACAATTACTCTCTACAGGAATTATCATGATTGACTATATAAAGTCAAGTGATAATGTGTCAGATCTACTTACAAAAGGCCTAACTAAGGAGGTAGATGAGAAGTTATCTAGGGGAATGGGACTATGGCCGAAAACAAGTCATAGTGGCGGTAACTCTTCCTAGAAGACTGGAGATCCCAAGATCTAGGTTCACGGAGATCAAACAAAGTCATTTATCACGGTTCAACATTGTCAACTAAACTTTTGGTCCATTCTCATGATGAGACAATGTTCAGTACAAAGGATAAATCATTATGGTTTTTTTTGATGATTTCTAAATTTGATACGGGGTATATCAAATAGTGTATCTACGGGATGCTACGTTTAGGAATCACCTATATGTAAGTGTGAAATGTTAGATGCTTCAATGAGAACATTGTAAGGTCAGTTCTCTACACACTTATGAAACCAGGCAATGTTCATGGCTAAAACAAACACAACGATGAGAACCAAAGGCGGTTAAGGATTGGTTGTGTTACTTGTGGTTTTCTAGGTATATACTAAAGGTCGATGATTCAAAGATACCAAATCTACTGATTGATCGAGTATATCCGATATAAGTTCACTACGGAAAGTTCAAAAGGAAACTTACTTATCCGGATGCATTAATCCTTACTTGTGAATCACACAGTTTTTCATGCGTACTTCCGTGATATAGCCATTACACATTCATGTGGGGGATTGTTGAGTTTTGGACGGAGGGAAATGAAATTTTGAGTGAAATTTTAAGTTCCCCCTTGATAGATGGACATCGTCCCATATTGGAAGAGGAAGAGATTTTTATGGGTATATAAGCAATTTCTCTTCTTCTAGCTCTTAAAGAGTTGAGAAGAAGACAAGCCATGCGCCATCATCGTCGTCGTTGTTCGCTCGGCTCGGCTCGGCTCGGCTTCGGATTTGAATTTAGATTTGGATTTGAATTTGGTCAAATCATCGATTGATTGATTACTTTTTTGGACCAAATTTATTTGTTAATAGTAAAATATAATGTTAATATTAAATCCATTTCAGTTATCCAAATTTCAGTTTTCTATTTTTGTAATAGAAAATTAACTACCCATCATTTTTCCCTCTTTATTTTTCCTCTTTAATGTTGAGTAAATAGCCATTTAGGTAATGACAATTATGTTGTGACCGTTTTGCAAAAAAAAAAAAAAAGCTATTATGAAGAATTGCACATTTTCAGATTTCAGCCCAACTTTGGCTACAAATATAAAACTATTATGTTTTGAATTTTACTACAATTTTCTTAGTTTCTTTTCCTTCTTTCGCATACTTTTAGTATCAGACAAAGCAAAAAAGTAAGTGTGATTTGCTCTCGAACTTTGTGTTCACCGAAACATTGGGGTTTGGAGTACCACTACACCATTGTGTAATTCGTTCTATCATATGAGGAAATAATTCATAACCTTGGGTACTAGGAGGGAATTAAATTTCTTAAGGAAACACTGTAAATTCAGTGAGCTCAAATTAGTTTACTGTCATTTTTGTTTATGGTCATTTATATTTATATTTATTTATATTTTCAGAATTATTTTACAAATACAGTATACTAACAAGATACACTCTCCAGACGCCACTTCCCGGATCACACTAAGGACAGTCCGGTGTACTAAGTTCTCGTAATGCGCTATGCGAGGTCCAGAAAAAAGTCGGACCACATGGGTCTATTGTTTGCAGCCTTACCCTACATTTTGCAAGAGGTTGTTTCCACGTCTTGAACTCGTGACCTTCTAGTCATATGGGAACACACTAAGTATATTATTTGTCGTAATATTTTACCCTATTTATTATAAACCAATATCATTTTAAAATATCATTTTTTATATCTATCTTTTATATTTTATAGCAAAATAAGTATCTATGGTATATACTACCATTGAGGCATGAAATACGCTATTTATGTTTTTTCTTTCTCTTAGACTTCTAGACATAGCTATGTTTAAGGTGATTGTCGTTATTATATTCATTAATACATGGCGCTAATACATGTGAATACACGTGCATACAGTTGGACTGTCATAATTTTAAGCGTTTTTTACTACTGTATTCATAAATACAACAGCGCAAATATATGTGAATACATGCGCGTATAGTTGGACTTCCCTGATTTTAGGCACTTTTTGATATTGTATTCATGAATACATGGCATGAATATATGTTAATACATGGGCATACAGCTGGACTGCACTGAGTTTAAGTGCTTTTCATTGTCGTATTCAAGAATACAACAGCGTAAACACATGTGAATATATATCCGTACAGCTGGACTGCTCTGATTTTACACTTTTTTGCTGTTGCATTCATAAATATATAATGTAAATATATGCACGTTAGCTGGACTACCCTAATTTTTAGGCGCTTTTTACTACAAATACAACAGCGCAAGTATATTATCGTAGCAATTAAATAGTAGTTATAGGAAATAATTATATATATAATAGCTGCAGAAAATTAGGAGCCACTAAATAATATAGTGATTTCTAAAACTCCTCTATTTTCAAAAAGACGATATTATACCTTGGGCTAGTCATCAGGTTACAATCTTTTCAATACAAGCCTACCCTGCCCGAATGGGCTCATAACCCAAAAAAATGCTCCATCAATTAATGCAAAGCATAAAAGGCAACACAACAAATCTGTCATTCTTCCATTTATATACCTTTTCTGTTTGAATTTTTGAATATAACCTGCATGTAATTATTCAAAAAGGAATGTTAACCCTACAAAAACCCTAAAATCAGACTACAAAATCTATATTCTATATGTGCCAATCAGAACCTATATCTATGTATAATGTTACATTGCTTTCAATAGGTCAGAAACAATGCTATACAGTTAAATAGAAGTATTATTTGCCGTCTTTTTCTTAGTTAATGATTTTGGTATCATTCTCTCTGTAACTGTGAGGCATTTTTTTGCAGTATTTCTAATTCTATGTATCTTCTTTTTCATTGCATTTTTATGGAAAAACATGCCCTACTGCGCCTATTACAGTCCTTTTAATTAATTTCTTGAAGTAGACATTTCATTTTCTTATTGTAAAGTGGTCAAAATTGACATATCGTTTTCAATGCTTTTGTGATAGTGGAAACTAGAAACTTTTGGAATTTTAGAGTTCTGAGCCTCACTACCTTAGCCTCATTAGTTCAAACCTTTTAAATAATTTTTGTCTTTTTACATAAAAAATGAACGAAAAAGACATACACGTGTTCTTATATCCTCCGCACTAAGGAATTGTTTGGTTAAAAATAAGGTTATCCTAGAACTATGTCCTCATTTCTACGTACTTTTGCTATGAAAGATACGAATAGGGGACGACAGGAAGGCCAGCTCCATTAATTGGTTGCCGAAGATGACCCCTCACTGTCTCACCTCCTATATAATATAGATAATATTAAAATTTCGACAAATTTTTTTATGTCGGTATTTGTTGTTGAAGTATTGGGCCAGCCCAATGTAAAAGGCAAGCAGCCCAATGTGCAAGACAAGCTGATAGCCACAGACATTACATAAGTAGCCAGTTTTGATATTGCAAATATAGCCATTCTTTTATTTATACATTTACAACACATGTATACACACACACGGATATTTTAATTTTTGTACTTTTGTATTTTTGATATATTCGAGGGGTCAGATGTACAAAACATTCGAGGCATTCAATACACCGACTTTTTCATTTTTCTCTCCTTTCTCTTTCTTCCGCACTGTTCATCTCTGTGCTTTAATCCTCACATCCATGGATTCCATGGATGTTAACATGGTATCAGAGCGGGTAATCCGACTCTCCTCGTCAAGCCCTATCTTCCGGTACTAGTTTCATCCTCTATCGTTGAGTTTTTCACCAGCTTTCACAACCTAGGGTTTTCTCGATTTTTACTTCGCAATCGGTTAGTGGTTCCTCTTCGATTTGTCAATTTTGGAGTTGTTTGTTGGTTGATCGGTAGTCCTCATGATGTATTCACAAAAGTTTTGTGTGTTTCCACTTTGATTCATGATTTTTTTAGTCTGGTGGTTGTTTCATTTGTTCATCAGTACGGATGGTGATGTGTTTACAGGAGTTTTATGTTTGAAGTCTTGTGTTTGAAGTCTGATTGTTGTTTCTTTTGTTCATCGATACAGTTGGTGGTGTGTTTAAAGTCTGATTGTGTTTACAGAAGTTGTATAGCCTTAAATCACCTAGTTCTCTGAATAACATTTTTTTTATCCTATACATTTTGTTCATTTGTCATACTTTACACTCAAAATGACTGATGATAGTGTAAATCCTCTTCCTGTACCTGCTAGTTTTGTTCCTGACCCATCAAATCCTCTATTCCTTATGTCTTCCGATGTTCCTGGGGTTTCTCTAGTTACCAACCAATTTTCAGGTGTTGGTTTTGGGGGTTGGAGAAGGAGTATAATTGTTTCCTTGTCAGCTAGAAACAAATTAGGGTTCATCGATGGATCTGTCCCAAAACCTGCTGCAAATTCCCTTCAATCTAAGCAGTGGGATAGGTGTAATAACCTAGTTATATCCTGGCTCACAAATTCCCTTTCCCTTGAGATAGCTGAGAGTGTCCAATACTCCGACACTGCTCAGAGTATTTGGAATCAATTGAATATTAGATATGGAGCAGTCAACGGCACAAAATTGTTTGAGATTAAGCTAGAGTTAGCTTCTACCACTCAGGGTTCTTTGGACATAGCATCATACTTCAATAAGTTGAAGAAGCTGTGGGATGAATTGAATTTCATGAGGTCTTCAAGGTGTAATGCAGCTAGTTGTGGTGCTGCATGTACAGCTAGGGCTGAATTTCAGCAGGAGGATGAGGAGAATAAGTTGCATCAATTCCTTATGGGGCTGAACGACACATATTTGGAAATCAGAAGTAACATTCTCATGATGCAACCTCCTCCCTCACTAGACGCTGCCTACAATATACTCCTTCAAGATGAAAGACAAAGACAGGTCAGTCGTGTACCCTCCCAGTTTGGTGGTGAGTCCAGTGCCTTCAACACTCACTTCATAAATAAACCTCCTATCAAAACCACTACACCATATCCACATTCCAAGCCATTTAACCAAAAACTCAACTTTGACACCACTAAGCCACCCATTACATGTAGATACTGTAAGAAACCAGGTCATGCAATTGATAAATGCTATAAGTTGCATGGATTCCCATCAGACTTCAAGTTTACTAGAAACAGAAGGGTTGCTGCTAATGTTGAAACACAAGGTTGTGCAAGCTCAGTTGATTCTTCAAGCTCAAGTGAGGGTAGTCAAGGGCAATCCAATTCAGAGGCTGGTATACCTGGGCTAACAAAGGATCAATATGCACAGCTCCTGATGCTTCTTCAACAGACTCAGCTTTCAGAATCTCAGCCTCAACCAAACATTATGGGGTCTGCAAACTTTGCTGGTACTCTTCCTTCTCATTTCAGTCCTTTAAAAGATGTTTCTTATGGTGCTTGCATGTTAACTAGAGTTAATACATACATTTGGATTATAGATTCTGGTGCCACTGACCATATGACCTCTAATAAAACTCTTCTCTTTGACATCAAACCATTAGTTGTACCTTTCTTAGTTGTGTTGCCAAATGGTTACAAAGTGAAAGTGACCTGTACTGGATCCATTAAATTTTTGTGTTTTACCTTGCATAATGTGCTGTATATACCTAGCTTTCAATACAATCTCATCTCTGTGTCCAAACTTGTTCACCAACTGAACTCTATTGTTTCATTTACAAAATTTTCTTGTTTGATACAGGCCCCTTCTCTGAAGAGGCCAGTGGAAATTGGTAAACTGGAGGATGGTCTTTACAAACTTGTTCAATCATCTGATTTGTCCATTTCCCCTTGTCTTCCCAATTCCCCATTAGTTGTTGCTACTGCTACTTCTTCTACTTCTTCTACTCATTGTGAAAACCATTCTGCTTTGAATAAATTGGAAATCTTGTGGCATAATAGGCTGGGACACATCCCCTTTGTAAAAATGAAAACCATGTCTTCTATTCCATGCAAGTTTTCTAACAACCTTTTGTATGCACTATTTGTCCATTAGCTAGACATTCTAGACTACCATTTCCTGATAGCTCTATAAAAACAAATCACCCTTTTCAACTTATTCATTTGGACACCTGGGGGCCATATAACACTGCTACTTATAATGGCTGTAAATATTTTTTAACCATTGTTGATGACTTTACAAGAGCCACCTGGACCCATCTCATGGGGTCCAAAAGCAATGCCTTCCCTATAATCAAAGCTTTTCTTGCTATGGTTAAAACTCAGTTTCACTCTCATGTCCAAACCATAAGGAGTGATAATGCTCTTGAACTTGGTTCTAGCAAAGCTGGGATTGATTTTCTTGCTGAAAATGGCATCATTCACCAAACTTCCTGCCCTTACACTCCACAACAAAATGGGGTAGTTGAAAGAAAACATAGACATTTGCTAGAGACTGCCAGAGCTTTACTTTTCCAGTCTCATCTCCCTATACATTTTTGGGGGGATTGTGTCCTAACTGCCACATACCTTATCAATAGATTTCCTTCAAAATTGCTTAACAACAAATCTCCTTATGAATTACTTTTTGCTCACTGTCCTTCCTATGCACATCTTAGGTCTTTTGGTTGTTTATGCTTTGCCTCCATACCACAGCACCATAAAGGAAAGTTCCTTCCAAGGGCTGACCCTTGTGTGTTCCTAGGGTACCCATTAGGCAAAAAGGGATATAAATTGTACAATTTGAAGACTAAAACAACCCTTGTCTCTAGAGATGTGTCCTTTCATGAACACATTTACCCTTTTGCTACTTCCACAAATTCATCCATCCTCCATCCTCCTGTTATGTGTCCAGATGTTGCTGATGATCCTTCTCTCAGTTTTTCTTCCTCTCATCCTCCTTTCTCTTCAGTTCCAACTGTCTCCAGCATTCCTCCACCATCTTCTCCTGTTGATACATCAATCCATTCCTCTCCTACTGTCCCTGTTCCATCCCCTCCTCTAGATCCTGTACCACCACCAGTTAGAAGATCATCCAGACCACATGTACCTCCTGCCCATCTTAACCAATATGTTTGTAACCTACCTCCTTCTCTTTCTGGCACTAGTTCTTTATCCTCTTGTTGTACTAGTTCTGTTTTCATGGCATCTACTGAACCATCTTCCTACCAGCAAGCTGCATCTGATCCTGCCTGGCAGGATGCAATGACCAAGGAATTTGAGGCTTTGCAAGCCAATAATACTTGGTCCATTGTCCCTCTTCCTCCTGGGAAGAAGCCAATTGGATGTAAGTGGGTTTATAAGGTGAAATATAAGGCTGATGGTTGTGTGGAAAGATACAAAGCCAGATTAGTGGTTAGGGGTGATACTCAGATAGAAGGTGTGGACTTCACTGATACTTTTTCCCCAGTTGTCAAGTTCTCAACCATTAAATCCTTAATTGCTGTTGCTGTAAAGCAGTCCTGGACTCTTTTCCAACTTGATGTCAACAATGCCTTCCTCCATGGTGATTTGAATGAGGAGGTTTATATGAAACTACCCCCTGGCTTGGTTGTCTCTTCTTCTCCTGCTTCTTCTTCCTCTTCTTCTTCTCCTCCTTTGGTATGCCTGCTTCAGAAGTCTTTGTATGGCCTAAGACAAGCTTCTAGGCAGTGGTATGCCAAACTTTCTGCAGCTTTACTCTCTAAAGGGTTCTCTTCTTCTCTTAATGACTACTCTCTTTTTCATAAAAAGTCTGGTTCTTCTATTGTGCTATTGGCTGTATATGTAGATGACATTATTTTGACTGGGAATGACCTCTCTGAAATTACTGCTTTGAAGTCCTTTTTGGACTCTACTTTTAAGATAAAAGATTTAGGTGTCCTCAATTATTTTCTTGGCATTGAGGTCTGTTATTCCTCCACCGGGATCCTTCTTCATCAAAGAAAATTCATCACTGACCTCCTTTCTTCTTATGACTGCCTTGACGTTTCTTCTGTCATTTCTCCTCTTGATCTTAATGTCAAACTCAAACATGACATGGGTCCTCCCCTTCCCTCACCTGAAACTTACAGAAGTCTTGTTGGTAAACTCAACTTTCTTACTCATACTAGACCTGATTTGGCCTTTACTGTTCAGCATCTAAGTCAGTTTCTTCAATCTCCTTCTACTGTACACATGTCTGCTGCTTTACACACCTTAAGGTACCTTAAGGGGACTATTGATCTTGGGATTTTCCTTAATAATTCTCCTAGCCTAACCCTTTCTGCCTATTGTAATAGTGACTGGGCATCTTGCCCAGACACAAGAAGGTCAGTTTCTGGTTTTTGCATTCTTTTGGGGGGTTCTTTGATTACTTGGAAAGCTAAAAAGCAGCCTGTAGTGTCCTTGTCTTCAGCTGAGGCTGAATATAGAGCAATGAGCAAAGTTGTGGGTGAAATCACTTGGCTTACTCGTTTGTTTTCTGATTTTGGGTTCCCTGTTTCTTCTCCTGTCCCTATCTTCTGTGACAACCAAGCTGCCATCCATATTGCCACCAATCCTGTTTTCCATGAGCGTACCAAACACATTGAACTTGACTGCCATTTCATTCGGGCTAAGCTTCAGGAGGGTCTCATCTCTTTGCATCATGTAGTTTCTGGTTCACAACTTGCTGACATTTTTACTAAGCCCCTCACAGGTGTGTTGCATCATTCCTTCTTGCCCAAGCTGGGTGTTCAGCCACCCTCCAGCTTGCGGGGGGGTGTTGAAGTATTGGGCCAGCCCAATGTAAAAGGCAAGCAGCCCAATGTGCAAGACAAACTGATAGCCACAGACATTACATAAGTAGCCAGTTTTGATATTGCAAATATAGCCATTCTTTTATTTATACATTTACAACACATGTATACACACACACACGGATATTTTAATTTTTGTACTTTTGTATTTTTGATATATTCGAGGGGTCAGATGTACAAAACATTCGAGGCATTCAATACACCGACTTTTTCATTTTTCTCTCCTTTCTCTTTCTTCCGCACTGTTCATCTCTGTGCTTTAATCCTCACATCCATGGATTCCATGGATGTTAACATTTGTTAATATTCTTTCCGGTTCACAATAAGTAATTAATTTGTTTTTTAATTCCGATTCACAAAGGGTATGGACCGAAAGGCCAACTCTATCAATTGGTTACCAAAGATGACCCCTCGTTGTCTCACCTCCTATATAAACTAAATAATATTGATATTGACATAAAAGTTATATCGGTATTAGTTAGTACCAATAATCAAATAATGGATAAATACAATCTCAAACTTAATATAATTTCGTAACTAAACGAACCCTATTATTATAAAAAAAAATATCTACACTTTCATGTTAAACTCACCTATAATAATTTGTCCCGTTATGCATATCCAATCTTCTTTCTTATTTTTAATGTATATAACTTAAACCCCCTTTTTTTTATCTCCTTTCGACCTTTCTCAAAAATATTAGTTTATTGAAATCAAGAAACCAGCTAATTAGGGCTTAATTATGTCATTTTATGTTTGGAGTTGAACACAAGCGTACAAAATTTCTGTACCTCTTTGCCTCCTTGTTCTTCTACATATTAAAAACAAATGGAATATATACTGGTCAATCGATATTTGGTTCATAGTATTTACCGAAATATATTTTGTCTCCTTTATATATCAATAAATATATATTAACAACATATCAATAGAAATCAAAACGATGTTACAAATGAACGTGTCTCTTAATTATCAAAATCTACGAAACCAATCATGTGGGGAACAATTTTTATGACTTTCTTCTCCTTGCGGATTTGTTTTTTTTTTTTTTGGTGTGGGTGGGTTGGGGGGAGTGGGGGAGAAACCCATTGTTTTTTCAAGGAATTCAAATCTTGGATAATATTCCGTAGAATGATTTGGTGATTTTATTGGGGATAGAAACATAAATTATGTTAAAACTTATAACAATAACAACACCAACAATTTCAGTTGTAATTTCATATTATAATGACTGACGTCTAAAAAAAGCAACGTATATTCAAATTTTACCCCTACCTCATAAAGATAGATTGTTTGGTTCCAATATACCCTTAGGCTCAATGAGTATGTTTCGACTTGTAACCAAAAATTTATTACAAACTCATCTCATGGCGAGCGGATCTAAATTTGGGATACCGAATATCGCGTTCAGCAAAATCATTATTTCCAATGTAAAATATAAGTTATATATATAAACTCAATAAAATTACAATAAATATCATTAGTAAATATAAATTCATAATTTTAGAAATATAATAATTTTAATCTTAAAAACCTTAAGAGTTGTAGCCGTATAGCTTAGATCCTGCATCTATAGCTGTCAATTTCTACAATTTAAGTGGATAAGAATTTATAAGCAAGAAAAAGAGATGAAAAAGTTATATTCTGACTTGGCAGATAGAGTAGCTGATCATCTGGTTACTTAACTGTAGACAGTATATAGTGATGTTTGAAGATTCTTTATAGATTTTGTCATGAATATTGATAAATTTAATTAATAGTCAGACTTTTTAACTATCCAAGTTGAAAATAAATACCTACGCCAAAATTCCAAATTTAAATTGATAAATAAATGCATTCAATTCTCTTATTTGACTCATTAAACTTTCAATTATGGAGGGGAAATTAAAACATTATAAAATTAAAAGCAAGGTGACATTTATATTACGAGTCAAAATCAATACATAAAACGCTCCTCTAATAATTGAGTCATTTGAAATGTATTGACTCTTCCTCTCCCTCTTCCTCTTCTTTATTCTAATTTTGTATCTAAATCGAAGTGAGTTTTTGAAGTAAGAGAAATATTATTTTCGTATGACTTATATACCACACATTTAAAATAGTAATATATGAGTATTTAGTGCTCCTTTGATACAAGAAATAAGTGATAATTAATTCCGTAATTAAATTTAAGATAAGTTTATCTCACGTTTGATTGATATAAAATTACAGTATAAATAATTAGTTATTCTATGATTGTAATAATATTTTTTTAATCAGTGTCGGCTCAATGGGGAGGCCACTAATTAATTGCTTTAGGCCCCCCCAAAAGTTGAAGGCCGCAAAATTATTTATTTAATAGATTATTTACATATTATAAATTTATTAATAAAGAGATTAGATTTTATACTTTATTTTTTGAGTAAATGAATTATATAAAAACATGAAATATATGAAAACGAAAACCTTAATGATGACTTTGACGATTACAAAAATAAATTATCCTTTGGAGATGATTATTTCTTATAAAGAGTAGATAAACACATTATTTTTTACTTCAAATAAACTTGAATTATTCCAAATGTATGGAATTATTTTGATATCTACTTGGTGGTGCAAAATTGGGATTATCACATTATGAGAGTTTCTAAATAATAAAAAATACTTTCTTAACTGTTAATATATATTTCTTATAAAATATTCTCTTCGGTCTAAAATAAATAATTTTTTGACTTTTGTTGTGGTCCAAAAGCATACATACAAAAGGATTTACAGGCAAATTGTTACCAAAACAAAATAAAATCATTATTAATTTAAGGTCTCTTATTAAAGTTTAGATTTAGACCAAAATTTTTATTGAGCCGCCCTGCTTTGACTACGATCTTTTTCGAACCCAGCTAACCTTTTTTGTATCCAATTTATAAGCTTGAATTTTGTGCAAACGCAAAATTTTCACAAGTCAAAATATTTGAAAGAAAATGAGACAAATGCATTATTTACATCAATCAAATGTTTATAAAGTGAATCACCTTTTATAGAACAATCGATAGACTTTTTTGTCATTTTTATCTCTCTTCTTATTGTCAGTCTACTATCAAATCGTTGCCCTCTCTTTTCTTCTTCTGCTTTTGATTTATCTTTTCACAATCTTCTCACGGACTACCTCTATATTTAGACAATACAAAAATAATTAAAGGTAATCGTTCATAAATTAAGCTTTATACGCAGATAATATAAATTTTATTTACTATGTTAATACAATGTAAACAATTATATTTTCTAACCGGTTATTATTCTATTTTCTAGTTTATCTTGTTATGTTTATTATCCATATATACTCGTGTTGTAGGTCAAGTCAACGTGATAATGTAAGAATTTAAGGGTCGTTTGGTGCGTCAGATGAGGTGGGATAAGGTCACGTGTGATTAAATTTATATAAATTTATATTGTTAACTAAACACAATAAAAAATTTATCCCAAACTTAATATTGAATATCTCACCTTATCCCATCAAATTTAAAATTATTTTATCCCATCTTCTAAGTAGGGTTGTTTATCAGACGGATTGGGCGATCTTTTACTCTTAACGGTTTAGCTTAACGATTATTGGCATTTAAATGTATTAATCTGTTAGTCACCCGATAACGTATCAGGCGGATTGGTATCGGTTTAGCTTTTATCGGACGGTTTATCGGCCTAACATACATCACATATTCTTCTTTTTGTTTTTCCTGCGAGTTATCTTTATCTTTACTATAATAATTTATAGAAACTCAGAATGTTTTGTAAACACTGTCAATTTGGTGATGCCTGAAACTTTGTTCTTTTTAAGGAGCAGAATATTAAACGCAGCATCACAGCGGGCAAGATTGGTTACTCTGTGAAAATGTTGATCCGTGATTCTCCAATTCGCAAATGAATCTCATGGCCTTTATACCATTTTTACACAGATAATTTTTCCACCGATCATTGAAAATTGAGAATAGAAAGAAGAAAAAAAGTAGTTGCCACTTAATTTTTATGCTATTTTAGTTTGATGTGAAATATTGTCTTAATCTCTCACATCTTTTGGCGGGCATTTAATTTGATCTGAAATTGACTTCACAGAATGTGATGGTAAATAACTAAACAGTTCTGCAAGATCACTTAGGCTCTTACTTCATCAATTGTTAATCATTTTCAAGGGTTTTAGTTTTTTTTTATATTTAGTATATATAAATAAAAATAAATTATATATATTTATATTCTTAACGGGTAAACGGATTATCCGTTAAATAAATTGAATAATCCACCCCCAAACCGATAAGCCGTTAATAAAAAAAAACTAAATCTGTTCTCCGTCCGTTAAACCGTTAAGCCGTTACCAGTAAGCCATTAAGTTCCGATTCGGATCAATTTTCAGTTTCGGATTGGTTTTGAACACTCCTACTCCTAAGTATGATAAATCAGAATTATAATCTCTAGATAATTTAATCGGCGTACAAAACAACCCCTTATAAATTGTCAGTTGAAAGAACTTTTTATATATTATTAATATATGTAAGTCAAATTCTTATTTTGAAAATAACCATTTTTGGAAAGAGATCACATCATGACTAGATGAAAGAAGAAGTAATACTACAAGAACAATATGGAGAATAAATTATAATTACATTAACATAAAATACTATCAACATCAATTAAGAGTACTAGCTACTACTTCTCATTAATGACGTAAAAACAAAGCTACATAAAAAAAAAAACATATTACATTAATTTTCTTGATTTTTTTCCTAAGACCAACTAGAGAACAAAGCTTCACAAATCTCAGTAAAAACTTCAATAATAACCTCATGATGATTTTGTGAATTTAAACTCAAAAAACATTCCAATAATTTCTCAAGATCTTTAGCTGCAAATATTTGATTTTCCATAATCATTTCCAACATTGAAACCCTAAAATCACTATAAGGATCACTTGATTTCTTCACCACCGCAAGACTACCTTTAACACCGCCTTTCGCCACCCTTCTCCGCCGTGTCTTTCGCCGGAAAGAATATTCTGAAGAATCAGAATTAGAAAATGACCTTGACGAAAAAAGGGTATTATTGTCATCTTCTTCACTTTCTTCATCACTGCTGAAAAGACCCTTATAATTAATATTATTAAATTCTTTAAAATCAAATCTTTTTATATTTGAATTTGTCTTCTTTTTCTTCTTGCTCTTCTTCTTCTTCTTTGTTTTCTTTTCATAATATTTGTTCATATTTTTGAAGTTGCATTTCTCTTGAGAATCATAACTCAAGGGATAAATTGGTGATGTTTGAGGGCATTTTCTTCCATTTGTCTCAGCTGTAAAAATAAAACACTTTCATCAATATATTAAGATTTAATATATATGTACAAAAAATAAATATTTGATATGTATGCATAGCATATATAATTTTTCGACGAAAAGTATTTAACTGATTATCCTCGAAGCTACGTTCAGGGGTGTATCTAGCCTTCTAATATCTCGGGTTCAACTAAATTCATAATTTTTAACGCGGTACATAAATTTATGTGTTAATTGCAATACCCGTAACAATAAAAAAAATATAATGAGTCAATGATAAAAACTTTAAACGCTCAACTCATAAAATTTGAATTCTGGATCCACCTCTGGCAACGTTATTGTTTGAGACGAGGTAAAATCTTAAAAAAAACATAGTACTGGACGCTAACTGATTACTTACAAGTTAAATTATGACGATAGACCGACACTGCTGTTTGCATTAAATTTCTGCGTACGCCATTGTTGGGAAGTGAACAGTTTTGTTGTAGTGTTTGGAAATTTTCAGGGTATTTTGGTGCACAAATGGAAGGAAATAGACGAGGTTTTGGAGAGAAAAGTTCAACTAATTGATAATGTTGCTGACAATTTTGAGGTTGAAAAACTGGTTTATTATCAATGGCATCAGAAATATTCTTGGATTTGCATGAACCAAACGAAGATTTAAACATTCGAGAAATTCTTGTTTTAAATTTATTCCCCATTTGAGAAGAAAGAAAAGAAGAAGAGTTCGAAGAGAGAATTATAATACAATTATGAGTATATGAATGATAGTTTATATATAAAGTAACTGATGATAGAACAGTTTTGAAAATGTGAAAGTTTTTATAAAATGGTCTGATAATGCAACTTTTGCTGTTTTTTGTCCTTTTTATTGTCCTTTTTATAACCAAATTTCAACTTCACTAAGTCCACCTTAACTTTTTTCCCAGAAATCTGAAAACAGTTCATGCATGGGGCTCCCTTAATAGGTGTTCAAATAAATAAATAATTGACATGATCAATATAGTATAACAAAATTATTGGAGCTTACGAATAAAGTCAAATGAATTTAATTTATATATATCAATAATATAATGTAAATAATTTATATGTTATCGTATGACGCAATAGGTAATCTATCTTATTTTTTTTAATAACTTCTCCTACTTATATACAGTTATATAATTTATAATTATTTTTTAGATGAACTAATAACGTTAACAATCAGAGTATAAAAGTCAAAAAAAATCTCGAAATACAATAATATTAAACAGAGTTTAAATCTTATGTCGTGACAAATTGTCTAAAAATATGCAAGTAGATGTCTAAAAAAAATAGGATAACTTTGAAAATAAGACAAGTTTAAGACAAGAGGGGTTGCTCTGGTGGTAAGCAGCCCCCACTTCCAAACGAGAGGTTGTGAGTTCGAGTCTCCCCAAGAGCAAGGTGAGAAGTTCTTGGAGGGAAGGATTCCGGGGGTCTATTTGGAAACAGCATCTCTACCCCAGGGTAGGGGGTAAGGTCTGCATACATACTACCCTCCCCAAACCCCATTAAGTGAGATTATATTGGGTTATTATTATTGTTGTTGTTTGAAAATAAGACAAGTTACAATAAGTTTAATTAATTAAACTCAAAACACTCAAAAAGCTACTATACTACTAAAAGTCTATAATGTAGGGGACCAAATGAAGGAATTATTCAAATTAAATGACAAGTACTTAATTTATATTTTGAATTCAAACTGCAAAGGAGATTTCTAAGTGTACACAAACGAATAAAAGAATAAATCAGGTCGAATAATTTATGATCCAACTAATTAACGTTCAAAAGAAAAACAATAAAGTAATAAATATAGTGAGTGAAAAAAGATCAAATCCAGTCAATAAAAACATTCTGCCGAAAAACAAGGATACAACTCAGTTACTATGAATAAAATAGAATTGACATTGTTAAAAAGTTCGTGGTTATGCTCGAAATCTTGAACCCTAGTTCTTCAAAATTCAAATTACTACTTGAATGTTAATTTTTTTTTTTACAGAAGCAAATCTAGAATTTGAAGTTTGCAAATTCCTACATCAATTTCAAGTTGATATACAAAACTAAAAAAAGTTGAATTTACAAGTAAATATTTATAATTATTCAATAAATTTCTCAATAAATATATACTATAGTTCATACAAAATTTTAAGCAGTAAGTTACGTGGTAGATCCAACCTGTTTGTTTGTGCGCAAAAAGTACTCCCTCTGTTTGACTAGACACAAAATTTAAGTAAAAAAGACATTTAAAATTTATGGTCTTAAAAGTTTAAGGGTTAAAACCTTTATGGGGCCATGACATCTGTGTAAGTATTAAAACTTCTTATTAAAGGTAAAATGAATAAAATTAAGAGTTTAAAGTTAAATTATTTCTAATTATAGAAATGTGTCATTCTTTTGGAATGAACTAATAAGGAAAGTGTGTCATCTAAATTGAAAGATAGATAATAGCTAAGAGGATAAATTTCTACACATTTCTGTTGACAGTGGAGTTACTTAATAAGTGTAAGAGTTAACTACAGTTAGAGTTAGTAGAATTAACTGCAATTAGAAGTAGTGTTAATTATCTGTTAAGAAATCAGTTAGTTAGTTAGATTAGTTGTCAATGAGATGGCATAAGTAAGTAGGTTGAATTCAGTCTTGTATATGTAGATTGTATAGATATGAAATGAAGCAAGTAATTCCATTTTGAGCTCACTATCTGATAATCCTCATTTCCTATATTGTGAGTTTGTCTTCCACGACAAGTGTTTTAATAATTCTTCATCTTCACCTTACAATTTTGACAAGGTATCAGAGTGACAGGAGATTGAGGAATGATTGCTCGATTTTTTGGATTAGTAGGGATACTTTATTTAATATAAACTAAGTAGCATTACAATATTCTATCATGGAAGTCCCAGTGGGATCGACTCCATAATTTTTAGAGTTAGAGGAGCTGTTCGAAAAAACAGAGGTGCATAAATGTTCCCAAGACTAGCTAATTTATTACATGAGCTCTCTGAAATAATTCTAGTAAATGAGGACCCCCTTTGATTTGCTAGAAAGTACGCAGCCACAAAGGAAGGATGATGGTCCAAATCTCGTTGATATGTAGGAACGATGTAACACAAATGTCCTATCATGGATAATGAATTGTGTTAGCTGAATTACCGAGTGGAATCGTATATTCTTCAAATGCATGTGCAGTTTGGAATGAATTGAAGGAGTAATTTTATATGATATATTATTCTAAGATTTTCTAGATCCATAAGCAAATGGCTATGATTGGTCAAGGAACCAGCTCAATAGCAACATATTTTTCAAAATTGAAGTTGTTATGGGCAGAATTTGATTGTTTATCCCCAATTCCCAGGTGTGATTGTGCTAAGTCACGCGAATATATTATTTTTATGGAATGAATGAAGCTGCTACAGTTTCCCATAAGCTCAATGCATCTTATGAACAAGCCCACAGTCAAATTTTTTATGATGGTGCCTGCACCAGATTTGAGCAAGGCATATTCCATGCTCAAGGAGAGTCAAGGGAGCATGACTACTGCATCTGTCTCTATTGAAGGAGCATAGATGACATCTTTAATGGTTGCTAGAAATGGAGCAATACAAAGACAAAAAAATAATTTATAATGTGTGTTGGCACAAGAACAAATGTAGTTTTGAAGAATGACAAATGAACTTAGTCATGGACCAGATCCATCATGTGAAGAATAGTGTTTGTCAACCTATACATGTGAGATGCACGTGAAGGAGATAAGTCCATTGATCAAGCAACAATATCTCCTGAACTTATCGAAAAGGTTGTATATGGGATAAGGAGGGAATGTCTCCTTATGAAAAGAGAACACAGATCCAGATAAAGGATAGGGTTGGAGTTTGTGTTGTTCAAGGACTCAACTTCGATGGAAGATCAGCAATTGAGTCTCAATCAAACTCTAATTACAAACTCATTAAATAATAGTGATTGTTGTTTTTACAGATATTGCACAGCAAAGTGAAACTAAATTGAGAGCAAAAAGCGAGGAAATTTTGCAAGCAATTTATGTGAGATTTGTGTGTGCATTCCTGAAGCTACTTGGACAAGATAGAAGAACCAATTTCATTGTGTCTTTCTTTTATTCTAGTTCAATTGCAGTAGGTGGTTTAAAGTTGTACCTTTCAGCTTTCATAAAAGTATTTGTACTAGGTACTTTGAGTATTCAAGTTAGAGTTAACTTGAAGATATCATAACAGCTGAGGTTATGTGCTACACAGTGATTAGAGTTTAATCCTTAGGTTTACAAGAGTTTTGTAAATGCTGTTTTGGCTAAGTGATTTTAGTGAAATTTTAGAAAAATCCTACTAAGTAGTAGGTCGTGAGTTTTTCACCTTTTGATCTAGGTATTTTTCGCATAAAAATCACTGTGTTCTTTATTTTATGTACTTTTTATTATGTAAATAGTAGTAGTATGTACACCTAGAAGAACCAGGTTCTTCTAGACCGAAAATTGGATACCACACAAATCAATCCCCCTCTTGTGTGTTATTAACGATTAGAACATCAATTGGTGTCAGAGCAGATTATCCTTGAAGAGGCTAACACCTTATAAAAAGATCAACATGAGTGTACCACCTGGGAGCTAGGAAGGTCAATCCATTGTTAGGCCTCCACTCTTCAATGGACAATACTATTCTTGGTGGAAAACAGGATGAGAGATCATATCATTGGAGATGACTATGAACTCTGGGACATAGTCGCTGATGGCCCCTTGGCAACTACAAAGAAGAATGAGGAAGGAGTGGAAGTACCAAAGACAAGAGCTGACTGCACTTCTGAAGACCTGAAAAAGTGAGAGAAAAATGCTAAGACCAATAAATAACTTGTATTTGTACTAGGTCCAGATGAGTACAACAAGATCCAAAGTTACACCACTGCTAAGGAAATTTGGGGCACTTTGCAAGTGGCTCATAAAGGAACACCTCAAGTAAAGATGTCCAGGGAAATACTACTGTATTCTCAATATGAGAATTTTAGTATGAAGGAAGGAGAAACTATCCAGGAGATGTATACTAGGTTCACTACATTGACAAATGAACTTAAGTCTCTTGGAAGGACTATTCTTAAAGAAAACAAGATTGAGAAAATCTTGACAAGGGTTCTACCAGTCCCATGGAAAAACAAAATTACTGCTATTCAGGAATCTAAGAATATTTCTACCCTCAAGCTGGATGAACTAGTTGGAAATCTTACTGCCAATGAACTGAAAAGACAAACCATGAAGATGAACACGCCCAAGAAGGAAAGAAGTCTGGCTCTCAAAGAATTGCTGAAGGTTCAGATCTGGAGGATGATGAAATGGCTATGATAACAAGGGATTTCAAAATGTACCTGATGAGAGGAAAGGGTTCTTCAAGAGGTAAAACTTTCAACAAATCTAGGGCTCTTCAGAAACAGACTAATGAGGGTTGTTACAAGTGTGATAAGACTGCTCACATGATCAAGAACTGCCCTCAATGGGAAATTGATTAGAAGAAAGAAAGGGCTGAACGCAGAAACAGGAAGAGGGAACATGTTCAATCAAAGAGGAACAAAGGATCAACAAAGACTATGGTTGATGCCTGGGAAGAAACATCAGATGAGGACTCAGAGGATGAAGCTGAAGATGAACAGGCCCTTATGGTCATCAGAGAATCAGGTGATGAATAAGAGGTCCAAGTGAAAGGAAGTAGTCAAATATGGTATATGGATAGTGGCTGCTCAAAACATATGACTGGGAGCAAGGACCAGTTCCTTTCACTTGAGGACTTAAAAAGAGGCAATGTCTCCTTTGGGAATGGGAAAAAAGGTGAGATTATTGTGGTTGGAAAGGTAGGTAAGACAGATTCTCACTCCATTGAGAATGTCTACTTAAAAAATGGTTTGAAATATAGCCTAATCAGTGTGTCACAACTGTGTGACAAGGTAACCTTGTAGCATTCACCTCTACTAAATACTTTGTGATTAATCTTACCACTAACAAGATTATTTTGCAGGGAAAGAGAGTTAAAAATATTTACATTGTAGATTTTTCCACTCTCTTAGAAAATGAACTAACTTGTCTAAGTGTGCTGGATAATAATCCCCTCCTATGGCACAAAAGATATGCAAGTCTAAATCAGCTAAACAAATTAGTCTCTAAGGACTTGGTGATAGTGTTACCTAATATCAAGTTCAAGGAAGACAATGTTTGCGAGGTATGTGCAAGGGGAAAGCAGGTAAGATCATCCTTCAAAAGCAAGAAAATGGTAAGCACAACCAAGTCGTTGGAACTGGTCCACTTGGATCTACGTGGTCCAGTGAGAACCATGAGCAGATTTGGAAATAAATATGTAATGGTGCTTGTTGATGATTACTCCAGATTTACCTGGGTTCTATTTCTAACTGCCAAAGATGAAGCATTTGACATGTTTACTGCATTTATTAGAAAAACTCAGAAACAATTAGGAAATCAACTTGCATCCATTAGGTCTGACCATGGAACTGAATTTGAAAGGTCCAAGTTTGCAGAATTCTGTGATGAAAATGGTATAGATCTTAATTTCTCTGCCCCTATGACTCTTCAACAAAATGGAGTAGTTGAAAGAAAGAATAGGACTCTTAAGAACATGGCTAGAACCCTGCTGCTTTCTAGTAAATTGCCCCACAGCTTCTGGGTAGAGGTTGTAAACACTGCATGTTACATAATCAATAGATGCATGACTAGACCTCTGGTAGAGAAAACTCCCTATGAGTTACTTAAAGGGAGAAAACCAAACATATCTCATCTTAGGGCATTTGGTTGCAAATTCTATGTGCACAATAATGGAAAAGATTCCCTAGGTAAGTTTGATCCCATAAGTAATGAGGGAGTATTCTTGAGATATTCTTCAGATAGCAAAGCATATATAAAGTGTTTAGTAAAAGAAATCTCTATGTAGAAGAAAGTGTACATGTAGTATTTAATGAAACAAACATTCTTTCTGAGAGACAGGAACCTGAAGATGAAGCCATTGGATTGGTAAAGGATTTAACTAAAGCCTCAACTCAGGTTAAAGTAGCACCAACAGAAGGAACATGTGATGGAATAGGTTATTTCATCCAGCACAACCTGACAGGGGTAACTAATCAAAGGGGAATTGAAATAAATCCCTTGAAGGAACCTGTTCATGACCCCGTTCGTTAGAACCAGAACATGGGAGAAACATCTAGTAGAAACCAGCTGATTGAGAAACCTCACAAGTATCAAAGTTCTCATCCCATTGAGAATATTATCACTGATCTAACATCTGGAGTTAATACTAGATCACAATTAAAGATTATTTGTGCTTTTGATACCTATGTGTCTCTTATTGAACCTAAAAATATTGTTGAGGATTTACAGAATACAGACTGGGTGATTGCTATGCAAAATGAATTCAATCAGTTTGGAAAAAGTCATGTTTGGCACCTAGTTCCAAGACCCAAGGACAGATAAGTCATTGGTAAAAAATTGGTCTTCAGAAACAAACTTGATAAAGATGGAATAGTTACAAGAAACAAGGCAAGACTAATGGTCCAATGTTAAAGCCAAGAGGAGGGCATAGACTATGATGAGACTTTTTCTCTGTTACAAGACTAGAGGCAATCAGACTCCTTATAGCTTTTTCAGCACACACGGAATTCACTCTGCATCAAATGGATGTCAAAAGTGCCTTCCCAAATGGATACATGAAAGAGGAAGTGTTTGCGAAACAACCATTAGGTTTTGAAAGCAAGGAATATCCAGAGCATGTATACAAGTTAGATAAGGCCCTCTATGGACTCAAGCAGTCTCAAAGAGCATGGTATGAACGATTGTCAAAATTCTTGCTGGAGCATGGTTACAAGAGAGGCAAAATTGATAGTACCTTATTCTTAAAGGAAAAAGATAAGGATCTCCTAGTTGTACAAGTATATGTTGATGACATAATCTTTGGGGCCACTACTGATAAGCTAAGTAAGGACTATGCAAGATTAATAGGGAGTGAGTTTGAAATGAGCATGATGGGTGAGCATAACTTATTCTTAGGCTTAAAAATCAAAAAAAGTCCAAATGGAACCATGATCCACTGGCACAAGTATGCAAAGGAACTAATCAAAATGTTTAAAATGGAAGAATTAAAGGAAATAGACACACCTATTGCAACTGCTACTAAATTAGATGTTGATGAACCTGGTTCATCTATTGAACAAAAGTTGTATAGGGGTATGATTGGTTCACTTATGTATCTTACTGCTAGTAGACCTGACACCGTTTACAGTGTAGGAGTCTGTGCTCGCTTTCAGGCAAATCCTAAAGAGTCTCATCTGACTGCTGTCAAAAGGATACTAAGATACTTAAAAGGCACCACTGATATGTGTCTTTGGTATACCAAAGGTAGTAATTTTGATCTAGTAGTATATGTTGATGCTGATTATGCAGATTTTCTAGTGGATAGGAAGGGCACCTCAGGTATAGCACACTTCCTTAGTTCATGTCTTGTGTCATGGGCTACCTAAAAGAAAAACTCAGTGACCTTCTCTACTGCTGAAGCTGAGTGTGTTGTTACTACATTTTGTTGTGCTCAATTGCTATGGATCAAACAACAGCTGCTAGATTTTGGTATTGAAGTTGGTTGTATTCCAATATTTTGTGATAACACTAGTGATATAAGTATAAAAAAGAACCTTGTTCATCATAAGAGGACTAAACGCATAGATGTTAAACACTACTTCTTAAGAGATAACTATGAGAAATGACTGATCTCCATAGAATTATGTGCTACTGATAAGTAAATTACTGACATTTTCTCTAAACCACTGAGTAGAGAAAACTTTGAGAGGATCAGGTTGGAATTAAAGATAATTAAGATCACTTAATAGGTCCAATTCAAAATGCACATTGGAAAAAAATAACAAAAAAATAAAAAAATGATTTTTTTGTTAGGAGTTCTATTCTTTGTGTAAATAACTAAATTAATTCTTATTCAACTTTATACTTTAATTAGTATACTCCTGTGACTTGTGTAAATATGATTTACTGATCTCTTACAAAGTTTTTCTATTATGACATTTGAGGCATGTTCAAGAGAGTTCTATATGAAGAACATGATTCATCAGTATGAGTTCATGTGAAGATACATGTATGTTTTCAATAATTTGCATAATTAGAAAGATTAACAATTCAAACATAAGAAGAAGTCCGGTCATTGCCAAACTCCTAGAAAATTTTATTCCTTGAGGCATTGAACTAGTTTCGTCTATTTAGAACTCTAAAACTGTGATTGTTGCCTAAAATCTTGGGAAGCCAAATAAATCATTAAAGGACTGGAATTAAAGGTTGATTAGACTTCTCTTTGACCTCTGAAAAGCTAATGTTATCGAGTAAATGTCTAACTGCTTTTAAATACATACCACATCTCTAATATTCTTCATTATGCAATAACTGTAAAAAATTTCCTCCAGTTCTAAAATCACTTCTCCTATCCAGAATTCCCAAAATTCTCTTCTTCAAAAATTCCCAAAAATTCTCAAGCAACGAAGAACCATGTCTAACCCCAAGATAATCCTAGTACTCCCCCACCACCAACTCCATCAAATACATCCTCATCTACTCTTCCCAATGAGTCCCCAAAACCTAGGTTTCGAAGGCATAAATTATTGGCTAGAAAAACTATAGCATCTGGAGCTCTGAGAAAGGTTTTAAATGAGAGACTGAAAGCTAGCCAAAAGAAAGAAAGCCCAACACAAGAATCTGACTCTAGTTGTGAGTTAAAATCCTTTATATCTGTTAGTGAAGGTGAAGAACATGGGTCTTCTGTCATTGAGAAACTCCAAGAAACCTCTATTGATGTAAGTTCTTCTGTGATAGAAAACTTAGAAAATAGGTTTATTCTAGTTGGACCTATTAGAGATGTTAAGGTGGATGAATCGAGTAGGAGTGGCGAAAAAAGAGGAAAAGGAGATGTTCTTGCTATATGTGGAGTTGAAGAAAAGAGTGGCACAAAGATAGGGGGAGTGGATTTGGGGAAGGAATTGAAGGGTTGGTTCATCTAAGCAAACAAAGAGATGAACCTGGTTCATCTGCCGAGGAAACTTTTCTTGATCTTCTGAAAAAGGTTGGGGCGAGTTATGACCCAAAGAAATGCAAATATACCTCACAAAAGGCCCCAACTGTTCGCAAGCCGTCCAAGAAAAGAAAGACTTCTTCCCTAAAATCTAATGCCCCTTTAGTACCTAGGGGAAGGGCTACAAGAAGCAAGGTAAGACAAAGTGAATCTGACCTACAAAAAGCTCTGGAAGAAAGCAAGAAAAAGAAAATGGAGAAGGGAAAGAAAAAGGTTGCAGATTCCTCTGAGGTTGAAGAAAAAGAGGAGATCGAACTGGTCCATCAAGAAAAGGGAACAATAGTGGAGGTTTCTACACCAAAACCTAAAAAGTCTAAAATGAAATACAAGCAAAGTAAAATTTGAAGAAGATGAAGAGTGGAGTGGAGAAGAAGAAGAGGAATCTGGGAAGGAGCAGAATAAGTTTGCCATCTTTGCAGAAGAAAAATTCTAATAGGAAGATTGTTGAAGGACCTGGGTGAACCCGGAATGATGAGACTGTTCGATGCTCTAGATGCACAAGGTTGGAAGGACATGGTCCTTGAAATGGATGGGAGGCTAGCCAGAAATGAGCTGATTGAATTTATGTCCAATGCTATTGTGAAATATAGAGTAGTCACCAGCCTGGTGAAAAGAGAAAAAGTAGAGTTTGATGCATTCAAATTGGGTAAGATTCTTGACATACCCACTGAAGGGTATGATGATTATACAAGGAAAATGTGGCCATATCTGGATTCTCTTCCCACTGCTGTTGAAATCACTAGAAGGTTTTGTGATTCTGAAGATGTGTCTGAAGCCAAATTTATGCAGAAGAGTGAAATGAGACCTGAGCACAAGGTCTTGTTTGAATTTGTAAACACGTGCCTCTTGCCCAGACACGAGAGAAGACACATTGCAAATTACATGGACCTGATTCTTATGGAGTGCCTGGAGAGAGGAATACAAATCAACTGGCCTACTTTCATTCTCAAATTACTAGACAGGGTCATCAATGGCTCTAAGGCTCATGCTACTCCATATGGGTTGATACTGACTACTGTGCTGGACAGACTGAACGTACCTTTGAAAAAATAGGAAATGGAATCAAGCAAAGAACATTTTGGTATTAAGACTCTGCTGGCTTGTGACTGTCTAGTCAATGTCATCCCAGTTGAACCTGGTTCATCTTTGAGGACACCCATCAACAACAAGGTTATGGCTTTGGTTCAGGAGTGTGGAACTACGGATGATGAAATTGGTGGGCTCAAGGCACGTGTGACTGAATTGCAAACTGAAAGAGATAGCCTTAGAACTGAGCTAGCAAAAGAAAAGGAGAAAAGTTATGGAATGCTTCAAAATATGCTAAACCTTCTCCAATCTCAAACCTCTAGTTCCTCCAAGCCCTAGGTCTATCACATGTCTTTTGAACCAGTCTAGTAACTCCCCAGTGACCCAGATTAGGGATGTTTCTGTTTTTTTGTGCTCATGTTTTGGAAGTTTTTCTTTCTTTTTATGGTCTGTTTGTGAAGGCATATCTCTATCAATGACAATTGCTGGTTTCTCTTGTTCAATGATGATTATGTTCTTGATGGATTAATTATGTTTGTTAATTATTGATAATTGCACAATGTTTCACTTGAAGTTGACCCAGTAGCCATGAGTACCTATTAAATTCTAGGATTCACAACGTATGCAACTTTTCGATGATGCCAAAAGGGGGAAGAGATATTGTGCTTTACTCATTATTCTGAATTAAGTGATATTTATAACCTAATTAACCTGGTCCTTGATGATAAGTAAAAATTTCTAAGTAAAGTGCTAATGGTTAAGCTGAGTTCTTACAGGTCTTTAATCAGTAAAAATCACAGAGTTTTTCATCATAAAAAGGGTAAACTTGTTGGCCCAAGAACAAATGTAGTTTTGAAGAATGACAAATGAACTCAGTCATGGACCATATCCATCATGTGAAGCACAGTGATTGTTAACATATACATGTGAGATGCACATGAAGGAGATAAGTCCCATTTGATCAAGAAGCAATATCTCTTGAACTGATCGAAAATTTTGCATATGAGATAAGGAAGGAAAGTCTCCTGATGAGAAAAGAACACATATCTGGACAAAGGATAGGGTTGGAGTTTGTGTTGTTCAAGGACTCAACTTCGATGGAAGATCAACAATTGAGTCTCAATCAAACTTTAATTACTAACTTATTAAATAATAGTGATTATTCTCTTTTACAGGTATTTCACAAACACAGAAGTGAAACTAAATTGAGAGCAAAAAGCGAGGCAATTTTGCGAGCAATTTATGTGAGATTTGAGTGTACATTCCTGAAGCTACTTGGACAAGATAGAAGAACTAGTTTCATTGTGTCTTTATTTTATTCTAGTTCAATTGTAGTAGGTGGTTTAAAGTTGTACCTTTTAGCTTTCATAGAAGAATTTGTACCAGGTACTTTGAGTATTCAAGTTAGAGTTAACTTGAAGGTGTCGCAACAGCTGAGGTTGTGTGCTATACAGGGATTATAGTTTAATCCTTAGGTTTACAAGAGTTTTGTAAATGCACTTTTGGCTCAGTGATTTTAGTGGAAGTTTGAGAAAATCCTACTGTGTTGTAGATCGTAGTTTTTCCACCGTTTGAGCCAAGTATTTTCCACGTAAAAATCGTTGTGTTCTTTATTTTATGTACTTTAATTTCTGAAAATAGTAGTAGTAAGTATACCTAGAAGAACCAGCTTCTTCTGGAGCGAAAATTGGGTACCAAACAAATTACCTCCCTTCTTGTGTGTTATTGACGATTAGAACATCAATGTGCAATGTGATTTTCGTAAAATAAAGGGACATACACGTTCAGAATGCTATAAAATAGTAGGCTATCCATCTAATTTTAATCCATAAAGAATATTTAGAAACAATATTCCTAATTTTGAAAACAACAACATTGCTAACAATGTGATAGTTGAAGAACATAACACAACAAACTTTGGTGGAAACAACATTGTTAGTGTTGCTGCACAATATAATCAAATATTAAAGTTGATCAGCAAAGATGATCATGTAAAGAGTTTAATCAACATGGCAGGTATTATCAAAGCACTATTCGTTAATTCTAGTTATAGTAACTGGATTGTTGATCCAGGAGCAACAAATCACATGATTTCAGATTTAACCATGTTGCTTGAAATGATCAAACTTAATACACTAAGATGGTCCATCTATAAATTAGTAGTGTTACTGATGTATCACATTGTTGGATCATGTCATATAGCACGAGGATTAGTGAATAATGTGCTATATGTTCCTGATTTTAAATATAATCTTTTGTTAGTATCTAAGATCACTAAAGAGATACAATATTCTGTTCTTTTTATTCGTAATTTCTACGTGTTCAAGGACTTGTACACTGGCAGAGCGAGGGGGATTGATAAAGAGAATGGCGGCTTTTACCTATTATTTCATTTTTCTAATAAGAACAATACATTATCAGCTAAGAGTTTGAACACAAGATTAGAGAACATGGACATTGGACCGTGGCACAAGAGAATTGGGCATGCACCTGTTGGAGTGATTAGAAAATATCTTGATTTGCTTTTGGTAGATAGTACTAAAACAATACAATAATATTCTATTTGTCCATTATCCAATCATAATAGATTGCCATTTTACAATAGTACTAGTAAGACTACTGAAGTTTTCTATCTGCTACATATAGATGTTTGGGGCCCTTACAATGTACAGACTTATGATGGCAATAAACTATTTCTTACTGTTGTTGATGATCATTCTAGAGTTACTTGGTTGTTTCTACTGAAATTGAAAAGTGATGTTGTAGTTATTCTAAGACAGTTTTTAAAATGGTGCAAACACATTTCAACAAAAGAGTTAGAGCAATTAGATCTGACAATAGAAGTGATTTCATAAACAATTAATGCAAGGAGTTCTTACTATCTCTTGAGGTAGTACATCAAAGAAATTGTGTCTACACACCCAGCAAAATGGGATAGCAGAGAAAAAGCACATACATGTTTTGGAGGTTGCCAGGGCTGTTAGATTTCAGGTAGAAATTCCACTTAAATTCCGGGGTCATTGGGTTTTGGCTGCCACATACATCATCAATAGAATGCCTTCAACAGTTCTAGAAGTGAAGAGTCCATATGAAGTCTTTTATAGGATAAGGCCTACCTTGGGTCATCTGAGGGTGATAAGATGCTTATTTTATAAAAAAAAGGCTACCTTTACATGACAAATTTGGACCAAGAGCTGTGACTATAGCATTGATGGGATACTCAAAAGTAACAAAGGGCTATATACTTTATAATTTAGCTAACCATTCCTTTTTTGTTAATAGAGATGTTACTTTCAGAGAAAATGTGTTCCCTTCAAGCACACATCTAAAAATAGTTCCAAACATTTCTTAAATGATGCACTGATTCCTCTACAACAGACTTTGAAAACACCTTCAGAAAACACTGGTCATATAGAAGACAATTATCATGTTCCTGACTCTGCAGCAGACTTTGAAATACTTCCAGACCAGTCATCACAACATAGTGAGTTGCCTAATTCTCTCGTACTTGCTTCACCAACTGGAGAATCAGCTGATCATATGCCAAAAAACTGCACCCTCTGATGATCTCATACTTGCAACTAGTTCACCTATTGATGTTGTTCATTTCCTTAACATCCAACAGCGGTATCAAATTCGTAATTCTTCTAATTCACCTATGAGACAGTCCCAGAGAACCAAACAGCAACCAGCACGGATGACAAACTTCATTCTTGGATGAACGCCCAAGAGTATAGCATAACCACCATACTCTATTTATGTCAGTATTGCTTATGACAGACTCAGACCTTCCTACAGGAAATCCTTAGCTGCATTCACCTCCATAGTGCAACCATAGACCTTTCCTGAATCCTTTAATGATCCACTTATGATTGATGCTACGTAGACAGAGTTAAAGGTTCTTAAGGACAATCTGGAACTAGTTACATTGCTCCCAAATAAGGTGCCCATTTGGGTGAAAATGGGTCTAAAAAGTTAAATATCAGGCTAATGGGGATGTTGAAAGATACAAATCTAGGCTAGTATCTAAAGGATATATTCAACAAGAGGGATTGGACTATAATTAAACTTTCTCTCATGTGATGAAAATTGTCACTGTCAGGGCAGTGATGTCTCTAACAACTAGTGAAGGTTGGCATTTGCACCAAATTGATGTCTATAATTATTTTCTACAAGGAGATTTATAAGATGAAGTCTATATGAAACTTCCACAAGGTTTTGAAAGTTAGGGGGAGAACAATACAGTACGTAGACTTGTCAAATCCTTGTATAAATTGAAGCAAGCTAGAAGACAATGAAATGTCAAGTTAACAAATGCCCTACTCAACTTAGGCTTCAGTCAGAGCTCACTAGATCATTCCTTGTTTACTAAGAGACAAGATAAGAGAATTATAGTAGTATTGGTCTATGTTGATGATATGTTGATCACAGGCAGTGATATGAGTTTAATAGAGTCTACTAAACAGGACTTACAGCAAGCTTTCAAGATGAAGGACCTTTGTGAATTGAAGTAATTTTTTTTTTGGATTGAATTATCTATATCACACAAAGGCATCTTGATGAACCAAAGAAAATACACTCTGGAGTTGATAGCAGACTTAGGATTGAGTGCTGCCAAACCAATTGGGACTTCTCTAGAATTTAATTAAAAGCTTACAACAAAGTATCTCGATAAAGATGCTGGAACTAGAGAGGATGAGTTGTTGGAGGACAAAGTGAAGTATCAAAAGTTGATTTGAAAATTATTGTACCTAACCATGACTAGGCCAGACATTGCCTATGCAGTGTAGACTCCAAGTCAGTTCATGCAACAGCCTAAACAATCACATTAGAAAGCAGCTTTAAGAGTGGTGAAATATGTAAAGATGGCACCTGGGTGGGAGTATTACTGAGCTATAAAAGAAGCACCACATTGCCCGCATTCTTTGATACTGATTGGGCATCATGCCCAAACACCAGAAAGTTAATTACATGTTCCATAATGAAGCATGGTGAGTCACTCATTTCTTGGAAATCAAAGAAGCAGAGTACAGTATCTAGAAACTCACCAGAATCATAGTACAGGAGTATCGCTTCTACACTATTAGAACTAATGTGGCTTATTGGCTTGTTTAAGGAGCTAGGAGCAGAAGTGAGGGAACCTATTTATATGTACTGTGATAACAAAACAGCATTACAGATCGCAGCTAATCTGATCTATCATGAGAGGATAAAGCATATAGAAGTGGATTGTTATTTTATAAGGGAGAAATTCAGCAATGGATAGTACAAACACATCAAGTGAGCTCAGGAAGGCAACATACAAACATTATGACTAAAGCATTGTTGAGGCCACAACATGAATATTTGGTTTCTAAGCTGTGAGTATTTAATGTCTTTCTAAGGAGAGTATTGAGAATAGAGTTATTTAATAAGTCTAGGAGTTAACCATAGTTAGAGTTAGTAGAATTAACTGTAGTTAGAAGTAGTGTCAATTATCTGTTAATAAGTCAATTACTTAGTTAGTTAGATATGTCATCAATGAGCTGGCGTAAGTAAGTGAGTTGTATTCAATCTTGTATATATAGATTGTATAGTAAGAAATGAAGCAAGTAATTCAATTTTGAGCTCATTATCTGCTAACCCCCATTTCCTCTATTGTGAGCTTGTCTTCCTCGACAACTTTGCAGTAATTCTTCATCTTCAGCTTATAGCTTTGACAATTTCATCACTAGTGGTTGTACTTTGAAAAAGCTGAAGTTAAAAAGATTAGATTGATTTTTGTTGAAAAACATCAAATTAGGAGGAAAGGCTCAGGGCGGATACCTGGGCCGAAGAGGAGGAAGAACATAGTAGTTGACGAAATATGTTTAAAGAATTGAAAATTAGTATTGATCCGGAAGATTATTTGTCAAAGATAGTGTTGTTTGATCCAAAATTTAGTTCTAGATTTAACAAGTAGATTTACTAATAAAGTAGAGTTAATCTTAGCCAATGTTAACATCCAAAAGACGTTTTAACTGATTTCATAGCAAGATAATATGAGTATTATATAAGTAGTAATAAATGGTGGCAATATGGTTATATTCAATGATCCCAGAATGAAGGAGGTAGCATTAAATAACAATAAATAGAAATATATAATATTTAAGTAAATAAAAGCATGTGAGTCACCCGAAAAAGATGAGATTCTTTGGCATTCTTTCTGACGATGATGAATGATTGATGAGCCTTTGAATATTCGAGTTCTCCTTGGATTGTAGGAGAAAATTTAGACAAGAATCTCAAGAAAAGGGTATATTTTGTATGTGTATAATAAAGCAATAATCTTCAAAAAATGTCAATGCGTTATTTTATGATATTAGGCTATATAGATGATATTTACACCTTAATATTACCATGCTTTATTGTTGTTGTATAGGCGAATTGATAACAAAATTCTCTAACTGGTGTTCTTTTTTTTGCAAGAAATAATCTAAGTGAGGAAGCACTACGGAGTATTTTGGAGTCAATAATGTGAAGAAAACGCGCAATCAAGAAGCACCCGAGCATAAAGAAGCAAAAAATGGACTGAGGCGAAATTTACCGCGACCGTGGTGGAACTGCGATTGAACCATGACAAACAATTAGGCGAGACGTACTATTCAGCCTTCACCACAGTCGCGCTGCGGCAGCGATGAACTATTCACGTGCCAGAAAATTGGGGACCAAAGTGTAACTCGGGAAATATTTGTTCCAACCCCTTATAAACTTTAGAAGCTCGCCCAAGATAGAATTAAGCTTGTTTTTAGACTACTTTGAAGGCAAGAACAAATGTGAGAAGATCAGCCAAATATTAGAGTTTTTTATCCTCTTTTAATTCTTACAATTATAAATTATCAACAACTTTATAGTTTTATCTTATATTGTTATGAGTAGCTAAACAATTATCTAGGGTTGATGGAACCAATTGTTGGTTAAAATTTTGACTCAACTTGTTATAATAGAGCCAGATTTATTATGTGATTGTTAAACTACGTTTTTTATGGTGATTAATTGAATGGGCCCTTGATTAATCGTGTCTAATTACCTCACATTGCTTGAAAAAGAATATTAGGTTAGAATGCTCTTGAGCAATACCACTTTTGGGTAATTGAAGAGATTCATCACTTGAATTTAAAAGTGGATTTAGAGATAACGAAACTTTGGTGGAATAATTTAGAGTTGCACAAATTGTCAGCTAGAGTAGTTCGAGAGAATTCTCTAGTAAATTATTATAGTTGATCAAGAGTTAGTTACGATAACTCATAGCTCTTAATCCTCATAGAGTATTACAGCGAGATTATAGCAAAAGAGTCAAGACCTAAACTAGCAATTGGGAAAATTACTATCCTAGACCTTTTTACCAGTGAATTATCTTCAATCTAGCATATTGTTATTTCCAATATTATTTGAAGTAGTTACACAAAATACAAAATTGATTGATAAAAATCGTGCTTTTAGAAATTGGTTGAGTTGATAAATAACATTGCCAAATAGTTGTAATAGATAGGTTAGTTCCTAGGGGATTCGACTCCGAACTTAAAACCGGATTATATTTGCAACGACTGCTTTGTATTTTAGAAGGCATAATTAGGCGTGATCATCTTACAAGCGAGTGTTTCATATTTCCTATAACTATGTCTCTTTCTATTTATAAGTGAGCATGTGTCATAAACCCTAATAGTATAGATTCATAGAATATTCACTAGAATATTCTCGTTGAAGTCTTATCCTAAAATTAGCTACTATTACTTTATATAAAAAGAGTGCTCGTCGTCGACCTCAATCTTTATTGGCTCCTTAACCTCGCCCTTCATTGCTTGTTAGGTCACTTCGACCCCAACTGTCTTTTATTGGAGTCCCACTGGCGACACCTAGCAGCCTTTAAAGCATCCTTTTAATACTGAAATGGTTTAAACATAACTAAGATATTTGGCATACAAGTCTGCGCACGAGGAAGATTATTTTTCTTTCTCTCCGCTATCTCATCCATTAGAAGCGAAATTCTCAACTTTGAATATAATGAGATATTATCATATCATCTAAAAAAACATATAAATGTCATAATGTGAATTAGCAACCTAAAAATATAAGCCCCGTACGTAACGCGCGACAATAGGTTTAATATACTAATAATATAGAAACTCTTTATACGTTTACTCTTATAAATTAAATATATATCCAAACACTAAAATTTCCAAAGTCTTGATTTGTTTTACTATGATCCGGATGAGAAACCCCTTGATTACTCTATCATAAAAGAAAATAATTCCCAAATTAATTTTCCCCCAATGGAACACCATTTTCGAAATGTGAGATTCAAGATGAGAAGACAAACCGTGATAGGGATTTTTACATATACATCTCATCTACCAAACCTTTCTACCATAAATGTGCCATGTTTGTTAATTACCATCATATCTCATGGTTTTGTTACATAATATATACCAAACAATATATTTGCTGATTTTACATCCTAAATTAACACTAGACAATTAATGCTAAATCTCTCCTTAATAAATTGACAATTACCAAACGGTGAAACAGCCATATTTCCGTCTGGCTTAAATTTGGAAATGACAATCAGTTTTTAAGAGATAATTAATGTTTGATTTACTACAAATTAATGCCAAAACATATAAGGTAAATGCTCCAAATATATCCTCTAAATATATCTAGTAAATAAACAGCTTCAAATGTCGTTTGTTCTTTGACAAAAATAGTTCGAAATTCGTCTACAGTCATTCCTATTCTACAGTCATTCTACCAAAGAGAAATTCTTCAAAACTGAAAAGAAATTCGTCATTCTACAGTCATTATTTGACAAACCTGTTTGGAAGTTGACGTCAAACATTCCTCCATTCAAAAACAGTGTGTATCTTGTTATTCAGTGATATTTTTTTTTATATTTCGTAGTTCTTCCGTGACTGGCAGTAAGGAGATTATACAATGTCAAAAATTCCGATAATGCTTAAGTTTAATGGTTATTGGGATAACTATGGCAGTTTCAGAGATTTTGAAGTTGACGCCATTTTGGTTGATGAAACTGCAAGCTACGGAATTCTCCAGTCTACAATTGCAGAACAATTATCTATTGATACATCTGATAAAGTTGTAGAAATAAAATACATTGTGAATGATAATTGTCCTCCGTTGCAGATTAGAAACGATATGGGCGTTCATGTATATATGGAAATGAAAAAAGAGAATAAAAACTTAGGTTCGTATCCGTTATGTATTAGCATAAGTGATTTCAATATGGAATTGGCAATCACCAATGAACGCCCCATCACTATAGGTAAGATTACATCTGTTACCGAATTTGAAGAATTTTGTGTTCTCTAATCAACTAGAATTTGACGCCAATTATCTGTAATGAATATACAATGTGAATGTATTGTCTGCAGGTTCTTCAGGATCATTAAGATTATTAGAAATTCCATCTTCACCAGCTATTGAGGAATATCAAAGCGAAATAATCATTGAATCTTCTCAAACATGTATTGAAGAAGGTCAAGTGTACCAGGACAAGAAGACGATTGTTGCTGCAATGAAGAATTATGCAGTTATGCAGAAGTTCCAGTTCAGAGTTAAAAGATCAAGTTGTAGAAGGTTTGTTGTTAGTTTTTCATTTTAAAAACTAAAGTATTATTTTTATTTTACAGTTGTATACATTTGTAGTTATTGTATTCATTTGCATTTAAATTTGTAGTTAAATGTGATCAATTGTAGTTCATTGTAGTCAATTGTAGTTGCTTGTAGTCAAATGAACATACAGAAAAACAGTGTGTTTTTAGTTTGTAGTTGATTGTAGTTAAATGTAGTCAATTGTAGTTCATTGTAGTCAATTGTAGTTGTTTGTAGTCAAATGTACATACAGAAAAACAGTGTGTTTTTAGTTTGTAGTTGATTGTAGTTAAATGTAGTCAATTGTAGTTCATTGTAGTCAATTGTAGTTCATTGTAGTTTAATGTAGTTACATAAAAACAGTTTGTTTTTAGAAGGCCGGACAACTATTGCTCACCGTATTACACAACTAAGAGCCTACTACTTACATATGAATTGCCAGTTAATCCTCTTCCTGATGAAGCAAAATGGGATGTTCCACAACATATTTTGGATGATGTAATGAAGCCACCAGCTGGAGATAAAAGGCAGCCAGGAAGACCTCACAAGGAAAGATATAAGAAATTTGATGAAATAAACTCAAAGAAGTACAAGGTGTCATGTGGCAATTGTGGAGGTGAAGGGCATAACAAAAGAAGTTGCAAGAATGCGCCGAAAAAGGCATGAATACAATGTAGCTACAATAGTTATTCAAAATAAATGGTAGTTATCCGGGATTATCGGAATTTAATGTATAACTGTAATACGTTTTTGACTATAATAAAGAAGTTTCCCTGAGTAATGTAAACTGTTTGCATATTGTTGTTATAATGTACTTTAATTGATTTCTAAATGTGATATCGACATAATAGACAAAGACAGATTGTTGTATATAAAGATAAAACATTGTAGTTCATTTTCAAGAAATCTAAGTAAGAAACATCATCATGTTTATCTGAAAACATATATTGTGCAAATGTACTGCAACAGTTAATGTAGCAGTGTTCTTGCATTAAAAAATTATGTAAGTAATTGTAGTTATATGCATAATAAATGTGTAGTTATATGTAATTGTATGTAATTGTAGTCACTACATTAATATGAAGTGGCTCGCTGTATTTTTCAATCGGATTATAAGTTGGAACCTAAAACTTGCCTGGTTTATGGTTCATATATAGAGATCTGGAGGCTTTATGTGCTGCAACCAGTCTAGTTGACAGTTGTTGCAAGAGGTACTGTGCATTCTCATTTTATCATGACATTCAATTGTAGCACAAGTTTATTTTTTTGTTCATTACAACAAAATGACTACATTTACAATACATATTGCCTGGAGGAGAAGAGTGAGCATGATATAGAATTGTAGATAATTGTAATGAACTTCAATAATGTTATCATTATCAATAGAGTTAACATCTGTATTGAGGCAATTCTAAATCTGTATTCAGACCTGTAAGAACACCTTGTATTCCAATCCAAGAAGCTGTATAATGCAAGCACTGGCAGAACATACAGTGCAACTAAATGAACAGATGAATCTCAGAAATATGGCAAACAGAAATGCAAACTTAATGTTATTTTTCCAAAGCAATTGTTCAGTACACCCAAACTCACACATTTCTTCAATAACTACTAAATTGTTCAGTATCCATTGTGGGTTACAATCAAAGTTCATTACAACAGTAGACACTATTTCCTCTTTCGTTCCAATTTAGTTCTCTCATTTTTTGGCGGTGGACCCCTCCTCCTTGCAAGCCTGCCTGTAACCTCGCTCTCACTGATTGAACCATCGTTTAGCTTCTTTGTGGCGTAGTCCCACAACAGAGCTCCATATCTTTTACGGTGTTTGTTAATATCATTAAGATCCTCCTTTGGTATGCACAAATCACCATTGCTAATATATTCAGCAAATGCAGCCACAAATACACCGCAATCCCTGGAGATTATGAGTAATTTTTTAATTTAATATCAATAAACAAGTAAATTTGTATTAAACATATAGAAAGGGAGTTTAGTTTTCTTACAGTGAGCCTTCCTTTTGTTGTGGAATCTCGGCAACCATCCATTGTATGTCTAGAGGGTCCGTAACTGGCTTCTCTACGTATGACTTTGTAGTCTTGAAGTCAATGTCCTTTCGTTTACCGTAGAAACCAGTGCATGACAAATAAAGAGGGATAATTGTTGAAAATTTTTCAGCCAAAGCATTTACTGTTTTGTTACGCTTTGCCCTCACCAATGAATCATACACATACAGTTGCCGATCTTTTATGTCAAACACTAACAACAACCAATGGAAGTTCTCTACAAGGTTAACAGGCATTAACACATAATCCACAAGATCCCATGCTACATTTGCAAGGATTCGATAGCCCATAATGTATTCTCCAATATCGTCATCGGCTTTTACAACAGAATTCCTTTGATTAATTGGAGCAGCAGAGAACTTATCATAGATACTTTCAACTTTTGTCTTGAACAAACAGTCTGTTGTTGTAAATCTACAGTTGTTGTTGGGGCCATATTTCCCCTTCTTTCTCAAATAGTACATTAAAACATCGATGTGCTGAAAAAATTAAAAGTTGCATTTATTCAACAGTGTTCAATAAACATACTGCATTTTAATACAAATGTAGTTAAATGTGTTGAATTGATTTTAAATGTATATAAAGCATACTGCAGTTTAATGCAATTTTTAGTTAAACTAAATGTCTTCAATTGTAGTTATTTGAAGTCAATTAGAAATACAGTTGCATATACCAATACATTCTTAAAGATGTAACAGATGATTGTAGTTAAATGTAGTTGTATTCAATTAACTACAAAAGTAAAAGTTGCATTTATTCAGACATGTGTTCAATAAACATACTTCAGTTTAATGCAATTGTAGTTAAATGTGGTGAATTGATTTTAAATGTAGTTAAAGCATAATGTAGTTTAATGCATTTTGTAGTTAATGCAAATGTCTTCAATTGTAGATTACTGTAGTGTTCGATAACTACATAACAGAGAGCCAGCTATCAGATTAAGACAAAACTGCAATGATAATCCATATACTTACTGTACAATTTATGAGCTGTCCGGGGTGAGCAAGGGCGTAGAACCATTCCTTCTTATCTATTTTTTCGCAACCCAAATCCAACAAAGGATTGAGATGGTTATCCTTCATGGAATAGAAGTTCTTCCTCCTGTAATAATAATATAATTAAACAAACTACTAAAAAAAATGTAGACACTAATAAAGTCTAAATTCAATAGAAAGCAAAGTAAAACAAATACATACAACATAATACATTTAAGCACCATACCTCCTGGAGGATTTGTCAGTTCGTTGGTATAACCAGGTAGTAAAACTATCTATTACATGAGGATCAACATCTTCACCAATTGGACTTGTGAATGGGTGTTTTATGTAAAAAAATTTTGGCCCAAAAGACGTGCTGCCTTCAGTACTGTAGAGTGGCGTGAATGGCGATCGTGCATGTTTTCCAGGTAACCTTGTTCTTCCTTGATGAAGAGGGGTTGAATCTACCTGAATTGGGTCACCATACATGACGATTTGGGATAGGTTTTCTGGAATTTCAAAATCCTCCAGTGTCACGCCTTTATTTTCAGTTCCTCCACCCATCACTCCAATCTCCTCTTCATTTTCAATGCGTTCTTCTACAATTTCAGTCACAGTTACACCATGAATTGGTGACTGTGGAACATTGTCTTGTTGTACAAATGGTTGAGGAGAAGAAGGAGCTGAACATGTAAATTTATTTTTTATTAGCAATTCAAGATGGAAGTATATATGTATGTATGAATTATCTTGATACCTGTTATACTGGGGCCTGCACAGACTTTAGGACCAAAATTGAACTGAAAGTCTTTGTTTTTCTCTGCTTCATTATGTTCGTTATATCTTTTTGAACTAGCAGCAAACTACATTGTGAGATGAATGTTTTAGTATGAGAATACATTATCATAAATATTATATAGTTTTAGTTACAAATAACAGTGAGCCAGTTAAGTCATATAAAGTTCAAGTATGTATAGTGAAACAGTGAGCAAACTACATTTTCCAAATAACAAATACACAATATTTAATTCATTTCAATTATGTATACACAATATTTATTTCAATTCTGCAATCTGTAGTTACTGCATTGTAGTTTTTGAAATCTATAGTCAATTGTAGCCGGAAGGAACTACATTTGGGTAACACTTGTTCAATATAAACATTTAAAATAGCATAGAACAGTAAAGAAAACAGGAAGAATTCAAAATACAAATGCCTATAAATGACTGCAATTAACTATATACAGTTGTATACATTTGTAGTTATTGTATTCATTTGCATTTAAATTTGTAGTTAAATGTAGTCAATTGTAGTTCATTGTAGTCAATTGTAGTTGTTTGTAGTCAAATGTACATACAGAAAAACAGTGTGTTTTTAGTTTGTAGTTGATTGTAGTTAAATGTAGTCAATTGTAGTTAAATGTAGTCAATTAACTATATATAGTGCTACTTAGGCTAACTAAGTCATATGTAGTACCTGACTATGTATCAGAACATTGAGCCAGCTAGAAAAAACAAAATACATCTAAACAACTACAAAATAACAGCTACATAATTGTAGTTCAATAATGTACAGTAATGGAAACAGTATTTTTAGTGTACTCAATTGTATTGAAATGTATTGTTCAGGAACTACAATTTATGTAACAGGAAACTACATTTTGATAGTATTGTTTTAGTGTTAGAATAGATTATCATAACTATTATTGTTGTTAGGATACATATAGGTAAATTATTACCTTGGACTCATCCAATTCCTTTCTATTGTTGACAGCATTCACTAATCTTTCCAAAGATTGATCTATGAACTCTCGAAGTTTGGAGAGTTCATCAAAAACATCATTCCTCAGCTGATCTAACTTTCCAGCAACCTAAAAATTAAATATGTATGTCAGAATATTCGATTTGTTACACTAAAATAAAAAGAAACTACAATGACGAAGGGATGACTTCAAATGGTACTAAACAATGACTAAACAACTGTAAATTATAACAGTACCTGCTCAATCTTTTGTTCCAACTTTCTCATCTGGCTTCTTACAGATTCCGTATCATTTGAAGATTTAGCCTCTTCGTGTTGACCTTTAGGAGAAGCACCAGATGGGACTTTTGAAGGTTGAGTAACCTCTTCATCTTCATAATTAAGGGTTGCTGGGAGGTTGAGCGCTCCAATCTCGGCCCCGGATGCAACCAAGTTTGAGAACTGAAAGAAGTATGAAGACAGTGAAGTAAATTTGAAAGAAATTGAAAATGTCACGTAGTTACTATAGTAGTTATTGAAGATTTACACAAAGGTTAACAAGAATACCTTGAGCCACTCAGGCTTGATGAATTTTTCTTCAAAAACATTCAACCAAATCTGTCCTTTTGTTGCCGACCATCTTAAAATGCGGGGAATGGAGTCAGAGCACCGTATAGCAAGCTCGGTGCTGACAGAAGAACAGCACTCGTACAGCCACACTTGTAAGGCTAACGAGCACCCCCGCAAAAGATAAGAATGGACTTTTGGACTTAGACGATGTCTGACAGACTCAAGAACTTGCTTAAAAGATTTGGTACCCCATGGGTACTATTCGAAATGACCACTCTCTATAAGAAAAAAAGTAAATTTGTCTATCAAACAAACATTGTCCTTATCGGAAGGACAAACAAAGAATTCCAACAAATATAAGACACACAACTGTACAGCATCCAAATCATTTGTCCAGGATTTGGATGTCACTACACTTCTCAAAAGAGTTTTCTCTACCCGAGATTTGTTAGGGAAGTATTTAGTCATTAAATGACTAACATAACTAGAATTGTAACCATGATCGGATAAACCATCGACACAGTTAAACCCAGTTATCAAACAAAAATCCCTCAAAGTAAAAAACAATTTTTGCCCATTTAAAAGAACAGAAAAATAGTCGGCACTAGACTTTGATAATTCATACTTCATTAGAAGATGAATAGATTGGTTCTGCATGCATATAGGGGGCATATCTAGTAAATATCCAAAACAGGTGTTCTTGAAAGCACATAATTGTGTTGGGGATAATAAAGACTTTATCTGGGATGGTATCGTTGCATCGCACAAGCTATGGAACCGTATCACACCATAATCAACATTATGTTGTGCATAGTAAGGTCCATTCTGCAAAAAAAGTACATTAATGGTCGTTAGAATGAAGCTAGACTTCAGCATTACAATATATAATGTAACAAATCATATAACTACCTTTTAAACACACCAAATACATGTTTAACTACAAAAAATAAAAGTTGCATTAAGTAGATACTGCAGTTTAATGCAATTATTAGTTAAACTAAATGTCTTCAATTGTAGTTATTTGAAGTCAATTAGAAATACTGCAGTTTAATGCAACAGACTGTATTAAAACAACAGACTGTATTAGCATAAGTGATTTGTGTATAACAACTACAACATACACAATGAAATAACTGTGTATAACAACTACAACGTACACAGTGAAATACATTCAACTACAACAAACTACAATTAACACTACATTAAAATACAATTAACTACAAAAAGTAAAAGTTGCATTAAGTAGATACTGCAGTTTAATGCAATTATTAGTTAAACTAAATGTCTTCAATTGTAGTTATTTGAAGTCAATTAGAAATACTGCAGTTTAATGCAACAGACTGTATTAAAACAACAGACTGTATTAGCATAAGTGATTTGTGTATAACAACTACAACATACACAATGAAATAACTGTGTATAACAACTACAACGTACACAGTGAAATACATTCAACTACAACAAACTACAATTAACACTACATTAAAATACAATTAACTACAAAAAGTAAAAGTTGCATTAAGTAGATACTGCAGTTTAATGCAATTATTAGTTAAACTAAATGTCTTCAATTGTAGTTATTTGAAGTCAATTAGAAATACTGCAGTTTAATGCAACAGACTGTATTAAAACAACAGACTGTATTAGCATAAGTGATTTGTGTATAACAACTACAACATACACAATGAAATAACTGTGTATAACAACTACAACGTACACAGTGAAATACATTCAACTACAACAAACTACAATTAACACTACATTAAAATACAAAAACAAACATTTGACTACAAATTTTTTCCAACACTATATTCTGCCGTAAATTTACACATTATCTCCGAAAAGTAACAATTAACTACAATTTGTATAAGCAACCTTAACATGCAATATTACATTAATTTTATACAAAAAAACAATTAGACGACAAAGAATGAATTTATTTCTAACTTTTTCCAATAACATAAAAAACGACAAAACATTGTAGATATAAAAATAGTTGTTTACCTTAACAGAAACTTGTTGTTGAACCAATTTTGTGGGTTTTTTAGAGGGTTTCACCTTTTTTTGCTTTGAGGGTGAATGTGAAACCTTCTCTATTTTTGTTTTTTGAACTTTTGGCGAATCGTCCACAAAATCATCATCATCCGCCATCAAGGATTTCCCCTTTCGCTTCCGTTGTTTGTCGGCTTCAATTTCAACACCGGTTGCATCAACCTCATGCAAGTGCTTTGTTCGATTTTCAACTCGTATTTGTCTCGGTGATGTAGTAACACTTTCTTGTCCACTTGCATTGACGGATTGTTGTATTTTTACTGGAGATTTAGGTGTTAAAACACCAAAATCAAAAGATGGAATCTCGCCTATTTTTTGACGTTTGGAAGTATTCTGTTTTTTCACCATTTTTGAGGATGGAAGTGTTTTTTAGCAGTGAAAATGTATTTTTTTTGAAGAAATTTTAAGATTTTTGGCGAGATACTGTTGCTAATGGAGAAGAAGACAATGCGGGAGAAGAAGACAATGGGGAGAAGAAGACAATGAGAGAGAAGTGAAAAGAATAGAAAGAGAAAAACCGGCGGTGTATACAATTTTTGTGAAAGTACGCGGGGGGGGGGGGGGGGGTGTATTTTTTATGGAAAAGTATAAAAATTAAAATAAAAAACGTGTGGTTAATGGGGAAAGAGAATATGGCAATATTAATTTTTTCCACAAATAAATCCTCTAATTAATGATTGGTAATTAATACTTAAAATGGTATATATATTGAAATATGGTATACTAAAATGTAATAAATACTAACCTTAAACATGAGTGGTAGAAAGGTTTGGTATATGGGATGTATAGGTAAAAATCCCAAGGTGATATTGTCACCTTTTTCATGTTCTTTTGTTAGTCTAACGTACCCCAGTATTGGAACTTTTGTCATTATACATATGTCCAGTTTTTCAGCAGTTTATTGCCTCAGCAAGGAACTGTTTATCTTGGAGAGTACTGCATTAAGCTCAAATTTTCACCCCCAAGTCCCCAAAAACTGTAAGAATATAGATTAAAAAAAATGAGTTAAAAATGAGTTTAAGTTTTACGCATATATTGCACAATTAAGTTACTTATAAAGTAAAGGGCATGTCGGTGCATTAAAGTCTTGTTATGCACGGAATCTAAGGAACGGTCGGACCACAATGATCTACTGTATGCAGTCTTATATTGTATTTTTACAAGAGATTGTTCCTACAGCACGAACTCGTAACCTCTTGATCACATGCCAGCAACTTTACCAACTACGTTAAGGTTTTCCTTCAGGTTATTTATAAAATAATTACAGATAAATTTTTTGTGGTAATCATTAATTAGTAATCAGAAAAAATATATTAACTAACTTGGCATAATAGATTATACTGCACACATTTTCAGTATATAAAATTAAAGAAATCTAACCTAGTTGTCCATCCAGCTGCTTATACATAAAATAACCGGTGAATGTATAAAATATGTATATAAACTATATATCATATGTATATTACCGTATATAATCATTGTCTATAAAAATAAAATATAGCTTGGTGTACAAAATATTCCATGTTTATGCATGACCAGGAGAAGAGCCAAATGCTAAGTGAGTATGAAGTAGGTAACCTACCTTGATGCAAGCATCAATGGTTGATTTTACTGCTCGACCCCTGACCTATAGTCACACGAAAATAATTTAACCATTGCTTCAAGGCAATAATAAATTTAGCTGACTATTTGTATAAATTTCCCATTTAAATCCTTATCCAAAATTTACAAGTGCTCTTCTACTCTCTCAACTCTGAAAAGCATCTTGAAATCATAGAAGCTTCCAAAAACAAACAGACACAATTCCTATTGATTATTAGTAGTAGTTGTAGTACAAAAGCTAGGAGACATTTTTCTCAAGTGATGGGTTCAGCTTTCTGAAGTTGAATTCAGCTTAATGACAAAAATAAACATATGGCCTTTGACATTGCTTCTTCATTTTTTAAAACTTTGATTTGATGCTTTGCTTTTGTATGTTAGCAAAATGGGCTCTCAAAAATTTAAAGTTAAAAAATCTTATCTACTTGTCTTACCGTTAGCATGTACCATCGGATTGAAAATTTTATATATATATATATGTATAGTCCTTTTAATATGGCAATTTTGGGTCTCCGATAAACTAATAAAACAATATTTGACAACAACACAAGGGAATTAACCCAACCTTTATGTGGATTTTGTTAGTTATCACCTACTTTGTCATATTGTTCTGAGATTTTTATATTCTTATACGATTATATGCATTTATATTACCTTTTCTATTTAAACTTTAATATCATAATATTTTATATACTCAATTATTATTTATGTATATTTTAAGGGAATTAATAATAATAATTAGTATCCTAAAAGTAATCTAATATATCCTTCACTTCCTCACGTTTCTCTGTTTATATCTCATCCCCCTACCCACGTATATTGCACTCACCTACGATTCCATCATTGACAACCATTAAAAAGCTTTGAAGCTTTGAATTCGAATTTGGATTTTCAAAAAATATTATTTGTTTGAATTAGATGTTGTGCAAAAAATTGGAAATTCTCTCTACGCCTCTCTCTATCTCTCAATCCCTAATTTCAGTAATGTAAAGCAAAGAAAAAGAGAGCAGCAACTCCACCAATGATAACTACTAAAAAGTTTTGAAGCTTTGAATTCGAATTTCAATTTTTAAAAATCATTATTTGTTTGGATAGGATGTTGTTGCGAAAAATTGGGAATATGGTTTGGAGTTTATGTCTCAGTTTTGAGGGGTTTTGGTGAAGATTAGACTTGATTTTGGCTGAATTTCTGATTGAAACTAGAAAAAGAAGAAGATGAAGAAGAAGAAGATGACGACGACGACATTGACATGATATATATTATATTTACGAAATTGTAGTAAAATTGTAGGAAATTATATTCTGTTGTTTATATACTATTCTTTTATTTATTTAACTATTATATGAAAGTTGAAGAACATTACATCAGAAGTATATTTAAGTTGTATGATATTGTAGTTGTATATAATTGAGTAAAAATAATGTATAAAAATTATAGATAAGTTGTATAATATATAATTACTTGTATGAAATTTATTTTTACTATGTATAAATCAGATACAAAATATACAAAAGACATATTGTATAATTTTTTTATAAAATTTATATTTAAGTTATACGTTATTTAATTGTAGTTAACTGGCTAAAAATAATGTGAAAGTTATAGATGTGTTATAGATAAATTATATAGTATAAAATTTATTTTTACTATATATAAATCAAAAACAAATATACAAAAATTATATTGTATGAAAGTTGAACAATATAGTGAATTTCCTCAAATTATATTATCGCTTATTTGCTGCTTTATTTTTCTGTTTTCTTCCAATTCACTTATTTTCTTTTCCTTATTTTGTGTAACTATTCCATATGAGATTTGCTAATTCGTAAGCAGCATTCTGTTATTTTGTGACTTTTCTATGTGGATATGGTGGTTAAAGTACTTAGCAAAAATTTAGATAAAAGCAAGAAACTGAAAAATACAATCATATACTTCTTTTGATATTGAGATTCTATATGAACATATTTCTCTTTCTTGTTTTTTTATCGATAATAGTGTCATTTCTTATGGGTTACAATAAAATTTTAAATTTCAGTAGCTTATTTTTAACATAAAATTGAAAGTGAAAAAAAAAAAACAAATTCAAAGAAAGTTGAAATGTGCTTTATTTCTATGTTCTGGCTAGACCCGGAGAACACGCATTTTTGAACAATATATTAGGTAGACAATATGTTCTGGCTTTGATTGTTATTTTATTTTGAACCTACGTCTAATTTCTTTGAAGTAAGATGAAAACTTTTTTAGTATGAATTGGGAGAGTCTACTAAGATGAATTGTATATATTTCGTAAATAAAATTTATTTGTATCGGATAATTAACTAAATATAAATATTAAGGTAATAAAGTTTCAAATAGTGTATAGGAATGAAACAATCTCTATTGTTCTTCCTTTTATACTTGATATGACGCACGAGGTCATAATTAACGGCTTAAAATTTAAAATAATATATTATATACAGGTAAAATCGGGATACCGCATCCCTCGATTTTTCGGTGAAGAAAATGGAATAAGGGCATGAAGACACGAAGTTGAAATCGAGGCTGGGAGTCTTATGTATCAAGATCTGAGAGAAGTAAACGATGTGCTCACCATCGGGCCTAATAAAGCGACACACCTCAGACTCGGGACGAGTTCTAGGACCTTGGAAAATATGGTAAACTGTTATATACGATAGATAGACCATAACATTACAACTGATTTTGTCGTTTATTCTGTCTTTAACTCGTTTATTTAATATTATTCATTAATATTTCTGTTGGATCGATCTGCATATCCTTAAAATCGCATACCAAATTAATTGTTATCCGATTTTAAGGTAAACATTTATGTTAATATATTTTCCTCAGTAATCAAAGTAATCTTTTCATGTATAACTTACGGAATTAAAAAAAAAGATTTCCTCTTAAAAATGTTGAGAAAAAATAATCTGAACTTCACCGTTATTAATATATTGATAAAATTGTTACGTTGTAGCAGAAAATATTTAATACAAGAGAAAAAGCAAGTCAAATTGATTAATCTTTACACCATCTATAAGAAGACGCTATCTTTTATTTTCTATTTATTTGACAAATAATAAAACGAAAAAAACTTATATAAAAGAATTGATTGTCTACTTTTTGTTCCTCTCGAGTAAAATAGCGAATATAGTGAAACAAGGTTTGCTTTTTCTCCTTAGTAATCACCAGACCAAAAAACATAGTATAATTTGTCATTTGCCTGTAAGAAGATACTACTGATGAATTATTGAATTGGTGATGAGTATGTCGTTTGGTATATACATAGCAAAGTATTAATGCAAACCAACATATATAAGATATGAAACTAGATTCTCTCCATTTAATGTTTTCTCTTTTGTTTCTAGCACTATGTTCATGTACTTTTGTTCATGTTTGGACATATAATTAGAGTTGTATTTAAAAACAACCCAAATTATATTCATGTTCAAATACAACTCTAATTTTCAAATAGCATTATTACTTGAATTTTTTTTCCCACTTTTTTTGGAATTTTCTAATTTTTATGTCCAAACACCCACTTAAATTTTTGCTATGAAAACATTAAAGCCCCATGCTTGTGCTCGTAGTACTTTTTGAAAACTCTCAAAAAGTAAACTGTAGGCATTCCCTTCCGTTCAAATTTGATCTTAGCGGCAGAGGGCGAATTTATTGTCAATATTCAGATTAACCGAGAAAATCACAGAGAATCTAGAGAGAGAAAGTAGAGAGAAGGAGGAGAGATTGAGAGAACCGAAGAATTGGTATTGGGAAATGAAATAAAAATCTGATCTCTAGAAGCTACTTCTCACCTAACTATACAGATGTATATACAAAATAACAAACTGGGCGGGTCGGATATTGGGTTGGAGACCCGGGCTCAGATATGGCCCATTAGGCTCATAAGTGTCAGTGGCCAATACATGAGCCCAGAACATTTATCATCACAGCCCACTATATATACACTCTATATTCATCAAATATACAATGTTAATACACAACTATACAACTATTGAAATGGCTTGGAGGCCATGTAAGCTTGTAAGTCAACACCCCCCCTCAAGTTGGAGGGGGACACCATCTTCAACTTGGACAGCAGCGGATGCAAGGCAGTACCAGTAAGAGGTTTGGTGAGAAAGTCAGCCAGTTGCCGAGAAGTAGAGACGTGAAGCAACTGTATGAAGCCACTGTTGACTTGATCACGCACAAAATGACAGTCCACCTCGATGTGTTTTGTGCGTTCATGGAAAACAGTATTAGTAGCAATGTGTATGGCAGATTGGCTATCACAATAGACAAAAATGGGAAGAGAAACAGAAACACCAAGATCAGCTAATAAACGAGATAACCAGGAAAGTTCAGCAACAAGTTTGCTCAAAGCTCGATATTCTGCCTCAACGGAAGACAGAGATACAACAGGTTGTTTCTTAGATTTCCAGCTGACCAAGGAACCACCCAGAAGGACAGAAAACCCAGTAACAGACCTTCTGATATCAGGGCAAGCAGCCCAATCACTGTCAGAATATCCACTCAAAGAGAAATCATCATTGGCAGAGTAAAAAAGGCCCATAGTAGGAGTGCCTTTAAGATATCTTAATACATGCAGAGCAGCAGTCATATGAGGGAGTCAGGGGCACTTGAGAAACTAACTCAGATGTTGCACAGCAAAACAGATATCAGGTCGAGTATGTGTCAAAAATAAGAGCTTACCCACTAAGCTCCTAAACTGGTCAGGAGAGGGTAAGAGGTCACCACAATCAGCAAGAAGTTTGACATTTGTATCCAAAGAACAGACAACAGAAGATACATTAGAGCAGTCAAGCTGATGCAACAAGTCAGAAATATATTTCTGCTGATTGAGGATCATTCCACCAGGAACAGGAGACATCTGAATACCCAAGAAATAATGCAAGGACCCTAGATCCTTGATTTTAAACTGATCATCAAGAAACAGTTTCAGGGCAGTGATTTCATCATTGTCATCCCCAGTGATAATAATATCATCCACATACACTGCTAGAATCACTAAAGACCCAGGTGTGCCTTTGATGAATAAAGAATAGTCATTCAAAGAGTGTTTATATCCTTTGAGAGAGAGAGCATGAGACAACTTGGCATACCATTGTCTGGAAGCCTGTCTCAGCCCATAAAGAGATATTTTGAGTTTGCAAACCAGAGGAGAAGAAATAGGAGAAACAGAATCAGAAACATTAGCAGAGACAGTCAGGCCAGGAGGCAATTTCATGTGAACCTCCTCATCCAAATCACCATGCAAGAAAGCATTATTAACATCAAGTTGAAACAGATTCCAATTCTTTTTCACAGCAACAGCAATCAAACACTTAACAGTGCACATTTTGACAACAGGAGAAAAAGTTTCTGTGAAATCAACCCCTTCAACTTGAGTATCCCCCCTAATAACAAGTCTGGCCTTATAACTTTCAATAGACTCATCAGCCTTGTACTTAATTTTATAAACCCATTTGCAACCAATGGGTTTCTTACCAGGAGGAAGAGGAACAACATCCCAAGTTTGGTTTGTGTCCAAGGCTTCAAACTCCTTTCTCATGGCATCCTGCCAAACTGGAACTGATGCAGCCTGAGAGTAATACAGTGGTTCAGAGTCCAAAGAGGAGGAAGAAGAACCAGAGAAGGCAGGGAGTTGGCAGACATAATCCTTAAGATAGGAGGGAGGATTATGTTGTCTGGTAGATTTTCTGAGAACAGGAGCAGAAGAAGATGAAGGCAGAATGGGAGGGGAAGGAAGAATGGAATCAAAAGAAGCAGAAGTTGGAGAGGGTTGATGCACAGATGAGGGAGAAGGGACATTGGGAGAATAAGGCAGATCATCATTTTCACCAGAATGAAAATAAGGGAAGGAAGAATCAGTAGGCATGGGAGAATCAGTCAGATCATCATTTTCTCCAGAAGGAACATAAGGGAAGGAGGAAGCAGAAGGAAAAACAGCAGGAGAAGCAGACTTAAAAGGAAAACATGATTCACGAAATATGACATCTCTGGAGACCAAATATTTCTTGGAGTGAAGATCATATAATTTGTAACCCTTCTTGCCAAAAGGATAACCCAAGAAGACACAAGGGATAGCTCGAGGCTTCAATTTGCCCCTTTGAGGGATTGGTACAATGGCATAGGCAAGGCAGCCAAATGCCCTTAAATGGTGAAAAGTAGGAGGTTTCCCATACAAATGTTCATGAGGAGATTTATTATGTAGCAATCTGGTGGGTATTCTATTAAGTAAGTATGTAGCAGTTAATAAACAATCTCCCCAGAAAGATGTAGGCAACCCATACTGGAAAAGTAAAGCCCTACAAGTTTCAAGAAGAGTTCTATGTTTTCTTTCAACAACTCCATTTTGTTGGGGAGTGTGAGAACAGGAAGTTTGGTGGATGATGCCCTGGCTGCTAAAAAATGAAATACCCTCATTGCTAGAACCCAACTCCAAGGCATTATCACTTCTAACAGTTTGAACCATAGCATGAAACTGGGTCTTAACCAGAGAAATAAAGGACTTAAGCATAGAAAAAGCATTGCCTTTAGATCCTAGCAAGTGGGTCCATGTTGCCCTTGAAAAATCATCAACTATTGTGAGGAAATATCTACAGCCAGAAAAGGTGGGAGTGTGATAAGGTCCCCAGGTGTCCACATGAATCAGTTGGAAGGATCTAGATGTTTTAATGGAACTGTCAGGAAAGGAAAGCCTAGTTTGTCTGGCCATAGGGCAGACTGAACAAGGGAAAAGTTGTTTGGAAGCAAAAGGGAAAGATAAACCAGAAATACATCTCATATGTGCAAAAGGAATATGACCAATTCTTAAGTGCCAAATGTAATTCATATCAGAATTCAAATCATTATTACAATTGGAACTATTTACATGTAAAGATGATGAAACAGTTTTATTGTCAGACAGAATGGTATCATTACAATAAATAGGCATGGAAGACAAAACAGTAACCTTGCTAGCATCACAAGAAGTAGAAGCAGAACAAACAGACTAGTTGAAGAGGGAGAAGAGGAAGGAGGAACCCATGTCAGCTTATACAAGCCAGCAGCTTGTTTACCAAGATCCAGTGGCTTCCTCAGAGAAGGGCCCTGTAGCATGTGGAGTAAACAGGAATGTTCAGTGAACATGACTATACAATGTAATTCCTTTACCAACTTATGGACAGAAATTAAGTTGTGTGTGAAAGAAGGAATTAACAGTATATTGTGAAGAATAATAGAAGGAGTCAGTTGAAAGGAGCCTGTTTATGTTACTTTTACTTTGTATCCATTAGGAAGAGTCACAAGATAAGGAACAGATAAAGGTGTAAGGTTAAAAAGTAATTGTTTGTCATGGGTCATATGATTAAAGGCACCTGAATCTATTATCCAAGTGACAGAATTAATACTAGTAAGCATGCAAACTTTGGAATCAGAAATGGGGCTCTCAGTTAGCATAGTACCAGCAAAATTGACAGCACACATGGGAGAGGGATTTTGAACATTGGAACCCCCTAACTGGGTTTGTTGTAATAGATTCATCAGCTGATCATACTGTTGACTGCTCAACCCAGGTATCACAGAACACTGACCATCTGTCTTTGAGACAGATTCATGGCTGGCTGGGGGATTCCCTTGAGGAACAGACAAATGACCATCAGAATTTGAAGCAACAATATTAGCAGCACCAGATTTCCTCCCCTTGAAAGTTGTATTTTGTGGATACCCATGAAGTTTGAAGCACTTATCAATTAAGTGTCCAGACTTCTTACAGTATCTACAGAACAATGACCCTCTACCTTGATCAAAATTGACTCTTTGTTTGAAAGAAGAGGAAGCATTAGTCATTGCAGCCTTACTAGAGCCAACTGGCTTCCTGTTAGTGTAGGCATTAAGATACAGAGTCCGGATTAAAATGAGAGGGAGTCTGGACATGCCTTTGCTTCTCATCATTCAGGAGCAAACTATACACACTGTCAAGGCTTGGAGGAGGCTGCATCATTAGAATATTGCTCCTCACCCCCATGTATGTGTCATTGAGGCCCATTAAAAACTGAAACACTTTATTTTCATCATTTTCCTTTATTATACCCTCTTTGGCAGCACACACACACCTTTGGCCATGGTTTACAGACATAGATTCAAATTCATCCCATAGACCTTTGAGTCTATTAAAATAGGATGCTATATCTAAGGACCCTTGAGAGGTGTTGGACAGCTCTCTTTTTAATTCAAAAATTTTGGTCCTATTGGCAGTACCACATCGTGCCTGAAGTTGTGACCATATGCTTTCAGCAGTATCAGAATAATGCACGGACAGCAATCGCAGGAGAAATAGAAGCAGTTAGCCATGAAATTACCATACTATTACACCTATCCCATAACCTTTGTTGAGCCACGTTAGTGGCTGGTCGAGGACAAGTTCCATCTATAAAACCAATTTTATTTTTGGCAGTCAAACCAACAACCATTTTCTCCTCCATCCCCCATAACCATCACCCGAGAAGGGAGTGTGGACAAGAGATACCCCGGGAACATCGGAGGAGTATAGAAATAGAGGACTGCTAGAGTCCAAAATACCAGTATTGGTATTAACAGCCATGACACATCAACAAAGAAAACAGGTTCAACAACCAGAGTGTAACAAATCAAGTATCCCCACACAAAGCCAACTACTCAGATATAAAACCAATCCAGTACACGCAAATCACGTAATATTGAATTTTAAGACAAACTTACCCTCCTTCTTCGCTACCGGAAGAAGATCGGCCTTCAAATGACAGTGAAAACCCTAGGTATGAAACCCTAGGTTCAAACGTCGAGTCGGTCACCGGAAATATGAGAAACGATGTCGGAAAGGTACCCAAACATCCACGAGATGAGAATCGGACCACCGGAAGACGGTAAAACAGCAAGTCAAAACCACCGAAAACCCTAGATACCGATAACTCACCAAAATCACCCAAAACCGACAGAGATTCTTAGAACGTTGAGGTCACGAAGATACACCCGGATATCATGGTGTAAAACACTCTGAACCATGTCCGATCAAAGTCGGAAGCATCATCAACCGGTCGGTCTCAGATAAATCCTCAAAAAACCGTCAAACAAACGCTCAAAAGAGACACCGATATGCAAATAAACATGATCGGATCGTTGTAAGGCTCTGATACCATGTCAATATTTAGATAAACCGAGAAAATCACAGAGAATCTAGAGAGAGAAAGTAGAGAGAAGGAGAAGAGATTGAGAGAACCGAAGAGTCGGTATTGGGAAATGAAATAAAAATCTGATCTCTAGAAGCTATTTCTCACCTAACTATACAGATGTATATACAAAATAACAAACTGGGCGGGTCGGATATTGGGTAGGAGACCCGGGCTCAGATATGGCCCATTAGGTTCATAAGTGTCAGTGGCCCAACACATGAGCCCAGGACATTTATCATCACAGCCCACTATATATACACTCTATATACATCAAATATACAATGTTAATACACAACTATACAACTATTGAAATGGCTTGGAGGCCATGTAATCTTGTAAGTCAACATTTATAATTTAAATAATACGGATTCAATTTTTAAAGTTTTCGATATTGAATTTATTATACTTTTAAAATTATAAGTATTTACTATTGTTCTAATTTTAGTGAAATTTTACATAAATCTATGTTTTTAACGTTGCTTGCCAAGCCTTTTACAAGATACTCCTTCCAATCCATAATAAGTGACCTTTTGAGCTTATTACATAACCTTGAAGAAATTAAATTTTTCAAAATTTCTCCTCATTTACTCATCATAATATGTTAAGATAACAATACGCAAAATTTAATTAAGGTTAATTTAGTCAATATATCTTTTTTTTTAGGAGTTACACTTTCTTAAGGGGTGTGCCAAAGATCAAAAAGTTACTTATTATGAATCAGAAGGAGCAACGATATAATATAGATACACCCGTATCAAATAAATTGACTTTACTTAGATGACTATTTAAGTTATTAACTCCAAAAAGAAGTACAAAGAAATAGTTCATAAATAATACTAGTATTATTACTCGCGCGATGGGCGGAGAATTAAAAAAATAGTCTACATTATATATTTTAATTCGTTAGTGTTGATATCATCTTTACAATCAAACATTAAATATATCTTGAGACTCCAGTATTTATCTGCACCCTAATAGATATTTCATGAAAAACGATGATACTATACAATTTGTTTGATATAAATATTCTATACTAAATGATATTGCTATAAATTTTACTTGATATGATCCGTGAGCAACATCAGTCTTAATGATCTCTTTAATATTTCATCTTGGACTTTATCTTTATTACTTAATATAATATACTTTAACCTCAGTATCTAGTATGCACACATATAGGAGGAAAAAAAGTGAAAAGATTAAAACCGTATAAAATACTGTAAATAAACTCTCAATTCTCATAAGCATTTAAGGTATATGAGTAATTAACTAAATGTCAGTATGTTACTATTGTCATAGAGTTATTGAGATAAATTTAATTTTCTTTCAATTATCCACATTTAAAATACATATCAATGAGAGAAATTTCACTTTATAATTATGGATCAACCTTTTCCGTTTTACAGCCGTTATGTTATCAATGCAGTTGTATTAATGTTTGAGCTTATCATATTTTTTTGTATTTTCATTTCATTGACACCAATACCTAAAGACCTCTTCTATCTCGACGGGGAATTGTATATGAACAATAATCAATTTAGGTAAGTTAAATATGTACAACTATAGTAAAAAATGATTGCCTATTTGGAACTGACCATTCATTATATCACGCAAAGTAGGATTAATTTTCTTCATTTTCGGTTCTGCTCCAATTGCCGTTTGTGGAATCAACACTTTATAGAAGAAATAGTGAAAGATAAAATAATTATTGAATAGTTCATTCTTATCAAGAGCAAGTTGATTTATCAAATGCTCATAAAGGTTTAAAGTTGATGATATTCAAATTAAACTGCAAAACATTGATTTCAACCACACTCCTCCTATGAGAAATACTAGTTTCAATTTACGCTTGTTGATCTTAAGTTTCATATCGTTTGGTCAAACTACAAAATTCTTTATAACATACGATCTCATTTCTTGTATTTTTATTTTAAAGATACGTAAAACGGACCGTCCAACAGTTGCATAAATTCAATCTACCTAAAACAAAAAGAAATTTAAGTTAGTAGAATATCGTGTTATATAAAGATTATGCATTGTTTTGTTTGTAAAAACCCACAACACACTAATGCATCAGTAGGCATAAGAAAACTATAGTTAACAGTCATAATAAACTGGATGACACATTATATTACTAAACATGCATTAACACCCAAATACATTTTTTATCTTGGCAATATAGACAAAATTTGATCATAACTCTCTGATAATGACTTGGCCGTTTGAAACTCATAGTTCGGAGCCCAGCTCCAACAACTTCTTCGTAAGTGAGGTGAGGTACTTCTTTTGGTTTGAATAGGGGGTCGCCCTTTTTTTTGGTTGAAGTAGCCACGACTTTGGTCGTAGTAAGTTTAAACCCATAAATCCAGCCCACTTGCAGCCATGTTGATCAAAATCTGCCAAAAAGAAAAAATCTTTTTCTGTTATGTATTAAGAGTAAAAGTTGCACAAACTTACATAAGAAAGCAATATTTAATACTAAACTATAAAAGTAAAAACTCACAAAATTAGCAAATTTCATTGAACATGAAAAGAAATACAAATAAACTTGTATTAAATTAAAATCTTGAGTTATTTATATATTCAATCACATATGCAGATTTCTTACATAAAATCATAAAAGAAAATAGATTTTCAATAACAAATTTGTATTGCCTACACCAGTTCAAATTATAAATGAAACCATAATAAATCTCTATCTAGACCTTAATAAAACCGTAATTAAAGGGGATTAAATATACACCTAAATTGAAAAAATATATAAAACAACTTGAATATCCACATTACCTGGTAATGAAAATGATTAATATCACTTAAAATGTATGCACATTTTCATCGTGAATAAGTAATTCAAGGGGCTGCTAATTTATCACGATCTGGAACGTGTCATATTTAACAATTCCAATCCATTTTGATACTCGATATTTCACTAATATAGTTAATGTTTGCAACCATATTTTGTAGTTTCTAATTGATTGTAAGTTTATTTATAATGAACTGCACGTAAGATATTTTATAGTAGGTCATATGATTATAATATATTAAAAACTATAAGCAACAAAACCCTAATTAATAGAGATTCTTAATAGTATTCCTTATATAGATCAGTGCTGGCTCTAATGTGCAATATATAAAAAAATTAATTATTAAGTAGATAGACAATTTTGAAACCTCCTTTAGAGTTACCTTGTTTTGTGTGTGCAGTCTAGGCGCACAGTCGGAAAGCTTAAATATGAAATTCTGAAAAACAAATACTAAGTTTTGATGTTAAAATGAATCAATTTACCATTGGTCAATTTTTTGGGTAAATGGACCCAGACCCGTGATTTGACGATCCCGGAAGGGTCAGTAGGAAAATATAAAACTCGGGCATATGCCTGGAATCGAATTTCGATTCCCGAGCCTGATAAATAATTTTTTTAAAGAAATTGTTTTTCTAAAATTATTAAGGAAAATTGAAATGATATTTGATTGGAACGTGTTGTTATCGGGCCCGTATTTTGGTCCGGTGCCCGGTATATGTCTTATATATGAATTAAGATATTTTTTTAAAAATTTGGTTGAAAACGGACATTGTTTGGCGTGTTTCGTGCTTAAAGTTCTAAATTTGAAACGTAATGAAGTTTGAAGAAAAACCCTTGATTTTGAGGTTTGATTCATCGTTTTTATGTTATTTTGGCGATTTGATCGCACGGTTAAGTTCGTAGGATGATTTTGAGTTAATACGTATGTTTGGTTAGGAGTCTCGAGGGCTCGGGAGTGTTTCGAAGGTGTTTTGGAGTAGTTTTGGACTTATGAAAATTACAGGTTCTAATTCCGGTATGGTCTTTTTCGCGTTCGCCGGAGAACTCTCGCGAACGTGATGAATAATATTACCTGAAGGAGATTTCCTTCTACGCGAACGCATTGACCAGGTCGCGAACGCAAGGCAGCGGGGGTTATACCTTCACGAACGTATCCCTGGCACCGCGAACGCGAAGGCAAAAGTGAGCCTAGGCAGGGGTGAGGTACTATAGCTATGCAAACGCGAACTTAAGGATGCGAAAGCGAGGCTCAAGGAGATAACTCTCCACGAACACGAGCCGCTATGTCGCGAACGCGAAGGTCTTCATACCTGGACCATCGCAAACGTGAAGGTTCCATCGCAAACGCGTATGTCTAATTCGCCCAGTTTTTTTAGAACTCCAAAAACAGAACCATTTCGGGATTATCACAAGACTTCACAAACTTCTTCTTCTCTAAGGTTCTAGGGTGACTTTTGAAGCACTTTTTCACCATTAACTCGTGGGTTAGCAATATTTAATTATTTCCTTCATTTTTTCATCAACATCTATTAAAATTCTAGGCCTAAAACATGTAATTAAGGATAGAGATTAGGGATTCAGGTAGAGTTAAGGCTTTTTAATTAATTGTAGTTTAGACCTCATTTTGGGGCCGAATTTTGAAAATAATTATATATTTAGGCTCGTGTATGTATGGGTGATCGAATTTTAGTTCGAACCTTGTGTTTTGACCAAGCGGGCTCGGGGTCGATTTTTGAGTTTTGGGGAAAAATGATGGAAAAGCTATAATTAGGAATTGGGTTCGCATTGTTTAGCATTTATTGAATTATTGAAGTCATTATTGTATAGATACAATTGAATTATAGCTGAATTCGAAAGTAAAGGTGGTTATTGAGGGTTGAATTGGCCGTGAAAGTTTGAGGTAAGCATTTGGTCTAACCTTAGCTTGAGGGATTAGGAGTTGAATCCTATTTGCTATGTGATAATTGCTGAGTACAATGTATAGGCATGGTGACGAATATCTATACCTTGATGTCTAGCATGACAGTGAGTATTTATATTATAAATATTATGATTTCATTGTTTCTTTCATGCCTTGGTGATGATTTCTATATGTTATGAAAAGCTGGTGAAAGAAATTGTGACCTTTGAGCATCGAGGAGCATTGGCTCGAGAATATTACAAATTGTGAAAATATATGAGATGACTGTACCATTTGAAGCATTGGCACAAGTGGTGAAACAAGTTGAGAAGTAAAAGTAAAAGAAAAAGAAAGAGTTATTAAGTTATTCCATTGCCGGGATGTTTGTGACTATATTGATTGTCTCCCTTGCCTGGATGCTGAGATTTATTGATATTGTTCCCTTGCTGGGATTTCTATTATTATTTGTTTACTCCCTTGTCCCTTTTTTGTGTTTGTTATTTGGGTGAGGAAGAGTGTTAAAGCATGAAGGATGATGTTGTGTATTGTTTGATATTGTGATGAAAGAGTGTTAATGCACGAAGTATGATGTCGTACCGCACGATGTACCATTCCGTGCCGATTTTATTGATTATATATGAGGAAAGAGAGTAAAAGCACGAAGGTTGATGCCGTGCACATTTTTATTATATCATTTTTGGGTGAGGATGAGAGTAAAAGCACGAAGGATGATTCCGTGTACTTGTCTTTGATTTCCCTGATTCTTGCTGATAATTGAGTTATGTTATTTTTTACGTTTATTTTACTAATTTTCTGTTGTTACTGTAATTTATGGTGATGTCATTAATTCCCTTGCCCTAATTTTTTTTGTAATTGTTGCTTGGGTGAGGAAGAGTGTAAAGCACGAAGCGCGATGCCGTCTATTATTTTGGTGAGAGAGTGTAAAGCACGAAGGGTGATGCCGTGTATTATTTTGGTGAGAGAGTATTAAAGCACGAAGGGTGATGCCGTGCACTTATTATCATTTGTTATGATTCCTTGTTATTAATTCGAGTGTATTAATTGTCTTATTCCACAATTACTGCGATTCTTTACGTTGGCATTTTCCTTTATCGTGTCACTAGTTATTATTGCATTCATGCTATAATTGCTACGTGTTTATGTGACTTAATTGCTACTTGCCATTTAGCATACTAAATATTAAATTGTCTATTTTCTCCATAAAGCAGATACTAAATATGTTGGCATCTAGCATGCCGTGCACTCTTTTTATCTTTTTCTTAGGATCACCATGAATTCTCCACAAAGAAGCAGCCAGAAAAGGGTAAGGGACGAGACACCTCCTATGTTCTTGATCAAAGATAAGACCCTTATTAGCCTCTTTAATTGGTGGTCCAGTTTTTCTACATGGGAACGGAATCAAGTATTTAAGCACCTCAAGTTCCTCACGAACATCATGAGAATTAAGCCTAACAGAGATTTAATCGAGGCTCTAGTGGGTTTTTAGGACTCTATGAACAATGTCTTCAGGTTCAAAGATTGTGAATTGACGCCTACATTGGAAGAATTAGGTGGTTTCACTGGATTGGGGGGAGACCTTCTTGCGAAAAAGCCTGCTGCTCCGAGAAGAGTTGGTATGAATAACTTTTAAAAGAAGTTATGCCTCCGGCGAATTCCAATGGTTTGCTTAAATGAAGGCTGGGTTCCCTTGGAATATCTTTATGACAGGTTTGGGGACGAGAAAGGGTTTGAAAAGTTCTCAGGCATAGAATTCATCAACCAGTTGAGTTACGACGCTTGGAGGGAGTTGAGAATCTTCGCGTTTATGATATCTTTTCTAGGGATCATGGTCTTTCCAGAGCGTGGTGAGCGCATAAGAATTTGATTGGTTGAGGTAGTCTTGTATTTGCAAAGTAGTGAGGATCATACCATTCTGCCCATGATTTTGGGAGATATTTTCTGAGCTTTGACCCGTTGCCAAGAAGGTGAAGATTACTTTGAGGGATGCAATATCTGCTGCAGATGTGGTTCATAGAGCACCTTTATCATCATCCAATAGTAATAAAATTCAAAGAAAACTGGCTGAATTACATTGGATGTCACCCAGACAGGGCCGCAAGTTGTAATCTTCCAGAGGGGGTGAGGGCCTGGCAAAAATTACTTGGTTCATTGAACGCTGATAGAATCACTTGGAACTATTATTGGTTCCCTTCTTCTAGGGTCATGCATATGTCGACGTATCTTCCGTTCTTCATACTCATGGGTTTCAGAGGTTTCCAACCTATGCACCCAAACGCGTCATGCGCCAGCTAGGGAGAGAGCAAAAGAGGTCTTCGATTGAGGACATGCGTCCATTCGTGTGGGAATTCAACGAAGAAGAACCTCCAAGGGAGTCTTATGCACAAAAGGTTTGGTTTGGTAGTCGATTTTCTGATTTGGACGAGATGGTAGCTGATCGGGAACGTGGGGAGGTAAGCCTTGCATACCTTGAATGGTTTCACAAACAGGCTGTCCCTGAGAAAAGGCCAGAAAGATCCATACGGCATGCAGTTGATTGGGAGGAGGAAATCGAGGCCATAGTTAGGGAAAACAGAAGGGAAGTGGCACAAAGTTTCAATCTCGTATTGACACTCTACAAGAAGATAATGGCATTCTGGAGACAGCTATGGACATACAACAGGCTGATTTTGAGCGGAAAAAGGCTCAGTGGGCACGAGAGAAGTAGGCACTCAAAGCCCAAATTCAAATGAAGAACATAGTCCCAACCGCTCAGCAACGAGAAAAGGGAGAATCCCAATTCGGGATAGTTCGTGACCATGAGCGTAGAAGTTTTGCTCCGTTAATACAAGGTCTGAGGGATCAGATAGAGGGAGTTGAGTCAAGCAAGGAGAGTCGGGTTGTAGAGTTTGAAATAGAAAGACATCACTACCAGAGTATATCAGCCAGTTGGAGGGGGAGTTACTAGAAAATCGGCGCCAGAAAGATATGGCCTTAGACCGCGAGCGTGATGACCTGGATCTAGCTGAGCTTCGTGATTGGAAAAATCAAGAGTTGCATGTGGCTCAAGAATACGTTAAGGGAAAGATTCTCGAGGTAGCCACATATACCTCAAGAGCATGCAGGAGTTGCCAAGGAATGACGCCCGAGCGATTTGCAGAAGTATCATTGAATGTTGCCCACCATATATCTGCGGACTTGGAGAGGATATACTGCAATGTTGGGGGTCACCCGCAGGAACAAGAGCCTTGATTACAGTGATGCTGGTGGATTCTACTGTAGAGATCAAAGTCTTCTTTTTGTTATCACTCATTTTTCATTATGTTTTTGTTGTTTTTGAATCTGTAAGAGTCTTCTGGTGCTTTAAGTCTTATTGTTTCGCCTTTTATCCTAAAAGTCGGTTTGAGTTAGGTTTAGTCTTGTTCATCTTTATGTAATTCTTGCTTTTGTGTCTTGTATCAAAAAATTATATTGAAAATCAATGGAAAAGATTTTTATGCAAGAAAAATTCTGAAATAAACCAAAACAAAAGGAGTTGTATGTTATATAAAAAAGCCAAACAGACAAACAATATATATATATATATATATATATATATATATATATATATATATATATATATTTAAAAAGGGTCATGTCCTTGAACTACGTAATGATCTGATTCATGTGGCGACATGATACGTAGGCAACCCTCAAAAGGTTCGATCAAATTTTTTTTGTAGTGGCTCTAATGTAAGGGGTCAAAATAAAGCAAAGTGAAAAAAATGAAAGAAAGAGAGAGAAGGAAATAACAGTGTCGATAAACAACAAGCTGATAAGCCAGAATGAAACGTGAAGCCTTCCAAAAGCATGTTAGAGATGGTGATATTTTAGGAGCATAGCACATCTACGTGCGATTCCTATCTACAAAATGCTTAACCCTAACACATTTGTTTCCATTTATCTAGTAAGCTTAAGGTGGTTGGTTTGTGGTGAAACTAGCAACACATCATTACTTCACAACGTCCAAGGGAGAAGCGGTAATGGATAACAGCGATGAAGTCTAGTTGGTTAGTGACAATCCGCTGGGTCAACCAGTTGAGCAAGCGTCAGAGGAGATAAGAAAATTGAGAGATCAACTGTCTTATGTATATCAAGCTTGGGTCTCCGGTCGACCTCCACCCCAGGGTCCTTCTGAGGGAACATCCATCATACCTCAGGTTACTCAAACACCGCTTCATTCAACGAGCGATCACATTCTACCACCAGGGCGTTTGCCAAACTACAGCTTCCATACCGCTCCCCGTGCTTCTAACATGCAACCTCCAGTCGCGCCACTCAAGAACACCCCTCTCGTCATTTTCAGCGCACCGGTATATACAATCCTGCCACCACCTCTTGTGACGAGGCCAAACAATGAGCCACCATCTCATGCTTATGATGGCCAATACTGTTCTCCAAATATGGCTTTCGGGGTCTCGGCTCCATAAAATTAGACTCCACAGTACGAGTCACCAGTGGAGAATGAAAAGCCCACCATGACGGTTGAGCACGATTAGATGGCCAGGAAGATGAAAAGTCTTGAACAGAATATAAAGAATATACAGGGAGTAGGCGGTCACAATAGTGTTTCATTAAGTGATCTATGTATGTTCCCTCACATCAATTTGCCATGAGGGTTTAAGACCCCAAAATTTGAGAAATATGACGGACACGGCGACCCTATCGCCCACTTGAAAAGGTATTGCAATCAGCTAAGGGGTGCAGGAGGAGAGGAAGAGCTGTTGATGGCTTACTTCGGGGAAAACATGTGGGTGTAGCTTCTGAATGGTTCACCGACCAAGGCATCTCTCATTGGAATGTTTGGGATGACATGGCCCAGGATTTTGTCAAACAATTTCAGTACAACATTGATATTGCACCTGATCGTAATTCCCTGTCCAATATGAAGAAAAAGCCGACCGAAAGTTTTAGGGAGGATGCCATCAAGTTGAGGGAGCAAGCGACCAGAATTAAGCCATCCATGGATAACCACGAGTTAATCACTGTTTTTCTGGAGGCTCAAGAGCCTGATTACTTTCAAAACATGATGTCCGCGATGGGCAGACCTTTTGCAGAAGCAATCAGAATAGGGGAGATGGTCGAAAATGGCCTCAAGATTGGCAGAATTGTAAGCCAAGTTGCTCTCAAAGCCACCGCCCAAGCTATCCAAAATGGATCGAGAGGTTTGGCAAATAGAAAGAAGAGAGATGAAGGGTCCATGATGGCTTCATGATCAAGGGAAGTTCAAAGAAGGGCATCACACCCTTATGTTCAAGTTCATCAGGGGCAATCTAGCTACCCTCGACATTACTATCCCCCGCAAATTCCTCAATGCTCTATGGGCCCACCAAAATATACAATGTTCAATGCTCAATCATATGCTCAGCCTCCCAATCAGTAGGTACAGGCACTAGCTCCAAGGGCTCCCCGACCTCAACAATAAAATTTTCGGGCACCTAACAATGCTCGTCCCAGGCAGGATTATGGTCGAGAGCAGAGGCCAACAGAAAAATTCACTCCATTGGCCGAATCATACTCTAGTCTATTCCAGAAAACTAAAGCAAATGGGAGTGATTGGACCCATCGCTCACCACCAGATGCATCCCGATTCGCATGGATTTCAAGAAAATACTAGATGTGAATATCATTCAGGTGCTCCAGTACATAGCACTGATGACTGTTGGACTTTGAAAGAGCCATAGAGAGACTCATTTCTCTAGGAAATGGAGAAAACCGTAATGACTTACATAGGAAAAGAAATCATAGAGGAAGTGGGGAAAACTGGAGGTCTGACTCGATCAGGGAGGTGTTACTCTCAAGAAGAGTTGAGGAAGGCCAAGCAAAGAAGAGAAAGCCATTTGCCAATAAAGAAACCCGTCACTTAAGCAGAGGAGAAGAGTTTTTGAAAATATGAAAGTTCAGGATTACTCAATCATTGACCAGCTAAGAAAGACTTCTGCCCTAGTCTCTCTACTATCTCTGCTCATACATTCCAAAGAGCATGCTCCTGTACTAATCAAGGTCCTAAACGAGGCACATATCTCATAAGAGACCACAATGAATCAGTTAGAGAAGATGGCAAACTGATTTTTGGAGGTGAACAGAATCTCCTTTACTGATGATGAACTTCCCGAGGAATGATCCAGGCACAATAGGGCTTTCAACTTGATGGTCAAATGTGAAGGGCATTAAATAAAGCGAGTCATGGTTGATGGAGGCTCAAGTGTAGATGTATGCCCTCTCTCTACCTTGCAAATCATGGAGATCAATACAGACAGAATCCGACCGAGCATTGTTCGCATCCGGGCCTTTGATGGCTCAACAAGAGATACCATTGGGGAGATCAACCTCACCATGACGATTGGTCCAGTTGACTTTGAAATTGTCTTCCAAGTAGTGGACATGGTCACTTCTTATAACTTTATTCTTGGAAGGCCATGGATACATACGCCCCGAGCTGTGCCATCCACCTTACATCAGATGCTAAAATTTGAACACGACATGCAAGAAATTATTGTCCACGGGAAAGACGAGTCTTCCATTTATAAAGACCCGTTAATCCCCTGTATTGAGGCCAAGGAAGGGTCTGAGTCCATCGTATCTCAAGCTTTTGAAGTGGTTGATGTGGACCATGTCAAGGAAGGAAAGCTCATTCTACATCCTCGTCTTTCCTCTACATCTGTAACGGTGGCTGCAGTTATGATGAGACAAGTTTATGAACCAGGAAAAGGCTTGGGGGAATTATCGCAAGGAATTTCGGAGCCTATTTCTCCGTTTGGTAACCAGGGTACTTTTGGCTTAGGCTTCCAGCCAACCCGAGCAGACGAAAACAAATCCAAGCACCGCAAAAAGTATGGATGGGTCTTGCAACAACCTATCCCTCACATTTTATACTCTTTTGTCAAGCCACGACTCAAGAGGGTCAAAGTTCCTCGACACATGCAAACATTGATGAAATCTGCCATGACCTTAGCCAGATGTTTTCTGAAGTGAATATGATCCAGGCCGGTGAAGGCACTAGTCGTGCAGATATGCAACTAATTGACCCAGACACCATGCTCACCAACTGGAAAGCAACTCCTCTCCCCACAAGGAAGGAGTCTTGGTAGTTTGCTTTTGCAGCTGCTTTTTTGTATTTTGGGTTACTTTCAGGGTTAGAATCCAAACATCTCAGTATAATTGTTTTGTTTTTATGTTAACCCTTCTATCATTACGAATTTAATGAAATGCAGTTCAGCTTTCTATTAAGTTTTCTATCTTTTCCTCTTCCTAATTCCTGTCATTTTATTTCTATTTCAGTTTTGTTAATGCCGGCTTTAATAACATGACATGCATGAGGGATTCGCGCCCAGATCTTAAAAAGCTATTTAATATCGAAATAACGCATCAAGAGGTTGAATACGATGCAGATGAGGCTGTTGAAGAAATAAAAAGAGAGTTGGAACAATTTGAAAACAAGCCTAAGACAAACCTCAATGAAACTTAGCCGATTAATATCGGAAGTCCTGAAGAAGTTAGAGAAACAAAGATAAGCATTCACACCAAGCAAAAAATCAGAGATGCCTTGAATCAACTTTTATTTGAATATAGAGATGTATTTGCTTGGTCTTACGATGATATGTCGGGTTTAAGTGCTGATCTGGTGGTTCATAAGCTTCCTATGTTTCCTGGTTTTCCACCAATCCAGCAAAAGCAATGAAAATTTAAAACAGATATGAGTGACAAAATCAAAGAGGAAATAATAAAGCAATTGAGTGCCAATATGGTCAGAGCTGTCCGATACACCACTTGGGTGGCGAACGATATGCCTGTGCCGAAGAATAATGGAAAGACAAGAGTCTGTGTTAATTACAGGGACCTGAACAAAGCAAGTCCAAAGGATAATTTCCCTTTACCAAATATCCACATTCTTGTAGATAATTGCGCAAAGCATGAGATACAATCGTTCGTGGATTGCTATGCTGGGTACCACCAAATTCTGATGGATGAGGATGATGTAGAAAAGACCGCTTTCACCACTCCATGGGGTGGGGTACTTATTGTTATAGGGTCATGTCGTTAGGTTTAAAGAATGTAGGAGCAACTTACATGAGGGCTATGACCACCCTTTTCCACGGCATGATGCACAAAGAGATTGAAGTGTATGTTGATGATGTCATCATAAAATCAAAGACACAGGCTGATCACGTGTGCGATTTAAAAAAATTCTTGGAACGTCTTTGAAGGTATGACCTTAAGCTTAATCCAGCCAAGTGTGAATTCGGGGTGTTTTTTCTGGGAAACTCATCGGTCTTATAGTCAGCCGAAGAGGCATTGAACTGGATCCATCTAAGAAAAAGTCCATTCGAGATCTGCCACCCCCGAAGAATAAAAAGGAAGTTATGAGTTTGCTCAGGAGGTTGAACTACATCAGTAGGTTCATTGCTCAGCTCAAACCACGCGCGAGCCCATCTTTAAGTTGCTGAAAAAGGATGTCGCTATCAAGTGGACGAATGATTTCCAAAAAGCTTTCGACTGGATCAAAGATTATTTGTCAAAACCCCTTGTACTGGTGCCACCTGAACCTGGTAGGCCTCTGTTTCTGTATCTATCAGTGATGGATAATATTGGATGCCTTCTGTTCTGGGACAACATGATGCAACATGCAATCTATTATTTGAGCAAGAAGTTTACCAATTATGAGGTTAAGTACACCCTTTTAGAAAGGACATGTTATGCCTTAACTTGGGCCGCTCAGAAGCTGAGACATTATCTTTTTTCCTACACTTCATACCTCATATCCAGAATGGATCCCTTGAAGTACATCTTCCAAAAGCCATTGCCCACTGGCAGGCTCGCAAAATGACAAATCCTGCTCACAGAGTTTTACATCGTCTATGTCACTCGCACCGTGATGAAAGCACAAGCTTTAGCAGATCATTTGGCAGAAAATCTAGTTGATGATGAGTACATGCCACTTAGCACATACTTACTAGACGAAGAGGTCAACTCAATAGAGGAAGTGGTTCCAGACGATCACCCTGTATGGAAACTGTATTTTGATGGGGCTGTCAATATCAAAGGAGTTGGGATAGGGGAAATCCTCATCTCACCTATTGGACATCATTAACCTGCGACACCCCGACTTCGGTTCTTCTGTACCAATAATACGGCAGAATACGAAGCTTGTATCATGGGTTTAAAAATGGCCATCGATCTGGATGTGCAGGAACTATTGGTTATGGGAGATTTTGACTTGCTTATCTGGCAAGCCCAAGGAGAATTGGAGAATCGAGACATCAAGCTTATCACATACAGACAATGTGTGCACAACTTGAGCAAAAGATTCAAATCCATCGAGTTCAGGTACATTCCCAGGTTTCACAACGAGCTAGCCGATGCCTTGGCTACATTAGCCTCGATGCTCCCTTATCCAGGCAACACTCATATTGAGCCACTAGAAATCCAAGTTAGAAATCAACATGGTTACTGCAATACAATTGAGACAGAACTAGATGGTGAACCATGGTATCATGGCATAAAACAATTCCTGAAAACAAGAGAATATCCAGAACATGCTAAAGGAGATCAAAAAATAACTATAAGGTGGCTCGCCAGTGGTTTCTTTTTTAATGGGAAAATTATGTATAAGAGGACCCCAGATTTAAACTTGCTGAGATGCATAGATGCTACAGAAGCAGAGCGGATCATGAGTGAAGTACATTCGGGGTATGCGGCCGTCGCATGAATGGATATGTTTTGGCAAAAAAGATTCTGCGGCCAGGGTATTATTGGCTTACTATGGGGCGAGATTGCTTCAGTTTTGTTCACAAGTGTCACCAATGCCAGATTTATGGTGACCTGATTCACTCGCCTCCTTCAGAGTTGCATCCCATGTCCTCTCCTTGGCCTCTCGTTGCTTGGGGAATGGATGTCATTAGGCCGATCGAGCCAAAGGCTTCAAAAGGGAATAGATTCATTTTGGTTGCAATTGATTATTTCACCAAGTGGGTGCAGGCCGTCACTTTCAAAGCAGTCACCAAGAAAGTAGTGGTAGACTTTGTTCATTCCAACATCATTTGTCGCATTGGTATCCCAAATACCATCACCACTGATAATGCAGCCAATCTAAATAGTCACTTGATGAAAGAGGTATGTGAACGATTTAAAATCATGCATCGCCATTCTACCCCTTACCAGCCAAAAGCCAATGGAGCCGCTGAAGCGGCAACAAGAACATCAAGAATATTCTTAGGAAGATGATCCAAGGTTCTAGGCAATGGCATGAAAATTTTCCTTTCTGCTTGGGATACCGCACGACTGTTCGCACATTTGTGGGTGCGACTCTGAATCTGCTTGTGTGTGGAACTGAAGCTGTAATACCCGCGGAAGTAGAAAGTCCCTCTCTCCGAATTATTATGGAATCAAAGATTGAAGACACTGAGTGGGTCAAGACCCGATTAGAACAACTGATGTTGATTGATGAAAAACGGCTAGCAGTAGTGTCTTCCGGCCAGTTATGCCAGCAAAGAATGGCACGCGCTTACATAAGAAAGTGCGCCCGGGGCAGTTTGAGGTAGGCCAGCTGGTTTTGAAACGCATCCTTCCGCACCAGGTAGAAGCTAAAGCAAAGTTCGCCCCAAACTGGCAAGGAGCCTATATCATTAAGAAAGTGTTACCAAAAGGGGCCTTGCACTTGGTAGATGAAGAAGGATGGGTACCATACATGACTATTAATGCAGATACAGTCAAAAGATATTATGTCTGATTTATGCCCACTGTAGAGTTTTCACGTGTTGATTTTCTCTGGTTGAAGTGACGAAAACTATCATTTGCTCGTTCTTCCAAATAGGTGTCCCCCTACCGCTAGTCCTTTTGAGCTTGTATTTCTCTTCCTTGTTTCTCACTTTTTGGAAATTATGTACTTGTAAGAAAAAAATAAGCTAAACAACAAATCTTTGAGTCATTAAACTACGTCTGACCTAATTCCGAAAGGATACGTAGGCAGCCTTATCCTAGGTTCGGTCCCATCAGAACGAAAAATCCATATTCCCAATACTCCAAAACTTGGGCAGAAGTTTGTTTTACGACTTTCTGTAAAAAATGGTTCCAAAAGTTGTAATTCAGTTCAAGGTTCATTTCGCTTTTTTTTCAAAAACTTCTTATCAACGTTTTTTGAGAATGTTCGAAGTCCCCATGCCAAGGGCATTGGGTAACCTCCCTCATACAGTATCTTAGTCAACAAAAAAATGAGACAGCCTTATAAGTGTAAACCCGTACGAGCACTATAAAGCGATAGCGAGCTAAGAAAATGAGAGAGTCTTATTGGTGAAAACCCAAATGGGCACCATAAGGCGACGGTTAGTAGAGAAATGAGAGAGGTTAGTTAGCAAAAACCTGCAAAGGGCGCTACTAACCGAATGGGGATCTTTGATTCTCCGGCATGAACACAACCAAGACAAATTCAAGATAAATATTTGCAGCGGATTTTGAGAATTAGACAGCTTAGACGGATCAAGTGGCTAGTCCAAAATGTATGTCATGATTCATTGAAGTCGGCACATACCTCCAGATAAGTGTCCATGTTTCCTTTCCCCGAAAGGGACACCTTTTGTTTAAGCACAGTTCTGCTTCAAATTCTATTATTATTCTATCTTACTCATAATTTTCCTTTGAGCCCCTTTCGGTCCAATCCTGCATCAAAAGCGAAGCAAAGAAATGGCTGCAAAACCAGCAACAATTTTCCCGCAATGTCGAGCACAATTTGGGGCATATATGGCATTGACGAAGGTACGAATCCATCTGTGATCTCATTCATTAAGACGAACAAAGGGTTTCAAAGAAACTTGAAAGTCGCATGAGCGGGACCTGCTTCATGAGAAAAGTTGATAAGCACTATGGACACAAACTGATACGGGGTGCAAGACAATTGAGTTTGATTTTAAAGAAAATAGTTTTGCCTTAGAGACAAGGGTAGTGGTACCATGGACATCTGGGTATGAAACAGTGGGGGAAACGTTGGAAAGCCAAGGTCACCGGAGAATGATAGAGAGTAACCGAGCATCCCGGTACTGCATTGACAGAATCGGTTCTTCGACAACAGTGGTCGTGAATCAAACTACTCAAGGAATCAAGGGATCAAGGCCACAAACCAACCACCACTTTGAAAACTCATAAATTTTTCTTTGTTTGAAGAAGGAACAAAGCAGTGCAGATTGACAATTCTAAAAGAACAAATGTCACCAAATGTAAGCTCTTTAAAATCTCGATTATTTCTTTTTTCAGCATGCATCACTATTGTTCACACTTCCCATTTTTGTAGCTTAACTCATGTAGAATCATTTCGCCTAGGGGGATCCAGCTCATAGTTCTAGGTAGAAGTAGTCTTCGCTCAGGGTGTTTTACAACATCTTAACTCAGGTAGATCGCCTAGGGGGATCCAGCTCATAGTTCCGGGTAGAAGTATTCTTCACTCGGGGTGTTTTACAACAGCTTAACTCAGGTAGAATCATTTCGCCTATGGGGATCTAGCTCATAGTTTCGAGTAGAAGTAGTCTTCGCTCAGGATGTTTTACAACAGCTTAACTCAGGTAGAATCATTTCGCCTAGGGGGATCCAGCTCACAGTTCCGGGTAGAAGTAGTTTTCGCTCAGGGTGTTTTTAGAACAGCTTAACTCAAGTAGAATCATTTCACCTAGGGGGATCCAACTCATAGTTCCGGGTAGAAGTACTCTTCGCTCGAGGTGTTTTACAACAACTTAACTCAGGTAGAATCATCTCGCCTAGGGGGATCCAGCTCATAGTTCCAGGTAGAAGTAATCTTCGCTCAGGTTGTTCAATACATTTTGACTCGGGTAGAACCTTTTTTCACCTGGAGGGATTCAACACTTTATCAATACATGGTGCTAACAAGTGATTCTATTAAGATAGGGTACCAGCCCCTGGTTACATTTCCTTTCAGTAGTACAGGGAACCGATCCCTAGTTACACAATAATTTTCTACCAAAATTTAGTTTCTTTTAACTAGTTTATACTACTGTTTCTGTCTGCCTTTTCAATAAATTAGATAATTTACAAATTTCTCTAATAACTCATAAAATTTTCCTAGTACCAGACTGGGGCAAAAAAAATTTGTTAGTTTTTTTGTCTTTGATGGCTTTGCAGGCCCTGTCGTACAACACAAGCGACGATTAAAGATTGCAGTTTCAGTTTCTCATCAGAAGAAAGAAGCTTCAATCACAAGATATTCGGAGTCATCTTTGATAATGTGTCAACAACCCAGCTTCTCAAGATTCGTCTTCTCAAATTCTGATCTAGAACGTAAGCAATCGAGATTGAGTTATAATCTTTCCTTCAAAGAGAATCCAGATCCAATCTAAGGTCAACACAGGCGAGCGAGTCGAGAATGAAGATTTGACTCCAGAAGACACGAAGATAGGAATTTTGTACTCTTAGTCTACAGACATATGTAGTGCTTTTCTCTTTTCATTTTGATGTAAGCAGCAAGTAGCAGTCAATAGCAACAACAGTCTTAACTCCAGTGTCTGGTAGTCCCAACTACCAAAACATCTCTCGGAACTACACTGACCCGATTCCTTTATAGCCAAGGATATGTAGGCAACCTCAGAAGCAAGGTTCGGTCACCACCTTTTTTAAAATGCGTCCATTAGAGTGAATGTAAGTAAAAATTATCCATGGCATTTATTTTTCTTTGCACGAAAACTCTTCATGTTCTCGAGCAAAGAGGGGTAACTGTAAATGCCTAATTTTTGCCTTGTTTATCTGTGTGTGCATGTGTGTGTGTTTTTCTAATTTGGGTGTGTATAGGTTCTAAGAGTTGATTAATGATTTTGATAAATGGGGTAGGTAGGGATTAGAATAGTGTGTTTTAATTAAATTGAGCAAAAACATTGGCCCAAATTTGAGCCCATTTCGGTCATACCTAGTCCATTAGGTGGTTGGCCAAGAAAGAGCTCAAAACGACGTAGTTTTCCCTTGAAACTACGTCGTTTTGGTTAAGTAAACAACAACCCATCATGTCCATTCTCCATCTTAATCCAATGGTCAAAATTTATCCCTTACTAAAATATAAAACCCAAAAAAGAATCCGATTTTTGCTTTATTTCCAAACCCTAGAGACTTCTCATTCACTCTCTCTTCTCTCCCACTCCTCCGCCCATCGGAATTCGCCACCGGCGGTGGTCAACCCCCCTAACAACCCCAAAATCTCACCACCCATTGTTCTCACTCCCCTCATTCTAAATTCGTAACCAAATTCCCCAAATCCGCACCAAAAATTGATGAAACTAAACCTTAGTTGCACCGCCACCCTGCTCCGCCACTGCCCGCCGCGCACCACCGTCCAAAAGCCACCAAAATTTCACCCCATATTCATCTCTCTCTCCACTTCTCCATTCCCCGCCCCAAAACCTTAAAAACCTCTCCAAAACCCGGCGAATTTCTGTCGGCCCTATCGACCTGCCGCTATCGCCCTACCACTGCCTAATTCTTCAAGCCTATTCGACCCAAAAACTCATGTTTCCTTCTAGTATGACGCCAGAACTTAATTGTTTAGGCATCTACTAAGAGGAAACTTGCGTTTCAGGGTCGGGGAGTCGTTGGTTGATATCCCCGACGTCTTCTCGTGACTCGAACAATGTCAAATGCCCTCGATTTGTATGAACCTTACTTCCTTTTTATCTTCTCTGATTTTTCATTTTTGCAATTAGTATTAGTTTTAAAGGTCTAATTTCTATTAACGTAGCTATTATTAATGTGCAATTGGGTATTAGTTTTTAATTACATGTTACTTTATAAATGTGAATTCCAGTTCTTCGACCTAGCCGGTCGAGTAGTTCGTTATTGCTTGTTAGTTCTGATTTTCTGTTCTTCGACCTAGCCGATCGACTATTTTATATGGATTTGATTAAGTTTTAACATTCAGTTCTTCGACCTAGCCGGTCGACCCTTTTGTTTGTTTATTTGTTAGTTCTGATTTTTTATCCTTCGACCTAGTCGGTCGACTGTTTTGTATAGAGTTGCTAAGCTTGAATTTTTAGTTTTTAGACCTAGTCGGTCGAATAGCTAAGTCTTTATGTTAATTTAAAAAAAATAAAAGATTAGTTCAATTGTTTGTATAGGTATTCGTATAGTTAGTTGTTATTAATCCTGACATTTTAACGAAGTTCGCTTAATTTCTATTTCAAGTAATAGTTTGTGAAATTCAGTTGTTCCATGTTAGTTTGTACAAGTCAAATTAATTGCAATCTAGTTTGTTTGAATACTTCATTCGATTACCTTGTAAGTCTTGTTTCTGTTGTACTAGTCTATAATTTGGTTAGTTTGAATGTGGAGTATGTTAGCATAAATTTCAGTCATGATAAGAGCTGGAGATCTGAGTGTAGAGCGTATTTGGTTTCTTTTACTATTTTGGAGTAGTTAGGAGTACATCTGCTCTTTGCTTGTGTCTGAAATTGGAGAAAAGGACTGTCCTTTCTCATTATTATAGACAGAATTTTAGTTTAACTTAGAACCATCTTTGAGACACTAATCTCCTATAAAGGAGAGATCTTGAACACACAAAGAAAAAAACTCTATCTTACATTCTAACACACATAGCTTCCAATCATCTTTTATACTCAAAAAAGACATGTCTTCAAAGAAAAATCAGCAACTTTTAGTATATATAGCAAGCTAAAATTTCATAACTGAGAGTTTTCTAGAGGGAACCTTTGAGAAAAATAGAACGGTCCCTTAAGTAATTTACAAGCCTCTTTGTTGGTTTTCTGGGTTGTTTTAACACTGAAGCGTTGTTGTCTTTGTTGTTGTTTGGCTGCTATTCCTGCTGATGATCTTTTACACTCAAGAAAGCATAAAAACTTGAAATAAAAATCAACAGGAATACATAGGGAGTAAGCTGAAAAATTGTGAGTTGTTCGGTTAAGTCTTAGAGTGCAAAATATTTCAGAAACATATAAGAGTCTAAGAGTTTGATTCTGGAGTTCCTTCTACTAAAAATCACTACTGTTAGTGAGATTTCTGGGATGTTCTAACACGGATTCACTGCTGTCTCGCTGTTGTTTACTGTTGTTTCCTACAGTCATTCGATGTCGAGTTTCATTGCCTCTGTTGATGCATTCTGAATTCCTGCAAACTAGGTATTTCCTTTAAACTTTGCAATGTAACTTGTGATAAAGAGCATGAAAATATGGTTGTTTGTTTTGTTAAGTTCTAATATTAAACGAATGTTGTCATTTTTAAAGTTCTAACGGCATTGCTTTATCTTTTTTGGGTTATAAATATGCTGAGCATGAGAAGTCTTGATAAAAATTCACTACTTCACTCTTATATTAATGTGTTGCTACATAGAGTTATTGCTATTTCATTAAGTTCATTGAGTGTTTGAAGCTAAAGAGAGAAAAACCAATGTTTAGTCAAATAATGTAATTTGAAGTTTGAAGGCCTTACTTAATCGAAATTGGTCATTAGAAATGTGTAAGTTTAATTATTATTATTATTATTACTTTTATTATTATTATTATTATTATTATTATTATTATTATTATTATTATTATTATTATTTTATTCTTGTTTAAGTTAGCATTAGATAATGTTGTTATACTTAATAGAGGTAGACTTTTTTTAAGTAATAAAAAGAGAAGTTTTGATTTGAATAAATAAACCACATAAATTTGTGCATAACTAGTCTTGTTGGATTGTATTAGTATGGATAATTTGGGCTAAACAAGATCAAATTTTCTAGGTCCATTTTTGCAATAGCATACTAGCAGGCCCATTTTCTTTAAATAGTTTCAGTTGACCCATTTCATGTATTCTAAAAATAATAATATAGTAAAAAGAAAAGGATTTGACCATTTCTTTGTAGATATTTTCTGCTGGCCACTTCATGATAAACCAATAAAAGACCTCAATACCATTAAAATTTTAGGAGTTAGCCTTATTTATCGTAAGCAAGAGATGTCCAAGTCTTTAATTATTGATTTCTCAAACTAACTCCAATCACAACCCGATTTTGCTCCGTAATTAAAATAATTTAACAATTTTATTACTTTTTATTAATTAATTTAAACACTAGGCAAATAGTAGGTGCGTTCTAACTTCACGGACTCGCTTGCGTAGCTTGATGCTTAACATTTAATAACTTAATTCATCAATTTCTTATAGTTCTAATTGATTTATAGATATTTTGTCATATCGCGGATTCGCTTGCGTGCGTGGCAGAGACATTTAATAAATTTCCAAAAAATTAAGTTTTCCTCAAGAGCACAATTGTAGTGAACTTTCAAAAGTAAGTAACACACTAATAATTGTTTGTCATGACTGCGGATTCGCTTGCGTAGCGCTGTTATGACTAAATAATAAATTTCGTCGATCATGCATTCGCTTGGTAGTGTGGTCATGAATCTTATTATCCAAAAAATATTCTCTAATTTTTCCTAATAAACAAGAAATAAAAGCAGATAGGTAAAATATGAAAAGTCATATAAATCATTGTTTGTCTGAAATTAATTTAAGTCAAATTTTTAAGTCAATAAAGCGACCGTGCTAGAATCACGGGACTCGGGGAATCCCTTGCACCTTCTCCTCGGTCAACAGAATTTCTTACCCGAACTTTATTCTCGCGGACCGATAAAAATAGAGTCAACTTTCTTTTGACTAGGGATTTAAACAAAAAGGTGACTTGGAACACCGAAGACCAATTTCAAGTGGCGACTCTGAACAATAAAATAATTCATATTTCAAAATTATCACTTTAATTGAAAAAATCCTTTAACCCACAAATCCATGATATATCTGTATTCTTTTGCGGAGGTGGAATAAAAGGGTGTGACACTCATTACCGCTATGACTTTCGAGTTTATTTTTTGATATTTCGGGATCATGCAACAACAATTTATAACTATATCTAGTTTTTCGTGTGTATTTTCACATTTTGATTTTATAGAATTTTTTTAACGAAATTTTATTGACCTGAAATTTTGTAGGTCCATAGAAAGTCTTAGTGCCTAATAATCATTGCTTTGCAATGACTTCCCAATTTATTTCTGGCATTTCAACTTATTGCAACATGAATTTATGATTATATCCACTTTTCTCGTGTGTAGTAAATATTGATTTTTTTACAAACTCTGAGTGCCCTAAAATTCCATAGGACCATAAGAAACGGCCTAATGATCAATATTATTGATTCTCCATGAGTTTCGAATTCATTTTATGGCATTACAAGGTCATGCAATTTTAATTTGTGATTATTTATTTTTTCGTGTGTATTAATACATGTTGAATTTATAGAATTCTTTTGACGGACTCTGACTAATCTGACATTTTATAGATCCATAGAAAACAATATAGCGACCTATACTCATCGCTTCACTATGACTTTCGAGTTATTTTTTTATTTGTCAGGATCATGCAATACGAATTTATGAATATATCCACTTTTTATATTTTAGACGTTGATTTTCTAGAATTCTTTTGACAGAAGATGATTGGCATAAAATTTTGTAGGTCTATTGGAAATAGCCTAGTGATCATCGCTTAGCCATGGCTAACATTGCTTTTCTGTGTTTTGTTTCAATCGCCTATAATGTTTGTTATTTAATTAAAACATGTTTAATTATTAAAATGTTTTTAGCAGTTTTATTTAAAATTGAAAATGTAACTATTAATTTTAAAAGGTGCCTGTTAGCAAGGATTGAATTTGTTAGTTCTAACATACACCTAAAGGGGTTACAAGTATACCCCCTGCCTCTCCAAAACGACACATAACATATGAAGCAACAATTTTCCATCTTCTTCTCTTACTTCTATTTACAATTCAGAGAGTTCATTCTAGTGATATTGGAGTTAATTGTTGGTACTCAAATTTCATAGGCTTTGTAAAATCCAGGAGGAACTCTGCCATAATCCTGCAGCAACAATAGTGTGAGGCTTAAACTCCTTACGGACAGTGTACTATTAAAACCTGATTATTTCATACCCAATATTTCTGTAAACACGGAGCCATTGGGTTTCTCCCTTCACATTTTACTCCCAACAATATCCTTGTCCTAGTGTCTATGCAATTATATTTCACGTGTTTTTTGAATCTAGGTACGTAGATATTTAACTAGGCCCCAAAAACAATTTTGTTATCTTTCTTAATGTTAGATGACAGCTTAATGTTGTTTTGGTCGTTTTCAATCATCTACCCTGAAGGTTAGCAAGAAACTAAGCAAGATGGGGTTCTTTTTCACCTTTTCTTGTTCTTATTGCAGAAGTCTAATGTAAATATACACAACAATGCACAGAATACAGTTTAGGTACATACATGAACGATGTAAATTATCTGAGACAATTGGAAGTACAGGACTCTACATACCTGGTCCCGTGATCGGACAACCGCAGTACAAATCTAGACTACGGGTGCCAAACAACAATTAAGGGTATGGCCTTATAATATCAAATGAACAAATAACAATCAAAGCAAGAATTCAAGAGGAAAAGTACAGGTTGTAAATAAAAATTAATAATTGAATCGTAAAATATGTACACATGGTTTTATTGAACCGATTGTTTCAATCCATTTAATTACATTAATTGTGCAGATGAACATATTGAGAAATGTCTGATGCAACATGGGAAATCCAATTAGCTGTGGTGCCAAAAAAGAGCTCCCAAAACCAAAGATCCAATGCAAGAACAGAAGAAAAAATTAGCAGGGCTAAAGTCTGATATCGATTTAGAGGCCAACCTGAGACTTCTGCCATCTGTTTCAAGAAAGGAAGTGAACTGGTTGTTAGGTCGCGGTTCCTTATGGACCAGGCAGTTACCCACTGTACCTGAGAAGGGACAAGGTCAAACTCTTCTCGCAGCCTCCATCCCAAATCTGGCATGTGCCCACCACCATAAAGGATAGCAATCTTGTTATGCCCCTCGTCCATTGCTCTTTGAAGTGCTTCTAATGCAGCTTTGTTTCTCTCTCCGATGATGACAGATTCCGCCTCTACATCAGCTGTGATCTGTGTGAATCTACATGTATAATGGGAAGGGGTAATTTCTTTAGTGGATGAAAAGAGGCAGTTGCAAACGCACACTACACAGAAGATCAGATGGAGGAAAAGGTAAACAATATCAGCACGGAGCTAAAACGATACTCTGAAAAGATTAGATTATCCTCTCTGTTGATGCACAAACTTATAGACTGTACAATATGAGCTTTGCATTCATGGATTACATCTGCTATGAAGAGAGCGATTTCTTTAAATGGCCCAATGCAGCTTCTTTTTTTCTTTTCTTGAGGTTGGTTTTACTTCATTATTCATACTCTTACACTCAATGGTTTCAGATAATGTCTGTTCTTTTTTCTCTCTAAATTATTTGACCACTAATAGTTATTACTTCCTATCTAAACTTCATATGAGTAAAATACTAGAAGATTTAGAGTGGAGGTGTTCCTTAGCCACCACTTCGGATTCTCAATCTATAAAGCAGAAACCAATAAAATATTCCAGCCTGCTGCAAACCAAAACTAACTTTTCACTGCCAAAAACTTACTCGGATGTTAGTCGCTTTGCCAGGAAGACCTTCATTGCAGCACCAAAATCAAGTCTGGACAAGGCTTCTAGTTCAGGATATTCAGACGCCGGGCTTTTCACATCCGTACAAACACCTCCAATGATAAGAAGTCCAACAAGAGGCATCGGCAGCACCCGAGAAGCCCATAGAAGTTTGGATCTCCAAGGGCCAAGATCTTCTGGAATTGTAGGTTGCACAAGTGCTTTTGTTGATCTAAGGGTCATATCTCTGGCAAATGTGAAGAAGCTCTCACCTCGTTCAAGCTGAAAAGTACATACAACTTGGTGAGATCTTCGGGTCAAGTGAGCAGAGAAGACAAAAGGAAGAAAATTTGGCACAGTTAAAAAAGAGAAAACTAGAAATGTTGGTCTGAGGTACAACCTTATAAATATTATATACATACACATACCAAACATACATCAACCAATAAATAATACATATTACAGATAAAGCAACTGTCGTTTACTTAACAAAATAAGCAAAGGAAAGTGAGAGAGAGGCTTCAAGTGTATGAACATTTTGAATAAACAGCAATTCGCTTAACAAGTAATGGCCTTAACAGCAAAGTTATCACATAGATACCTGGAGTAACTTGAAGGTCTCAAAATCAAGATCTGCATGGTACCAATTTTCACCCTCGTAGTCGAGACAATCTAGCTGGAAATCAAGGGTGAGAAATCTTGCCATCTGCCTTTGGATGAATCCAATAATATTAAATCCCCGTGATCTTGAGCTTTTTAATTTCTTTCTTGAAATAGAACTAGAACCTCTTCTACTCTCCAAACTTTCTCTGCTGGCTACCATCTCATAAAGAATGCAATCATATGGTTCAAGTTCCTTTTGTAGGGCAGCAAAGTACCTGCAAATACAACATTAATCCAAGTCAAACTGTTCTGTCAGGCAACATCAGAAAAGCATGATGCAGAAATAGAGGTTAGTAAGATGTTTCTATCAGGAATACAGATCAAGATATCAGATAATAAAATTTTAAGAAAAAAATAAATAACCATAATCATGAGACACAATCAAGACGGAAGCAAGTCTCATATAAGCAACCAGAGTCTGTACGAAAACTGATTCACGAATAACTATTAACTAATTACCGAAAGATGATTAATTCTATCTTATTCGGCCAAAGTCGATGATTGCTATCTTTTGATGTGGTTAAGCAACGAACCTTAGGATGGTTCTTCAATTGACAATAATTATCCAACTGCTAACCGCAGTTTTCTATGGAAGCAATGAAATGAGAATCTATTAGCTTTAGAAGTTAGAAGCATGATGCAAATGAAACACAAGAAGCGGTAACTCTTCAGTAAGACAGGAACGCATTTGTTCCCACTTTTGGAATTCCACACCTTTTAGGAATTTCAGTTGAAGCAGTTAGCAATTCATGATTTGCATAACATGGAAAGGATGATTTTCAAGTTGACAAGAGCATTCATGAAAAGGCTCTGCCAGAAGAAGACCTGGATTAAATTGGATAGTTGTACTCCTCAAATGATGAGGTAATCAACTGAATATCAAACTATTCAAAAAAGATAACAATACGTCATTAGTGATCGTAGGTAAAAACGTGACCATAAACCACAAGGTGGAATATGCAGAAATCTAGAAAGGAAACTTTAGTATCAACTCAACAAGGAAGATGAAAAATATGCTACCTGAAGCATTGCCAAAACCAATTCAGTCCTTTTGTCTAGCTCAAATTAGTTTATAATCAAATTTTAGCTAAAATATATTTTTTAAGAGGAAATCATAGCACTTCACATTTAAGAGTGGAGGTAATCGCACCAAAATAGACTTTTTCCTTACCAGAACACACAATGGGCGACATGTAAGGACTTCAATGTTATACCAAAGAAGCCTTGACCACCCGACATAGATTGGTAGTCCCTGATGTGAAGCTAAAAGAAGAGACGATTTCCAAGCAACTGACAAGCACTAACTAACAAGCCTTTCCGGAAAAGCTACAGAAGGAGAAAACATTGGACCTAGAAGGTTAGACATATACCCACTAAAAGGAAGTGCAAGAAGAATGAAGAAAGTAGCAAATGAAGTGATAGGTGTGTCTAAACGCCTAAGACCTCAACCACATGAATCATGGTGGTGGAAGGAGAAGTGCAAACCAATATTAAAGCAAAAAGAGAGTACTCTCCAAAGGTAATAAAACAGAAGATCGAGAAGACCTCAAGAGTATAAGAGAGCTAAACGAGAAGCTAAAAAGGTTGTTAGTAAAGCTCGAGGTAAAGCTCTGGATGGCTTGTGGCAAAAGTTAGGGCTGCATGGAGTGGAGAAAAAATGTATAAAACTAGAACCCCAGAAAGAAATCAAAGACTTTATTCTATCTTCATTAAAGAAAAAAACATCAAAGACTTAAACCAAGTTAAATGTTTTAAACAGAAAGGTATAATCTGATATGACCACAGAGAATTGTGGTGAGATGGATATGATCCCCCGACCTTTAATCAGAGGTCTCGAGCTCAAGCCCTGAGAAAAGAAAAAGAACCCAGTAGGGTGCGCTTCCCGCTTTCCCTTTTAGTGAGCCTAACACGCGAATCCGGATTAATCGGAACCTTAATGCGGATACCGGACACCGTGTGAGAAACCAAAAGAAGATTATGTCTGATATGTTCGAATACTTATGATTCAAAAATAAGAAGTTGCAAGAAATAGGAAAATAGTGATAAAAAAAATATAAATAGGATTCAAGGATCTAAATAGGACAAAGAAGAAGTCAGCGAGTCAAAGAAAATAGCATCCCTTCGGGATCTGATCTCTGTTCGCAAGAAGAGAATCAACTGAATAGCTATCGTCCACGAGTGCGACTTCAATATGTTTTCCAATTATTACTTGGGTATCAACTAAAGAGTCTACAATTCGAAGGATCTAAATACGACAAAAAAATAAATAGCATTCAAGGATCTATGAGATGGTAACAGTGTCACAAAATTAGAGATGACCACATTCAAATAAAAGGTATAGCATATATATTAGCCAAAAACATCCGAATAGAAGGAAAAGACAAGTAATACAAAATTCCTTTGAAAAGTTGTAGTTGTAACTACTAACTAGTCATCCTTCTTTAAGGCCCCAACAAATGCAGCATCTGATTTCCTACATTCAAGGGATCTAATGTACAAGAGGAAGCTAATAGGCTCCTTTTGGAAAACTTCCAATAGGACATAGACCAGAGTCCTTTTAGAATCAAAGAATGTCATATGAGGTGGTTTGGTCATAATAAGTAGCCCTCCAAAAGTACCGATTTATAGGTGTAAAACCATGATAAGGCATTAAAACAGGATGCGATAGACCTAAAATCACATGGAAGGAAGTTCCCCTATCTATTACAATCCATGCAGGCTTAGCGAGAAATAGAACACAATTGAATGAAAAGTTCATTGTTGGTAAGTTTATGATAGATTCAATGCTTGCTAAGAGTCTTTAATCTATTAGAGATCTGTATGTTAGTAGAAAATGAATAGAATTTCTAGTGTTCCGAGAATTTTCAACTTAAGTGAAACGTATAGTGAGGATTCACATAGCCAACCGTAACTGACTTGGGGTTGAGGCTGTGTTGTTGCTGCTGTCTAGCTCCAGCCATGGCTACTTAGCTTCTTTGTTATCCATACTATATAAGAGAGGAATATGGATTCCTTTTGGCACTTACTTTACCACATCACCAATCAAAAGGACAAGTAGATTTAACAACAGAATTTCACCTCCATATTACAGTCGTTAAATGCTTAGCAAAAAATCTGTTAATATAGGGTAACACAATTACCACTTTGACACTATTCATCACCATTTGAGAGAAACCACAGAAATGAGCAACATTATCCAATCTCTTACTCTTTATTCATACAAACTGAGTTGTGCAGACTAATAACTAGCTGTTTATCATATGCATTTTTAATTCCTCACATATGTCTTGTGCCCCTACCTTTACAAAAAGTTACCATCATTAGATTCTAGGGGCAGTTACGATTAGATTGTACTATAAATATCCCCCCCTTTCCCATGATTGTACCTCATTCTCATTCTACCACTCGTACTGTTAACGTACTGAAATAAGAAATTACAAGTGTCGTTCAACAGCTTTCTTCAACCAAGGATCAATAAGAAATTCTTTACTTTATTTCACTACTTCTGTTTATATAGTTTCCATTGCTCTCTTATCTGTACTAGCAAAGATTCATCCTTAGTTCAATTCAAATTGCTTGTAGCCTAAATTCTATAAATTTAACTGACTAATCTAATAATCAGATTTCAGGTTAAACTTCATAAATAAATGAAACATTGATCAATCTAGTTCCTCACATTTTGACGTTTCACATACCACATAGATGACCATGTTCAAAAGTAACCATCATAAATCAACATAATATTAACCTCTTCAACTTATTGACGGTGAATTCATATTACTCAATAGAGATCTACACGGAAGCCAGTGACTAGTAATAGAAATAATCTCACTTTATATCAACATAACATCAAGCTCCATAAAATATATTCTGGATTCTGAGAGACATGAACTTACTCTTTATCAGCAATGTGTATTGTCGACACCAAATCAACCTACACAATCAAAATTTCAAAATAACAATCAAACTTCAAAAATAAAACTCAACCATATTCAAAAGTTTCAGTTTATTTTGCAAATATGACTCATATTAAAGTCCTAAATACAGTCAATGCAAAGAAGTTTTTTACACTATCAAGTCACCCAGAGAAAATCTACAAGTAAGCTGCTTACCTTAAAATGTAAAATGTGGGATTCGTAGACTTGAAATTAAGACATGTTACCAGCTACAACGGGTAAAGGTGACCTAATATTGTGAAATATCCTTATACCAATGGTGTATATAACTTAACTAAAAAATACATCACGGATTTAAGTTATATGCACTGACCGACAATGTAATGATTTTTACACTATCCGGTTACTTACCATTTCTTGTAGTTTATGAATGAATGCTTATTAAATTGAATTACCTACAATTGACTTTTCAGTGACTTGATTGTGTAAATAGTTTTTTTAACCTCACACAATATACACACTCGCGTACGCGCGCACACACACTGCCAAATAAAATGCGTCACATACCCAAATACACACACACTATCTCTGAAAGTTCCAGAAGGTTCAGTTCGAAACATTTTATTTTACCTGGAGAAAAGGTTGAAGAAGAGACCAAGGGAACTTCTTACGGTAAGTAACGACAGCGGTTTGCAGCTCAGCGGTGCTAACTCCATCATCGGCGCTAGTACTTTTTTTAAACCTCATGAAATCAGCAATCGAATTATTCCCGGAAAACTGCTCCGCCGCGGAGTCATTATTATCCACCAATAACTGTTGCTTCGATAAGAAAACCTTGAGATTCGGAAAACGAGAAATTCGTCGGAAGGAATTAAACGAGGTGGAAGGTGAATCGGAGTTGAAATTTGAAGGGAATGGAGATGGAGATGGAGATGGAGATGGAGATGGAGATGTTGAAGAGAGTATAGAGAGAGAAGTTTGAACCATAGCTCTCTTCTTCTAGAGAGAGAAAGAGAGAAGAACGAGGATATGGTGAAGAAGGGAGTGATGAAAAAATAGTTGGAGAAAAAAAATCGGTTGCTCTGGTTCGGGTTGTGGCTACGTTGCACGGGAAGTCGGAGCTTATTAATATAATCATTATTGGTTTATGATTATTCCATATATATAAGGGATTTCGAAATTATAATGTAACTAGGAGTATTGTTTTTTTCTCGCACTTCTTTGCTTTGAAGCATCAGCATGGCATCCTTGTCAATCTTTGTGCAACTAAATTCAACACCAAAATTATGATGGAATGGATAATATCCTTCTATTATTGACCAGTAATCTCAAGATCGAATAATGAGAATCAAATATATGAACATATTTATTTTACAAATAATTTAATATTTTATAATTTTTTTAAAAATTAGCATCGATATTGTCTGTTATATCCTTGCTTGCAACAATAACAACCCGATTTAATTTCATAAGTGAGATCTTAGGAGCATAGAATGTACGTAGTCTTATCCCTACCCTGGAAAAAAGAGCATTATATCCTTGCTTGAAACATAATATCTGTTATGAAATCTCCTATTTAAGGTGAATGTCTATAATTAGAGAGATTCTAGAGTTCTATTCTTGGTAGATAAATCATCCCCCTCCCTATAAATAAAGGGGTCTTCTACCATTGTAAATCATCCCTAACATTCTCTAAGTATCAATAAGAAGAACTCTCTCTACTCTTCTCTCTATTTTGCTCTTGTTCTTGAGTTATTGTTCTTGTTCTTATATTATTTCATAACACGTTATCAGCACGAGACTCTACCGTCTCAAGAAGCTCTTTAAGAAGATTAAGCCGCCGTGAATTTCTCCGCATCGGAGCCGCCGCCGTCTGCATCAGTGGAGAAAAGGAAGAAAACATTGAAAATATAATTGGTATACGTTAAAGGTAAGTAATTTACTTTTCCCTTTCAAATTCTTGAAATTCTACGATTTGATTTAACATACAAACAAAGTTTGATTATAACTCTAGTGGAGTTTGTAAGAAATTATAACCACATGAAGTGGTAAAATCTCTATGTCCTGCCATGATTAAATTCATGTATGATTGTAGGCAAATAATTGAAAATCCGTCCCATTGAATTTGCTCCATTCCCTTTAGAGAATGTGGAAGCAGTATATGATAAGTCTGAAAGAAGACTAAAATATTACCATGAAGGTATCAATGAATGTGGACGTGGCAAAGAATTCCGTCCAATTGAATTTGCTCCATTCCCTTTAGAGAATGTGGTAGCAGTATGTGATAAGTCTGAAAGAAGACTAATTACCGTAAAGGTATCAATGGATGTGGACATGGCAATAGACGAAGTTATAATCGTCATTATTGTGATAATGAGAATAATAAAGATTCTCAAAATAATCTTTCACTTTATGAAAGTAATATTTGACATGAGATTGTGTAAAGCACATGATTTTGATCCATTCCCTGAAGTGAATGTGATAATTGTAATAGAGCCCGTAAGTATGAACACGCTCTTGATGTAAATCTGTTTTATGTCTGACATTATGAAAAGAAAGTTCGTTGCCCTTGAAATTTCGGGCAAGAACTATAAGACATGGGTGTTGGATGCTGTAATCCACTTAGATGCTATGGGTCTTGGAGACGCCATTAAAGATAGAGAAAAAGCATCCACCCAAGAATGTGCGAAGGCCTTGATTTTCTTGCGCCATCACCTTGATGAAGGTTTGAAGATTGAATATCTCACCGTCAAGGATCCACCTATCTTGTGGAATGGCTTAAAGAAGAGATATGACAACCTGAAGTTGGTCACTCTGCCACAAGCACGATACGATAAGAACCCAAAAGCAAATAGTTTATAAACTATGTATTATCGTTGCGGTGAAAACGGGCACTGGTCAAAGGCTTGCCGTATACCATGACTTTTGGTTGACCTTTATCAAGCATCTCGAAAGAGTAAACGCCCTGAAACGAATTTTGTCTCTGACGACAACTTTGACATCACCCACTTGGATGTGGCAGACTTCTTTGAGCAACCCGAGGGGAAGATAGACCACCTAATCGGTGATGGATCCGTGATGAAAGAAGATGGAGCTATTTGATTTTATTTTACTTGTTTGTATTAGTGAATGAATAAACTAATAGCCATCAGTATTAGCTCGTATTAGTTGGTTCATGACATAATGTTAGTATTAGTTCTTTAGAATGTATCAATATGCTCAAATATCAATAATATTTTTACTTTCCAGTAGAGGTAATCGACTAACCTGAAAAACTAGTCGGTTATCTCATATTTCGCATAAAAACTGCAAAACAATCGATTGTCAATGATCAACAATCGATTGTCTTTAAAACAGTGATCTGGAATTTTTCAAAAACAGTCAACAATCGATTGTCAATGTTTAACAATCGATTGTCGTTAGGCAGTGTAATCTGGAATTTTTCAAAAATCATCCACAATCGATTGTCTATGTCTAACAATCGATTGTCGTTATACAGTGAGGTCTGGAATTTTTCAAAAATAACCAACAATCGATTGTCTATGTCTAACAATCGATTGTCTTAAGACAGTGTGATCTGAAGTTTTTCAAAAATAACAAATAATCGATTGTGTGTGTTTAACAATAGATTGTCTATGTTCAAACAATCGATTGTGTGTGTTTAATAATCGATTGTCTTATGAAAAACGCTGAAAATTTTCAAACTGCAAAGTAATCAATTATGGATAACATATCTGATTTTGTTAGTCAACTGTTAGCAGCAGATTTTGAAAATATTATGTGACACAAACGAATTGAAGTTGTTTATTCTCATGTTCGTATATTTTCTTTTATATGTCAAACCATGGGAAGTAAATTGATTGAAGGCTCCGGAAGAGCAACTGTAACTCTGCCCAAAGGCACGACGTTTATCTTAGAGAATGCAATATTCTCCTCCAAGTCTAAGAAGAACTTGTTGAGTTTTAATGATATCAATGTTCTCCTCCAAGTTTAAAAGGAACTTGTTGAGTTTTGAGAATCCATTTTAGAGAATGCAATGTTCTCCTCCAAGTCTAAAAGGAACTTGTTGAGTTTTAAAGATATCATTCAAAATGGATATCATATTGAGACAATAGATGAGAATAATCTTGAATTCTTCATGAAAACGAGGCTGCCCATTTAGGTTTGGGTTCACGCCATTTTGCATGCAGAAATGCTAGTTCGTCGGCTGCCCACTTTGGTTTGGGTTCATGCCATTTTGCATGCAGCATTTTAGTTTGTCGGCTGCCCACTTCGGTTTGGGGTCACGCCATTTTGCATACAGCAATGCTAGTTCATCTCTGACTGACGAATTGACACAAATATTCCCCGTTGCAATTGGTTTTGGGTCATGGACCCAATATATCCCATTTAAGAATTTTTGGATGCGCAGTATATGTGCCTTTAGCACCGCCATCCCACACCAAAATGGGTCTGCAAAGAAGGTTAGGAATATATGTTGGGTTTGAATCGCCCTCCATCATTCGCTACCTCGAAACATTGACAGGCAACTTGTTTACTGCACGATTTGCAGACTGTCGATTTGATGAGACACTTTTCCCAAAATTAGGGGGAGAAGTTGGTGAAACCAAACGGGAAATTTTGTGGAAAAATGCATCATTATCTCATCTTGATCCACACACCTCTATTTGTGAGAAAGAGGCACAAAAGATTATCCATTTGCAAAGAATAGCAAATCAAATGCCTGACGCATTTATAAATTTGAAAAGGATAACAAAATCACATATCCTCGAAGTGAATGTGACAACATTTGATTCACGAATACATATTCATTATTGGAAGAATATGAAGATGAAATTGGTATTAAATATACCACACTCACCCCTAGATGGAGGTTTGAGATGATACCACACTCACCCCTAGAAGGAGGTTTGAGATGATATATGGCATGAATGATCGTTGGTCACGTACCTATTGTACGCCAAAGTATTTTGGAAATATGACTATTAAAGGACAACGATAATGCAAGAAACATATCTTGCATATAAGTTTGACATGACCATAATGGTATAACTTTCTCTTTAAGAAAGATATTCACCACATGGATGTTGATGAATCTGTGGTAGTACAAAATTAATTGAGAGCTCTAGAAGAGCCAATTATTACTATGTTGGAGAAACACAATTGAGTATTGTGCTGTAGTAAGTCTCAAAGAAACTTATTCAGTTTTCAAAGTACACGCGAAAGCGATTGATTATATTGAGACTATAAATAAAGGAAGCCTTTGATATCTCCTATTACTACAACTTGTAGCGGGGTAATTTGTATATGAAAAGCTACCCGCTTTGTTCTCCAGTTTGTACTACACAAACGAAATAATGCCACAATAAAGTGGATATCTATTGGTATAAAACCCATGTCATAATAAACCTGAAGTTTATTGATAAGTGCACATGTCATGGTTACCAATATTGATAATTTATTCAGTTGGCATTCGTGTTAGCCATCTCATTTTAAGTATGATGTGCAAATTCACATAGGTGAATATTAAAGAACTAGAAAGTTCTTTACGAATTCTCTTGTATCACTTGTTCTCATTAATGAACTGACCAACTAAAGAGTTCGGGTTGAAGCCCATAAATTCTGGAAATATCAAAGGTGAATATGGGCCCATTCACCTGCCATGTATACCACATATGATGCATCTATGATATGGTTACATGCGCAATGTTATTAACCCGCAGCCTGGCCGGTGCTTGCGAGGTAAATTGCTCAGTAATATAACTTCGAGCATAATTTCCAGATTTTCTACTCAAGATAGTTCATCTTGATAAGTTGGTTTATATCAAAGTTGGTTTAGCAAGATAATTATTGAGTGCTTCCACTTAATAGCTAAACTGTTTCTTATGAGAACAAAGTTATATATATCAGTTTGATATAAGTTGTATACGAGAGTATATTCTCCCCTCACAAGTGGTTCAAGGTCAGGAACCAAATAATCTCATCTTATTATTAATGTGTTGTGTATATTGACATGATAATGCACAAAGATGATTTCCCAAAGTTGAGGAAACAAGTTAGCTTTTCTAACATGAGGGGGAGACATGATAAACACTTGAGAAAAGGTTACATGGGATGAATTATCATTTGTATATGTATATCCCCGAATATCATGATATGAACCTGAAGTTCATAAAAGGGATAATTCAATTGCAACATATTGCAAAGCATGCTATACGCATTTGCTGACCCAAAGAAAGTAACTAAATGGAAGAGATTCAATTCAAGAAGAATTGATTCCATATGAAAGACATGTAGCTTTGAACCTATAGTTCAAATGCTTGAAAGTATAAAGTCAAAGGTATGTATAGTCAGTTTTCGATATCTTATTTGTCTAGCATGACATGGAAAACTTGATATGCATCTAAAGTCTATTATATGGCTTATATGACTTAACTTGAAAGATTTAAGTTGCTTGAAGCATATGCAATTCTTGGTCTTGAAGTACCACATCCCAAGTACAATTTGTGTACATATGAATCTTGCTATAACTATAAGCATGATGGCATTAAGAATGCATCTATGGAGATATTGAAGAGTTATTCCACGACATTATATGAAGATGTTCATATCTATCAAGAATGATGATTTCAAGGTGCGGAATATTTATTTAAGTCAATATGGTTGATTTATTTATCAAATCTCTATCAAAGATCGTTTTGAAGATGATGCACAAGATTGGAATGCAAATGCTCAAGGATATAAATTGATGTACTCATTAGGGGGAGTTAATGCGCGTTGCACTCTTTTTCCCTTACAAGGTTTTGTCCCACTGGGTTTTCCTTGCGAGGTTTTTAACGAGGCAACCAATAGGCGCATATTCAAACATGTGTACTCTTTTTCCTTTCTTTAATTTTTCCCATTGGGTTTTGGTTTTAAGGTTTTAACGAGGCACATTGTTGAATAGACATTCAAGGGGGAGTGTTATGAAATCTCCTATTTAAGGTGAATGTCTATAATTAGAGAGATTCTAGAGTTCTATTCTTGGTAGATAAATCATCCCCCTCCCTATAAATAAAGGGGTCTTCTACCATTGTAAATCATCCCTAACATTCTCTAAGTATCAATAAGAAGAACTCTCTCTACTCTTCTCTCTATTTTGCTCTTGTTCTTGAGTTATTGTTCTTGTTCTTATATTATTTCATAACAATATCTAAATTTTAAACAATTATAGAGAATACAAATTATTATATGTATGGGCACTTTCTTATCAAATATATTGTTAAGTGTTTCAATCTCTTTGTTATTTCATTTTCACAAGCTAAGATTTATTAAACTCATACTATATTTTTTTATTTGAGATGTTATTTTAGTGACAACTTTTTTTTGGTCGAATTTTATTGACAATTCTTAAAAGTAAATAAAACATATCAGTGTGTATCACTAGCAGTATCAGACAAGATGGAACCCTGATAATACAATAATACATATAGTCACTGAACAATATAAGGATGATTATTTAGTAGTTCAGTACAACAATTTTTGTCAACGTGTAAGGCTGCAACAGCCTAGCAACTTATAACAGAAGTACATAAAGAATTTCCTAAGTACACAAAAGAATTTCAATGGATATTTAACAAGTTTAATGAACTAACTAATACAAGGTTGCAATATGCGAAAACAGAGAAATTCATGAGGAAGTAATCCATGGAGAACAGACCTTCAGGCCTGAGCTAATCTACCTCTAGCTATAATCCATTCCACAGTCGGCGTCACCAATATATGGCAATCTCTAACACTTTTTTCCCACAAAGTTACATATAACTTGATTAACTTCTGTGGCAACTTGTTGGTTCTCTTCACTCTATTTGGCTCGGAAAGAAGTCAGAACTAAGCTGCAACTCCTGTTTGCGACAACAATTGAAGACCAGCTTTTAAGTCCTCCAAAGTAATTGTTAATAGTTCGTCTGAGTCTATACAGTCAAAACTGAGTATGAGATCCAAATTTTCTCTTGCATTAACTAGCATTGGATCCACTAGACCTCCATTCATCTCCTTGCGCTGCTTTTCAGTGATCTCTTCCTTGATAAGTGATGCAACAGCATCAACAGTACATGAAGGATGCAACTTAAATCCATATAGCAAGCTACTATCAGGTTTATTGGTCATCTTAAGATGAAGAATCTTGGGTAGGTCTTCAGAGCTAAAGTTGTCAAAATGGAAAAATTTTGTCACTCGTCTACAGAAACCTTCGTTAGAAGTGATCACACGCTTCATTGGTTCACTGTAACCTGCGAAGATTACTACAATTTTTCCACTATCCATGACCGACATTATCTCCTCTAGTGCTTCCAAACCATAGTCCTTATCATCTGATTTCTGCATAGGTATCAATCGATAGGCTTCATCAACGAAAAGAATCCCCCCTTCAGCTTCTTGGATCTGCAGAGTTTCCCTAGACTTGGTCACTTCAAAGCCAAATATTTATGGGAATATATGAAAAAATTTCACTCTCAAAAATCTTACCTTTCTCCTTGTCTTCGGTCCTGTATGACCAACAAATTCACCAACCAGATCTGTTCTCTGCACCTCTGTCACCTTGTCAGTGGGAAGAATCCCCACCATATGAAGTAATTTTCCAAGAATGCGAGCAACCATAGTTTTTCCTGTAATAGTATACCATCACGAAAATATAAGAAATCAACCTAGAAGAAATATATATCAAACACATAAGTTGGCTAGGCAATATCAATGAGTAAAGAGAGACTGAAACACATCCTGCATTCAACAGCATCACTGACATAACCACGAGCTAAAAGGTATGTGCTTTCTTTCCATGAATTTTTTTTACCTTCTTTTAACAGTTTGACACCATTTCCTTTAAGTAGAATGGGTAAAACATTGTGCTGTGCATATTGGAATATATTTTTCTTTGTAAATTATATAGACTTGATTACCTGTTCCAGGGTTTCCAAGGAAAGCCATATGGGGCGGTCTTCTTGCACCAACTTTAAGCCCTAGGGCCTTACGCCTCTCATCCAAGAGCATTCCCTTTGCCCATTTGCGGAGCTGCAGTTTAAGCTCGTCCAAACCCACTATTGTAGATAATTCATGTTCAAGTTCATCCATTTTAGCTTTGGTCTGGCTGCATGCTTCAATGGCTTTACATTTTCTTTGTTTTTCAAGATAATGGTGGAAGTTCGTGCAATTTTTCATTTCTAGGGCCTTGAGAGAGATGATTTATAGGAGTAATGCCCTCCTGCACTTCACATATTATTCAATTAGCAATGACCAAAAAAGGAACATGAACTTAATTTGAATAAATGGAGTCTACAGTACATTGTCTTCAGCACTACAATCCGCGTCATACTCCAACAATGTCTTTACTGTTGAATAGTCTTCGGCTCGTAGTGAGTGCCAAACAGCAAGGTGCAATGGAGTCATCCCATTCTGCAAAAAGCCATATGAAAATGAAAATCAAAAACAAATTGAGAACCACGTGTCCCAGGTCCAATCGCAATCTAGCAGTAAATATACATACATTGGCTCTGGCTTCAACAATAGCACCATGAGCAAGAAGCACTTTCGTCGCTTGGTTACAACCATTCTTGGCTGCCATGTGCAATGGCGTCTCTCCATACTGCAATGCACAATATTAACACCAGAAGGCAGAAAAGAAGAAAGCAAGAAGTTACAAGAGACAAAGTCCAGTCAGCTCCAAAAGAAAATGCAACTGTATGTAATTGATAGATTCCTTCACGTACCATGTTCCTGGCTTCTCGCTCGACCTTTTCTAGGCCCGACCAACCAAGCATAAACTTAAGTATTTCAACATTGTTGTAACCAGCAGCGACATGAAGAGGTGTCTGCACCATCTGCATCCAGATAAGTAACAAACCATATAAAGACTATACTTTTCACAAGCAATCTTCTAATCTAGCTTCCACAAGACTGTGACCAGGAAAACATGATCAGTAGCCAACTCACTTTGAAACTTTTATAAATCAGTACCCCGTTTAATTCCCTCCCCCTAGAAAATTCCTAAGGAAACATAAAAGCAAGAAAGATCAAAGACCTTGTAGCCCCCACCAACTGCTTATATTAGCCTCAAATTTAACTCCATATCTAAGTAAAACAATAACATCATGAAACAACAAAGTGCACGAAATAACTCCAAATAAAAAGCTATACATCAGCTTTTGAACATGATAACGCGTACCTGAGGTCACAAAATAGTACAATTAACTCTATTAAACTGGCAACCAAAAAAACCATTTAGTGAACCTTCATCCCACCCATTCACCAAAGCAACTGTACTATTATGTGTTAGCATGCACGATTTGATATCAACAGAACATAAAAGAAAAAGAAAAGAGCTTTTTAAATCCAATGACCAATACTCTAGATGTATAACAAGGCAACTGTGTTTGACTATGGCTGTGTAAATGAATAGACATAATCAGGTTTGGGGCAATCATAAGCCATAATCAAACTTAAAAAATGTTAAGTCCCACACTGGTTGAGGTAATGGTTTGCGGTCTCCTTATATGATCTTGGACAATCCTCCCCTCATGGGCTAACTTTTGCGATTGAGTTAGGCCCAAGAGTCATATCTTAACAAACAGATATTACCGGAACAATATTAGAATGATAAGGATATCTTTAAGCATCTTCCTCTTTTCTTAATAACCAATAAAAGTGGAAGGTGCATAAGAATATTCTTATTATTCAAATGTTTTTTGGCTTAAGTATTATATTTAACCTCTTTTTGTTCATGGTTGTCACTGTTGATCTTGCCCCAAAATGCTCAGAGTTGGAGCTCCAATTACATATATAAAGCATACCTCAGTGGGTTCCTAGAACATACTCTAGCTATCAGAGGCGAGTGCAGGATTAGAATTTTGTGAATTCTGGATTCTAGGACAGCGACCTCAAGTGCTAGTAGTTGGGTTCTGAATTCAATGATTTTATATATTTAGTGGATTTCTTAACGCACACATTTTGGGCTAAAGCGACTAGGTTCGGTCTTAAAGCCTACATCTTCCTCTGCTCGTTATGCATTGGAATTCCTCAGAAAACACAGTATTTAGGACTGCATTATCATATATTTAAGCGGTTCCTTAAACACATATTTTTAATCCAAACGTGTTTATATAGGTAGTAAAAAAAACTACAAATGTTACGGTACCCCTTTATAGCACTTCTTGCACGAGTATAAAAACTACAAATGTTAATACTAATATATAAAGACAAACGAGAGAGAGATCGTACAATAGGGTTGCGTTCATTGAGGAGAGAAGGGTTGTCACTGAGCATCTTTTGAAAGGCAACAACGTCTCCAGATTGTGCTAAGCCATGAATGGTTGTGGGCCTAGAGGATGTTGACCGTTGATCCCGCGGCCGCTGCATCTTTTCTTTAATTATTTCCTGTCGTAATTTTCCTCCCTCTGAAGAAAGAAAAACAAGGGAAGCAAAAAGAGAGAGGTAGGAGAAAGAGAAATGTATGTGACGTCGGTGGAATAGAAAGGGAATATTAGCCTTTCAGTCTCAGAGGTGCCTTTCAGTCTCAGAGGTGCCTTTCAGTCTCAGGGGAGTTTCGCCAAACAAGTCATGTGTGAGTCGTGCTGCGCGAAAAATGAAATGAGAAGTGTCCGCATTTCGTAGACGGACTCGGCGCGTAGTATTGGCCGGTGGATTCTTTTTATCCTAATTTGACGGCTTTCTAACCTTCCTACTCGAAAATACTTTCAAGTGATGAAATTAATTTAAAAAATAAGCAGTTATCTGTTTGGATAAAAGTATTAAAATTAATAATAAGCAGCTGAAAAACTGGGTATACGAAGGGTTTTGTTTTAAAAAGAAATATTTTAGGGATAGAATAGTAAATATTTTGGTCAAACCTAAAGTACTTACAAGTGAAATTTGATAAGTTGGGGGAGACCAACTTATGGCTTTTGACTTATTTTTGGCTTATAAGCACTTAATTTATAATCACTTTTAATTTTACCAAACGTATAGATAAGCCAAAAAGTGCTTATAAGCCAGTTTGACCAGCTTATAAGCTTAGTCAAACGGGCTCTTTTTCTATTTCATTAATTATAGAAAAAGAAAATCACTTTTATGGCGTTTGACTAATCCAAATTCACGCAATAAATTTCACTTTAAACGATAATTTTTTTGACCGAAAAGCATTAAGTTTTTTGCTAAATTAACTAACAAAGAAAATAGAGAATAAATTTTAGCTAAAAATAATTCATTCTAGATCTAAGACATTAAATAAGGGAATAAAATATAATCAAGCTTATGAACTTTCTAAGAACATATAAGATATCAAAGATAGATGATAGGCTTATATGCTTGATAAATTATCCTGTGATATGGTGATAAAGAGGAAAAAGATGGAATGCCATCGACCGTAACGAAATCTATCTTCGTTGATTCAATAATCACGATTACATAGATTTTTATCACTATCTAAACCTTTTCTTTGTTCCCCTTCTCTCTATATGAGAGGAAGCCCCCTTTTTCTTGTCTTCTTACCTCCTATATATATTATCAGTATTCCCTTTTGTCCAATGTTCCTTAACCAGAATGCCTTCATCCCTTGATTGTACTTCATGTCGCCTTCCTCAAGTATCACGACATCTATTTTGCCATACAAGCTTTTTGACGGCTCGATCTCGGTAGTGGCCAAGATACTTATTGTTATTACACCTTGTGGGCCCCTTATTATTCCTTTCAGCACTAATCCACGTATGGTTAAATTTTAACAAATACAGTTAGTCCCTCCGTCCGTTAGGGTCGCCTCTTGAGGGGCTCGATGGGCAGACTCTATTGATTCAAAAATTAGGAGAAATCTGAATGTTTTATGCGATGGGCGACAACCTCATGGCGAGGAAGCGACGTGACACTTCGAGAATTGCGTCAGACCGTTACGTTAGTTCAAAAATTGGACTGTCACGTTGGTTCAGTATGTCATCAATATTCCCTATACGTCATTATGGGCGCACGTTTTCTAAGTATTATGTCATTTCTCGTGCCCTTTCGGCCTTCTAATTGGCAGCTCTTGGTTTTTCCGCTCAGGGCATTTATATTCCTATAAATAGGGGAAGTTTCTCATTTGAATGTTTTACACCTTTCAATTGCTTAATAAAGAACTTCACAAATCTTTTCCTCCTTCTTTAGTCTCTCATATATCTGCTTATGTTAGTATTCGTTGTGACCATTGTCTTTTTCCTTCATCATTTTCATTTCTTTCAATCAAAGAAAATAAATGGCTAATGCTTCTTCCCGCTCTGATAAAGTTGTTTGTGCTTTGGTGCTGAAAAATGACACATCCCTACTTGAAGATGGAGTGGAAGTGGCGTAAGACGAGGGTTTTTCGATGGTGGATGAGGTGGTTCCCCGCTCGGGTAAGGCGAAACCAATTTTAACAGCCCTGCAAGAGATGAACCGAATCCTGTTCCTTCCATGATAGATGATGCGGCGATTACGGAGTTCAAAGCCAAATGGGTGATCCCCAATCACATTGAAATATTGCCGGTGGATAAAGATATAATGCATTTATATCGCCCGAGCTACTACATGTTACACTTATCCCTTTGTCATTAGGTACATGCTTCACATTCCTTCCTTGGTGGTGGATTTATACCGCTTCTATGAGGTGTGCCCAACTTAACTCTCTCCATATGCGTACAAGCTCTTCCGTATGCTTATCAAGTATGCGAAGCTAGCTGGACGAGGAATCTGTCTAGGGTATTTTATCTACCTCTTCGCCCCCCATTTTCTTCGGGGTATGAAGATTCATATGTGTCATCGGTAGTAAAGATGTACGATAAGTCCAATCATCATTTTTGGGAGAGCTTCTTCTATGTCCGAACAAAGCATGTTGTGTCGAACCCATAAGGGTTTCCTAAGACGTGTAATGTTTCTTGTGAGTTTTCCTTTTTGTTTACTTTATGAAATTTTTCTTAATATGGTCGTTGGTCGTCTCTCCTTAATGACTTCATTGAGGTTTTGCTTTTATTTTTGTAGCCAAGAGACCTCCCCCGCTAGCTGTCGATATTCGCGAGTGGATGAGAGTGATTCTTCCCCATACGATGGGGATTCGTGAGTGGGCGCCTTTCCATGAGAAGTTTAGACGCAAGCCTCTTACTGGTGAGTTGGCTCGTTGTCGTTTTGCTTTGTTCTCTGCTTCACAGTTTCTTTAACCTTGTCATTATGTGATCAAATCCCTCCTTATTGACAAGTTGGGGAGAAGTGAGAAGGACGAGGGTTCATCCACTTGCATTCAGTCAACCGGTGCCCTTCGCTCGGCATGCATCAAGAGCTACTACAGTCGAGGGCATAGATTATATGGTCGCTCGTCGGACTGTGCCCGCAGTTGAAGCCGTACACTTGGAGGTTACTCCTCAACCTGAGACTCTGGTCCCCACAGACCGTTCAACGGGTGAATCTTCTCGCATCGGCAATGGAAAGTCCCCGTCAAAAAATGAAGGGTAGTGTTGGAAGGGTACTTTCTAGTCGAAATGCCTCTGAGGGGGATGACCTTGTTTTGTCGGTACCCGAAACTGGCGGTGGTTATTATATTGGAGGGACAGAACGGGGTTCCGAGACTTTTGTTACTATTTCGGGCAGTTCATTGACTTTTTGGCAGAACCGCGCCCCTTTCTTCTGCCAATGAGAGGGGGAAAGGTGTCATGGTTGAGGATTATGAATTCGAATCTGACATCAATCCTGAGGACATGAGGATGTTCAAGGAGGGGTAGGAGTGGAAGGCCATTCCCGCATACTCAAAATTTTCAACCTATTGCAGGACATGGTTGATTTGGTATCCAGTTCGATGTACTATGCTCCGCAATTCTAAATTGTCAGGGGGTCGGCGATTCTAAATTGTCACGCAGCGATTCTAAGGGTGAGTGCCCTTTTTTATTTTCTTTGTTTTGTGACCTTTGTATTTACTGACCCTTTCTCCCTTCTCTCTTCTCTTTTTTTTAAGACTTACATGCTAGAGATCGAGATTGCTCGTAAGGCTGAGACGCGGGCCGATGTTTTTCTAAAAATGGATAAGAAGTATCGGTGGTATCACATTAGGTGTCGTGAGATGAACGAGCGCTAGTACCTAGTCCGCCAGAGAGGAGTTGTAGAAAAGAGATGAGGAACTTATGCGATCTATCCATAGATGCAGTGAGCTTAAGGAGCTATTTCATGCCAAAAGACGAGGAGCTTGAGGTGGCAAAGGGGTTGCCGCAGAGTGCGAGGACTTTCAGGCTAAGGTGCTGCCTTTCTGAGCTGAGCTTAAGCAAAATGCTACAAGGTCAACGCTCTTAGTGCAGAATGGACGGAGAAGGTAGCTGAGCTAGAAATAAAAGAGGTCGAGCTGGAGAGAGTTGAGGATGCTCGAGTGTCAACTTTGGTGAGGACGACGTCGCTAGAAAACACTATTTGCATCCTCAAGTCTGATCAGGAATCTGAGAGGGCGACGGCCATGCTGAGGGAGACACAGCTCAAGAAGCGGATTGGTGAACTTATCAGGATGCTTCAAGCTCGGGGGATCGATTTGTGGCTCTTGAGGCTGATAAAGCACAGTTATTGGCTCAAGCTCCCTCTCATAAGTTCACCTCGGCTATTGTTCCCCGCCGTCTATATGAGCTATGGGTCCTGCTGAGGCCCAACGTGATATATACAAGGGTTTGTGGTAGGCAGGGAGTGTTCCTCAAGCTGCTTTTGAAGATTCTCGGGCGAAGGCACACAAAGCTCGTATTGCCTGTGGTTACGACCCTGCGATACCGGAGGCTGGCAAGGGCGTTGAGATTAAGGATGGACTTCTTTGTGATGATGATGATGCTGGGGAGAACGGCGGTGGAGATGACGTCGAGTGAAACTTTGTTGCAGCTTTTGTACTTGTTTTTTTTGTTCTTTTGTTGTTTATTTTCATCTTTTTCTTAAGGTCCCGTTTTTAGCCTTTTATAAAGCGTTGCTATTGTGCATGTACATTTGAATATAGTTGCTTTGCCTTTGTTTGTGTATCTTTTGAATTTCTTTCTCCTTCTCTCTCGTTTTTTTATTTTTTTCTTTATTGGGTAGATCTTTGGATTTCTCTATGACGAGTTCCTGATCTTTCAATTGGGAATTCGAATTAGAGAGGATCTCGTTGTGTGAGTTCGAATAAAGTCACTTTGGATCTACAAGTTCGAGAGAGGTTGACTTTTGATTTGCTAACTTAGGCAGAATCAACCTTGATTTTTATATTCAAACAAGGTCGAATTCAGACTTTCCAACTTGGACGAAGTCAGTTTGACTTGTATATTCGAGCAATGTCGAATTTAGACTTACCAATTTGGGCGAAGTCCCTTTTCACTTATACATTCGAGCGAGGTCGAGTTTAGACTTACCAATTTGTGCAAAACTGATTTTGCCTTATATATTCAAGCGATGTCGAACATAGAGTTGCCAACTTGGGCGAAGTTAATTTTTACTTGTATATTCGAGCGAGGTCGAATTTAGACTCACTAATTAGGGCGAAGTCAATTTTTCCATATATATTCGAGCGAGGTCGAACTTGGAGTTGCCAACTTGGCCGAGATTAATTTTTCATGGCAAATTTAGCGATGTCAGGGGGCAAGCTCGTGATAGATCAAGATATGACCCATTATAAGTTAGACGAGGTCGAGCTTTGATTCGTTAATTTGGGTGGGCTAGTTTTTACTTCCACTCGACGATGGCTGACGGTCGTAAGAGTGTTAATTCGAGCTAGGTAAAAATTGTAACCCGAGGTAAATTCTAGTGAGGTCGGACTTTCCTTTCGTTTGGTGATGGTCGATGGCCGTAAGGGTGTTCGATAAAGGCCGAATTGTAACCCGTTCGGCAATGGCCGATGTCCGTAAGGGTATTAGATCGAGTAAGGACGAATTGTAACTCCTTTGGCGATGGCCGATGACCGTAGAGGTGTACCACACGTTTCATGGACCTGTTGCTCATTCCCCGATTTCGGTGATTGTTTCTTAATAATGTGGGCCTATTCTGTGTCATTTATTTTATTTATAGTGTGGTACGGCGCAGAGGGCTTTGCTTAGTCATTACTTGCGAGATGGTACGGTATGGAACATTTTCTTGGTATGTTTGGTGGCGTTCGTTCCTTTTTCGCATATGTAACGACCATACCGGTCGTTTTGAGCTTTTACTCTTTGATCGTCAGCTCTCATGCATGCCTTGACCCATATGAGGTATCATGACTTATATAAATCATTGGTTTTGGTTTTCAGTGAAATTAGAATGAATTTGAAAGAACAACTCTTGATTTAAAGCTTAAAATTTAAAGTTTTGACCAAGATTTGACTTGTCTGTATATGATCTCGGATCGAAATTTTTATGATATGTTTAATCCATTGGTTGATTTGGAACTTAGGAGCATGATCGAAATGCATTTTAGAAGTCCGTGGAAGGTTTAGGCTTGAATTGGTAAAATTGAGGTTTAAGCATTTTTTGGTTGATGGGTAAGATTTTTATATAGAGGTCAGAATGAAATTCCGAGAGTTGCAGAAGCTTCGCTGTGTCATTTGGGATGTGTGTAAAAATTTCAGGTCATTTGGACGTGGTTTGGTTGGGTTTTTTTTATCAAAAGCGTATTTTGGAAGTTCTTGAAATTTTTAGGCTTGAACTCGATGTGATTTTGGTGTTTTGATGTTGTTTTGAGCGTTCCAAAGGTTGGAACAAGTTTGAATGAGGTTATATGGTGTGTTGGCATGTTTGGTTGAGGTTCCAAGGGCCTTGGCTAAGTTTCAGATGGTTAATCGGGTCATTTTGGAGTTTAGGAAGTTGCAGATTTTGAGTTCCAACTGTTGCAGACATTTTGTTCTTCATGTTCGCGAGTGGAACCTCGCATTCGCAAAGGGTAAGGAAGGGAGGCATTAGTTTTGGCCTTCGCGTTCGCGAAGGGGAGTCACGCATTCGCTAAGGGCCTGGTTTTGTAAGCTTCACGTTCGCGAGAGGCTAGGCTGCATTCGTGAAGGCTTGTGAAGGGATGCATCACGTTCGCGCGAATGACTTCGTGATCGCGTAGAGGAATTGGATTAGCTGTGGTTTGAGGTCAAATGTTCATCGCGTTCGCAGAAGGGTGAGCGCATTCGCGAAGAGTGGTTTGAGCAAGGCATCACGTTCGCGGCTGTCATGTCGCGTTCGCGTAGAGCAAAATTTGGTCAACATAAGTTTGTGCTTCGCGAATGCGAAGGGTTGACTGCGTTCATGAAGAAGGAAAGTCAGGCTTGGGCAGAATGTTTTTAACTCATTTTATCCGCAATTTTGGGGCTCATTTGCTCCATAGTTGTTCATTTTGAGAGATTTTGAAGGATATTGAAGATGGATTCAAGGGGAATCGTTGTGAGGTAAGATTTTTGGAATTAAAACTCAATTATTATGTGAATTCCACCTAGAAAATCATAAAAGCTAAGCCTAAAATTGAAGAACTAAGTCTTGAAAAATTGGACTTTTGAGCACTTTTGATATGTATAAACCTATGGGAAGATGAGGAATCTATTGGTGTTAAAAATTTTGAATTTCGAGACATGGGCCCAGGGGTTGGGTTTTGGTAATTTCGGAATTTATGCTCTTTATTGATTGTTTTCTCTTGGGCTTTGTTCTCTTAGCATATTTTGATGCCCTCGTTTTGATTTTGGATAGATTCGACGTGGTGGATGCCGCTTTGAGAGGCAAAGGTGTCGCGAGCTAGAGATTTAGCCGGTTCGAGATGAGCAATGATTGTAAATGATGTTCTGAGGGTTCAAAACCTCAGATTGCATATCGTAGTGCTATTTTAAGGTGAGGCACACGTTTGATGACGAGCATGGGGTCGTGCACTATTGGGGATTGTGACTTGGTCCGTTCCGGTTGATGATTTTATCACGTATTTAATTGAAAACTATTTGTTATCATCATTAATTGGGCTTAATGCAATATTTGGGCCTAGTGCCAGCTATTTGACCCCTTCGGGGATTGTTGTTGATATTTCCTCAATGTTTTGACTTTATACTTGAACTCGGTCATGTTATAAACCATTATTTTAAAAACTCAGCCATGTTTACTTTGCTTTAACACTTGAAATGATATTTCAAATAATATTTTGGGCTGAGCATCATGTTTTACTATTGCCCGAGCGGCTTATGTGATTTTTGACTAAGTAAGGCCGAGGGCCTGTGTTGTGAGGATATGTTTGGGGTTGGGCTACACGCCGCAACAATGATACACTGATCTGATTATGAGGCCGAGGGCCAAGATATGTATGCCACAAGGTGTCTTGTTGATATTGATATGAGGCCGAGAGCCTATTTATGATGCCACGAGGTGGCTTGATATTATGCTTGGGCCGTATGGGGCCCCTACGGGAGTCTGTACACCCCTAATGAGTGCGGGTACCCATTATGATGTTAGAGATATCCCGAGGGACTGATATTGCTCTGTGTGATAGCCCGAGGGGCTGGTATTGTTCTATGTGATTGCCCGAAGGGCTGGTATTGATCTGAGATATTGCCTGAGACGCGAAGTTATTGACCTTGTGCTTGAGGGGTGAACTTTTATATGTTGTCTTTCATATTTACCTGTTTAATTGTGTATTTGTGCCCGAGGGATGGATTTTCGTGCTTATCTACACATCTCGTGATTTATTACCATTCACACTTTAGTTATGATTATTACTCACTGAGTTGGAGTACTCACTTTACTCCATGCACCTTGTGTGTACATTCAGGTATTTCAGCACGCGGTAGCGTGTATTGGCTGAGCTGAGGCAGAGTTATTGGAGTTTTAGCGAGGTAGTTGCCCGACGTCCGCAGCGCAGCTTTACTCCCTCTTGATGTTATTGGATTATTCTAGTATATTTTCTAGACTGTCATCGTATTTTAGACCTTAGTAGATGCTCCTGACTTGTGACACCCTGATATTGGGCTATATTTATTTCCAAACTCGTCGTATTTCACTAAATATTTACTTGTTTGGATCTATCCTTATATATGACTTGAATTGATTATTAAACTATTAAAAACTGAAATTAGAAGTTGTGTCGGCTGACCTGAGTTTATTGATTTATTAAACTGTAAAAAATTGAAATTGGGAATTGTGTCGGCTAGCCTTGCCTTCACGAGAGGCTCCATAACGATCAGGTTAGATTTGGGGTCGTGACAAGTTTGTATCAGATCCAAGGTTATATAGGTCTCGTGAGTCATGAACATGTTTAGTAGAGTCTCGCGGATCGGTACAGAGACGTCTGTATTTATCCTCGAGAGCGTGTAGAACCTTTTGGAAAAACTTCACATTCTTGAATTCTTATTGTATGTCCTTGATTCAGCTTGAAATATATCTCTTGAAATTCCTTCCACGCGTTCGTATGCGCGCATGAGCACTCAATCAGATGTGCATCGATGGCTTGTGATTCCCTGATCAAGGGGCGAGATGTGATCTCTGTGTGTTGATGTTGGGCCAGTTTAGAGTACTTGAGGCTAGATTTTTGCCTATGTCTTGAGCATTGAGGTGTGATTGTGTGAGCAAGTGTTTGTGAACTTATATGTGCGGTAGTGTCCCTATTAGTGGAAGTGACGATTGGGTGACTAGGTGATGAATATGTTTGTACTGCGAGATATATCCATATGATTTGGAAGCAACGATAAGGGTCTACTGGAGGATAGAAGAACTATTAGGTGCTTGAATTCCATCTTGATTCAAGGTATAGTCTCGAGTTATGAGTGTGTGAAGAATCTTTTCATGTTTCCTAGTTGGGAGTGAAGCAAATTTCATGTTGTGATCTGAGTTCAGACTCGGGAATTTTATGTGGCTACGTAATGTTTATGATGGTGGAATGTATACAGAAATATTAGTTTGAGGCAAAGCAGGTGTGTTATCTCCTGCGGATTGTTGTGAAGTATACGTAATCCCTTATGTCCTTTATTGGAATATCTCTGTTACCAGGAAAATATATGTTTTACAATTTGAATTTGGGTTGCTCAAGAGAGTAGGCTTGACTACTACGAGAGTAAATCCGAGATTTGCAGAAGATATGAAGTGCTATACGGTCTGTGTTTTCACTTGCCTATGAAGGATTCAGTCTAATATCACTATGGTATTATGGCAACAATAGAGTATATATGTTATGAGTTACTGTGTGTGTTTTGATCAATGGCTTCGAGCCAAGTGGGGGAGTCTGTTATTGCTTAGTTGATTGCACTATTATGTGCTATGTTGGTTCCAGTTTTGAGGCGTACTGGTGAATCAGTAATGGCTTATAGGGATTGAGACCGAGGATGTCTCGAGTAAAGGAAAATGTTGACAAAAGTTATGTCATGCTTCATAGGTGTATGAGAATCATGGAATGTCTTGAGTTGTTGTCGGTAATGAATGCTATTGAGGCACGAGTGGTTCTGTTTGTTTGATCAGGCTAACTTAGTTTGAATAGTGTGAATGACTCTTGAGAATGGTTCTAATGGGTTCAAGACTTTACATGTAACAATTGAGTATCTTCAAGTTGTATATGTGGCTAGAAACTAAGTTTTCATAGGAAGATGTCAAGACTCGTGGTAATTTCTATATCAATTATGGGATGCTACATATATCAGTGTTAGGAAGGAAAGGTAATGGCTTTGGATTAGTAGCAAGTCTCTTCAAAGTAAGCATTTTGAACGTGGTGCTTATGGAAATATTTAAAGGAGTACTCAGCAGCCTATGAGCCTCGTACAGTGTGTTTTTATGCTTGGGTCTTGCATGGTAAGTCTAGATTGAGGAATTGTGATGTTATAGCTAGAAAGAGTATCAAGTTGTAGGTAAATCAGAAGGGATCTCGGATGGATGGGATAGCTTGGTGGTAGGCCAGATCGGTACTGTAAGGATATTATTAGTTTATTAGGTGTTTACGAGGTAATGAGTTTCTACAGGTATTTCACGGAAATTCTCTTGGATATTAGTGGCCTGCATATGTTGATTAAGTTAGGAAGATTCAGTCCTGATGGACTTGTTTGTGCAAAGGGGAGTCAGAGAGTTATTGTTGCTTTCTACCACAGTTAGAGATGCATATTGTCTACGAGTGTTAGGAGCATGGGATGTGTTGTGATTTTCTTCTTGATGGGATCAATGGAAATCCTTGGATAGATGGGTTACAGTTCAATTCTAAAAGGAAGGTCATAAAACTCTTAGGCAGCGAGCAGTTTCAGACAAGTAGAGAAATGAGCTTCAGATAATTAGAGAAAGTGTCTTCGGATGATTCATGAAATAGTATTGCTAATTTGGGGTGATTGATGAGGTTATATGTTTCAGAAAAAGGCAATGTGATTAAGATGATGGTACTTCGGTAGTATTGCGACACTTTCTTGTTAGATTGACTGTTGATATTCGAGTTTGCTTGGTGGCACAAAAAAATTTTAGAGTACCTCTTGTGGAATGATTGGGATTAGGTGTGGTGATTTGTGTGCTATATGGAGTTGGAGACTGGGAGTTATCGTATTCAAGATATGTTGTGGTTGTGGGTCATGTGTATCGGCACTGTTTAGCGGCTATCGGGGTTTGGAGACCCGAGTGGATTTTTGTTGCTTGGTAGTTCAGATTTTGGACTTGATATTGGGTACAGATTGGTTGTCTCTATGCTGTGTTATTTTGGGCTATTGTGCTAAGACGACGTTGTTGGCAATGACAAGAATGCCACAGATTGAGTGGTGAGGTTCGATGAATGATGTTCTTGGTAGAGTGGTTTCATATTTCAAAGACATAACGGAGGGCTGGGAAGGATTGTCTGCCTTGTTTTGGCTCTCATGATAGATGTTAGTGTAGAGGCTCCTCATATTCATTTAGTTCCGGTAGTGAGGAACTTTGCGGAAGTGTCTCTTGTGGCCGGGCATGTCGCCAGGCAAGGTTGTTGATCTCGGTATTAATTTGATGTTGGGCACTGTATTGTATGGCGCCGGCTGAGTTAAAGAAGTTGAAGGAGCAACTTTAGGATTTTTTTGGTAAGGAGTTCGTTGGCAGTCCAATGTGGATATGTATTCTGATTTGAGTCGGCTTGGTTGGCTCCGGATTGTATTGTCAAGGGATGTGTTGATTCGATTGTTATTAATCTTATTAGTAATTTGGGGAGGTCTATGAGTTACTTTTCTGTGTTTCGAGGTGTTATGAATTGTTGGTTATAGGCACATATGGTGCAGTTCATTTGGAGTCTCCTAGTGAAAGTCGAGCAGGAAGAGTAATGGGGTGTTGCTCGGTGAATGGCGTATCGGTTATGTCCTTTCGGGTTTGCGTGGGGTATGTTATTTGCTTCGCCTTGGGTGTGATGATTTTCTTTGGTTCCAGACATCAAATTGTATGTGGTTGTCAATTTCGAGGATGATGGCTTGAGATGTTTCATATGGAGCAGTATTTGGATAGGATCGTGCATTGCTGCAAAGTTATATGGAGATATGACCTTGTGGGTTAGATTCATGTGTTATACTTCTATGATGTGAGACGGGTTAGATTCGTTGTTCTATAAATTATATATACTTTTTTCGACCACCGAATGTAAATAATAATTGAGAAATTTTCATAAAGTACTATCTTATAGTGGTAATTAGATATCTATAGATACCATTTACTATATTACGGATTGTAGATACATTTTTTATTGTCATAAGATGTATTAAATGTATTTAAGATATTGATACCTAATTTTTTCTATATTTTTATATGCATAAATACCTTCAAAATATCATGTATGTGCATATATAAGCATGCATAGGGTTTTATAATTTTAAAAGATTTTAATTAAATTATTTTCTCTCCTTTTACTCATAAAAACCCTCAATGAATTCTATATTTATGCCAAAATATGGTTAAAAATCTTTTTGTGCATTTTTATAATTGTATTTTGTATTTTTAAAGCTAAATTGCATATATTTGCAATATTAACTTTATTTATGTATAATTATATTTATATGCGTAAAATTGATCTTCTATATTTTTAAAATATTATATCTATTTCAAATTATTTTAATACACAAAATTATTTTTCAGAAATTATTTATTATTTATTATAAATTATATGGGAGGAAACTTTGCTATTTAAAATGTAGCCAGATTTGCATTTCACTTTCAGCCTCAATTTAAACCCAAACCCAGCCAATTTAGTATTAAAAACACCGGCCCAAACCTTGAACCCGCCTACTCGACCCAACATCAATTAAATCCTGGCTGTTGATCTGATAGATCAACGATCTATATTAGCCCTTACCATTTTTAATTCCAAATGACCCCGAATCCTACCCTATTATTCTGAGACTGTTGCCGCTGTATTCTCCCATATCCTCCCCTCGCCTAACCAATCAACCTAACCCTAGCTCCTTCAACTGTCGACGTCCCTTTATCTAGTCTTCTCCAATGATCTCCAATCAACTCCTAAGCCTTCAATAGCTCCTCTAATGCTATGCTTGTTTTCTCTAAGGCCTTCAAGTGCCCTGGGCCATTCCGACTTGCATATAAGGTTTGTCATTTGGCTGTTCTTGGCTACTTCAGTGTGATTTTGAGCAAAATCACGTTGTACATGTTATGATCCTTGGGATTCTAGACATGTTCTTTCATCTATACTTGGGTTTCTTCTGAAACCCTAATTTCTACCTATATCTCCTAGATTTGTACGATTCTAAAACAATTTGAATCAGTTTCTTTGATGTTTTACACTATCCTTGGAACTCTTTACAAGAATCATCAATTTCAAAGTGTTTTTACCTTCTTCTAAAATTAGGATTTTCGGAACTTCTTCTAAAACTCTATTTAAACTGATTCCTTTATGTTTAAACTTCTATCTCTTGTATATTTCTGCTGATTCTATGGTTTTACTACCTTTTCAACCCGCCTATGTTGAAACCCCTAAATTTTTATGATTTTTTTGTTTGGTTCAGTATGTTAGCATGAATTCTCGTTTCTTGTCTGAGTTTCTATGATTATTTTGCCTCGAATATGTTCTACTGATTCTTATGCCTAACTTATACCACCTCTATGTGCTTATGATCATCTTGAATGTTCAGACTTGCCTTTTTCTACCGATAGTGTTTAACTCGCATGTTTGCTATGCCTGGTTATTCTTATCTTCTCTATTTATATGTTGAATACTGAATTATAACTTCCTCTTTGATTGATTCTGGATTCCCTATTTGATGGTTTGATTGAAAGACCTTCTTTTAAACCCTCAATTTCTACCTCTTCTATTCAAATTAACTGATTCACATATATTGTCTGATATAAGACTTTATTCTTACTGACTATTTCCTTAATTAGAGTGTTCTGAACTTAGCCCTAATTGTTTACTCTATACTTGCTGAATTTGAATCTTTCCTTATTAATCATACACTGGTTTCTTTCCTTATCTGTTACTTGTTATTACCGTTTGAATTAATTTCCTTAACTTAGGGGAGTAGTTGTCGTGATTTTGCTTTAATTGATTCTGAGTTCCATAATTTTACTATGTTACTATGATTTTTACCTTATTTTTATCTAATTTCGAACTACTATATATACGTACACTGTCATTAACACAAGAGACACGAACACTTTGGTTTAAAATTTCTCTCTCTCTCTCTCTCTCTCTCTCTCTCTCTCTCTTACTTAAACTTTTTGCTCTCTCTTTGTGCTACTAGCTATTATTATGAGCTAGCGGCTACAAGCCGAAGTTAATTATTGTGCTCTCCTACTACTTCACTTTGGTTTACTATCTTCTTTACTGGTGTGATCTAGTTTTAAGTCAAGTTCCAACAACTATGTGGTTCTTTTATTGCTTCAGTTTATCCCGTTTCTAGTTTGTTTTTACTTATGATTTTGCTATGAAACTTGCAGTTAATATGATTACATGATTATCATGTTATGTACTCCCCTACCTCAAGATCAGTATAATCATGTTACCCCCTCTATATAGCCTATCTCCATGTGATTTTGCTCTATCTAGTTTTTGGTGTGAGTCTTCTTGTGAAATAGTCTGCACTCCTATACTTATATGGTTCTGGAATTGATATTAAACTACGTGAATTCTATACGGAACCCCTTTAAGCATTGCTGGTACTGTGATTATGTATGATCAATTGTGTCTAAGCATGTTTGGACCAATTCCTAAGACCTTTGCGTGTTATGTTTTTACAGTTATGTGCTCTATGTATCCCCAATCCCCATCACTCATGTATGTAGGTTTTTTACTCTTGCTTTGGTCCTGTGAGTATTGCTGATGTGGTTTTAGACTCATGTGTGATTTACTATTGTTTGATCATGTAACTCTCTCTTTTGAAAGTTGTTTTTATTACATGACTCCCTCTTTACTCAACAAATTATTTCAAACAAACACCCTTTTAATACTTTTTTCCTACTAAAACCTTTCAAACTGTGACAAGAACTCTCACTCTACTCCTAAGTCAATAGGTTCTGCCCCCTCCAGTATGTGTACTGCCTTGGGATCCTCTTAAGAATCCTCTGAACTCTGGCATACTGAGGCTGACATTTCCACACTGCAGTTATTCAATTTGGTTACCAAGTCTAAGTGTAAGCACTACTCGGGATCCTTGAGATCTTTAGGGAACTTTGATGCACCTAGTCTATGACATTGACTATGGAATTAGGGCATTTGAGGCTATTGGAGACTTTGAAAACTTGGCCTATATGTAGTATCTCTATAGAATAACTTCTTATGTTTTTATCTACTTATGTAATTCATACATATGAGCTGTAATAATTTGTAAATGAATATTGAGGTAGCTAGTGAAAAAGGTGGGTAGTTACATGTCTATGGGGTAATACGGGTAGAGATCATGCCTATAGGACTTTACATTTCGATTGATTGCCTTGCCATGCTAGAAGCCATGCATATAGGACTTTACATTTTTTTGCTATGTTTTCTTTACCATGTTAAAAATCATGCTTATATGTTTCAAGTGATTCCATAATAGAAATCATGTTTGTAGGTCTTAAAATAAATTTAACAAGTAGATTTCATGCCTATAGGATATAATCCCAATCCAGCTTCCGTCATAACAAGTGTTTACATGTTTTTATTTGTCATCATGCCTGCAAAGTTTCTGAAATCAGTATTAAAACTAGATACCATGCCTATAAAGAATGCCACCAGAAATTCTGCCTACATATCTCAGCTAGTTCATTTTAAATAAATCAATTCTATTAACGATCAGCTCACTTTGAAACTAGTTAATTAATGGTCTATTTTCCTAAAAACAAGTTCTTTCAAAAACTGCCTCAATCGATCATTAGACAACATGCATATAGGGATTAAAGAGTCTGTTTTAAAAACATGCCTTGTTTCGCTACATAAAATATAGTCATCTCTATTCCGAGTATAGGCAAGCCTCTCTGAAATTGCTTCTGTGACTTAATGTTGTTCTGGTTTAATAGTTTTTTTTTAAAAAAAAATCAGTAGGCAACTGCTAGGGTTATTACTTCTGAGTTTACAAAATAAACTGTCTGTCTTCTGTATATAATCGTGCCTTAGGATACTGCTTAAAAAAGGTCCTTATTTGTGCTTGAGTATTCTTGGTTATGTGTATTGTTTGAGGAGGTAAACCTGAGCCTTTAATTGCTCCCTTTTATCTTATGTGCTAAAGTCCTAATTGTTCTTGCATTTCGCCTTAGTATTTTTACCTTTAAAACGGTACAGGTCTGTCTAAACCCACCTATAGGTAGAGGTCCTAAATTCCTCCAGAACCATTAAGAAGGGACGGGTAAAAGCACGCGATATAAATCATTGACCAACACTCATTTTGAATGACCATTAAGGGGATAAGGGTAGATATGAGATATGATGACTACGTGTTAATGCCACGTGTAGTCCCTCATTGAGGATTGTTTACCGGATGTTGTGTGGGGTGATCCTATAGGCTAATCAACCTCCGACTCCTCCTTTCAAAATTCCTTTTTGTTTTATAATACAACTTAGCCAAAACTTATGTTTTATTATCTGAGTTATTCAAACATGCCTTATTTGTAATTATTTGTTTCAAGAATTTATTTGGACTACTTCGTAAATATAAGTTCGGCCAGGATCCACAGTTGTGGACCAAGAGGGGTGCCTAACACCTTCCCCTCAAGGACATTTCGAGCCCTTACCCTAAGTCTCTGGTAATGCAAACCAATCCAAGAGTTAATCTCTCTAGGTGCCCTAACACACCATAACTCATAAAGTGGCGACTCTTCAAATACACAATTCCCAAAAGGAAAAGAGTTATTACGCCCCATGAATGTCGAAACCCAAATACCTTTTCGGAGAGTGAAAAAAGAGGACTCGACATAAGTTATTGTATTCATGAATACAATAGCAAAAATAGGCGTTAATCAGGAAAGTACAGCTAATCAGTGTTGTATTCGAGTGTATTCGAGTGTATTCATAGCATGAAATATAGGATTACAGCTGGACAGATTATTGTATTCAACTGTATTTTACTAATTCATGGCGTGAAGCAGTGGATTGCACTATTTCTAAATGGAAAATGAATCAACATAATTGTCACACCTCCTTTTTTATACACCCCGAGGGAGTATTGGAGTTTTTCCAATTAAAGTGACATTATTCAAAATGGGATTATTTTATTTATAGAGTTGCCACTTGGAATAGTTTAATTGGGTGTCCCAAGTCACCGGTTTATTTAAAAATCCCAAATCAAGAATATTTTTTAAATAAGTCCGCGAACCAGAAATTCTAGATAACGAATTTTTTATTTTGTTAACTCGGGAATAGGTGTTAGGCATTCTCGGTTTCCGTGGTTCTAGCATGGTCACTTAGTGATTATACTTGGCTTAACTAATTCTGGATATTTTATGTTCTAGAGTAATTTATGCATTATTTCCTTAAACCGCTTTTATTTGCTTGGTTATTTGTAATTATAGAATTATCTTGAAACGAATCATATGTGCGTATATTCGTTTTGCTTAGTGTGTCAAGAATCATGTCACGCGTACGTGTACACAATTAATAACACTTTATTATTTCTTAGATTGTTTTATCAAAGTTGCGGAAACATGTTTTGCCTGTAATTTGGGGATTCATAACTATGTCACGCGAACGAATATATAATCATGATAACATATTGGTTAATACGTGTCTAAAGCATACTAGATTATTTAGAGTATTTCGTTTATTTTTATTTTTATTACCATTATTATTTCTTTTACCTATAGGAACAAAGTCTTGATTTAATTAGCTAATTAATACATGACTTGATTATTAAGCCTAAGTTCTTTTACAAGATCTATCCTTGGCATACATCATTTCTCATTGATTTAAGCTCAACTTTTTATTCTTTATTAATTCAAATCTAAACTTAATAAAACGTCAGGAGCAACTAAAGTTTAATCATCTATTGTATTTTTTAATTATCACTACGATTGAACTATGAACTATTTAATATGCTACTATTTACTTTTTTGGTAATTAAGAATTTCATTAATCACCAATGAAATAACATTACAAAATCATAGTCTAGCTTTAACTCAGCTGACCATCTCTAATATAACGATTTAACTGTATCTAATGTCCTAACTACCTAACAATAGTAGATTTGAAGGTGTTGTTAGTGGTTTCTAATTCGAGGGGTACCTCTAACATTACAAGTGTATACTATGTCTCTCAAAAGAGCTTCATTGCAACGAAATGTGATGTTGTAGATTCTTGAGTTCCTTTCCAGCCAGATAGTATATGCAAACTCATCAGCTACCATTTTGAAGATGGCTGCTCGACATGTTCTACCTTTGGCTTTACTTATGAGCCACTGCAGTTTCTGGTTCCAGGCAGTAAGGTAAGGGTAAGTCTCCTGCAGCCAGTGCATTGTTTTCCCCCATAGTTCAGCAGTGACTGGATAGATTAGTAGCAAATGAACTCTGGTCTCTGGATGGTTTTGGCATAAGATACAGTGTTGATCAACACTCATTCCTCAACTGTGCAATCTATCTTTTGTTGGTAATCTATCTTGTAAGAACAACCATAGATTGAATGTTGACTTTGGTCTTGCATAGTTCTGTATGATCAAATTCTTCCATGTGACACTCGGCACGTCTTGAAGCTGTAAATGGTATAGTTGTCTAACTGAGCAGACCTGCTCCTTCGAGTGCTGAAACCTCTGCAAAACTTCTCTAGACTGTATGATCTTTCTGACCATCCAGTTTGCTTGTGCAGGAATTGGCATGGTTTCAGTAAGTTTGTTTTTGATGTAGTATATAGTGATCCACCTTATCCACAGTTTGTCCTTTATATGAGCTAGGTCCCAGCATGTCTTTGCAATGGTAGCTTTATTCCAGAGCCCGAGATTAGTAAGATTCATCCCTCCTGCTTATTTTAGGGTACACATTCTGTCCCAGGAGATAAATGCTTTCCTAGTGATAGAGTTCAACCCAGGCCAAATGAAGCTCCTACAAATGGCTTCTATCATCTTCAGGACTTTAACAGGGAATATGAACAGTTGTGCCCAGTAATCTTGGATACCAAAAATGACAGATTGGACCAGTTGGACTCTCCCAATATAAGACAATTTCTTGGCATTCCATAAGGTGATCTTGGCAGTGATCCTCTCCACCAGAGGTTGCCATTGGAGCAATGTGATCTTCTTGGTGGACATGGGGACACCTAGGTACTTGAATGGTAACTCACCTTGCTCATAGCCAAGGTGGTCGATAATTTGTTTCTAAACATCCAGTGCAACACCACCAAAATAAATAGAGCTCTTGTTCAGGTTAGCCTGTAAACCAGATGCTTCAGAGAATTGAGAGAAGCATCTAGATAAGGCTATGACAGAGGCAGTGTCACCGTTGGCAAACAGCAACAAATCATCAGCAAAACACATGTGAGTAATACCTAGTTTTCTACATCTACGGTGGAACTGATATTCTGGATTTCCCTTTAGTGAGTTGCATGATCTGCTCAAGTACTCCATGACCAGAGCAAATAGGAAGGGGGAAATAGGGTCCCCTTGCCTAAGTCCCCTAGCAGCAGCAAAGGGTTCAGTTGCCTCTCCATTGACTAGCATAGAGAAGCTCACTGTTAAGATGAATTCTATTATCCATTTGGTGAATTTGCTGGGGAAACCAATCTGCTCCATAACCTGTTGTAAGAATGTCCATTCTACTGAGTCATAGGCTTTCTGGAGGTCAATTTTAATCATGCATCTGGGTGACACTTGTTGTCTGGTATAGCTTTTGACTAGTTCATGTGCCAGAATGATATTGTCTGTTATCTTTCTGCCTTGAATAAACCCTGCTTGGGCCTCACTGATAATGCTTGCCATCACCTTCTGCATCCTATTGGCCAGTATTTTTGAGATCATTTTATAGAGGACATAGAAGCAAGCAATTGTCCTATACTCTTGGACTGTAATTGGTTTGGACACTTTAGGAATTAGGGTGATAGTGGCACAGTTGATGGGTTTGTACATCTTGGTTGAGGAGAAAAATTGCTTGATGCCACTAGTAACCTGCCTGCCAATGATTCTCCAGCTCTTTTTGAAAAATACAGCATTTTAACCATCTATCCCTGGTACTTTGTCATCTCCAATAGCTTTGAGACTCTCCACAATTTCCATATCAGTTACATCAGCACATAGATCCCTTCTTTGTTGTTGTGTTAGTTTTGGTCCATTTGTCATGTACATTTGATTTATAGCTGGAAGGGTGGATACAAAAGTTCCCATCAGAGCCTTATAGGATCCAATGGTCTCCTTTTTTATATCTTCAGCTGTAGTGATTTTGGTACCCATTGCATTTGTAAGTTCAGTAATCTGGTTATGTTGAGTTTTCTCCTTCATGACTGCAGATAAATATTTAGTGTTGGAATCTCAAAGCTGTATCCATTTTGCTCTGGCCTTCTGCTGCATAACACTTTCCTCAATCATTGACCATTTTTCCAGTTTCAGCACAATCTCTTTCTCCTTCTGCTGCAAGACATCAGAGTATGCCTTTGTCATCTGATCTTGTATTGTCCCCAGTTCCTGTCTGCTAAGGTTTATTCTCTGTGAGATAGTCTTGAACTCCTTAATATTTAGGCCTTTCAGAGGACTTTTCAGAGCTTTGAGTTTAGACCATATGGTTTTCATAGTGCCTGAATTGCCAGTATGCCAAACACTTGCCACAATCTGATGAAAATCTTCATGATCAGCCCATATATTAAAGAACTTGAAAGGTTTTTTCCCATTCCAGGAAGATGATGTCAATATCACTATCATGGGATTATGATCTCAGATTAGAGGATGATCATATTCAGTTACCACTTGGCTCCACTTGATCATCCATTCATAGTTACCAAATACCCTATCCAGTCTGTTGCATACTCTTTCCACTCTAGTATGCTTATTTGTCCAGGTGTAGTATTCACCCCTCCAAGGTAATTCTGACAATCCAGCTTGTTGAATACATTTACTGAAGTCTTGCATTTCAGGAAGTCTTACAGGTTTGCAAGACTGCCTATCTTTGTCACATAAGATAGCATTAAAATCTCCAGCTACTACCCATGGATCTTGCATCCCTGATGACAGTGTTTGGAGGCTGCTCCATAGCGATCTTCTTTGCTCTAATCCATTGAAGCCATACACCACAGTGAGGAAGCATGTGAAGTCTTATGTCCTGCTTCTAACCTTGCTATGTATCAATTGACCTTCCTCCAGAATACTAATGACTTCAAACACTTTTGGTTCCATAGAATCCACACTCTGCCCTTTTCACCAGAGACATAGTTTGTTATGATGCCCCATCCTGGTGCTAGTAGGTTAGCAATTCTACTAGCATGCATTTGTTGTACCTTAGTTTCTACTAATCCAACTAGGCTAATTTTATTTCTCCTAATATACTCCCGAACTTCTTTTTGCTTGTATCTTTTCTTTACACCTCTTATATTCCAAAATAACCACTTCATTATTGAGAAGTTGATCCCCCTTGCTCCCCTGGAGGGTCTTCTTTACTACCAGAAACTACCTCAAACCTATTACTGACAGTGATGGGGGACAAAGGTGGGAAAATAGTGAAGTTGAAAACTGGGCTCTGAGGTTGCTTCCCTTTATCTATTTGACTTCCTTTGTCGACCATCTGGCTCTGGACTATCTTGGGTTAAGTAGGGACTCACCTTTGGTTTATTATGCTGCACTGGTAACTGATTCTGTATTGGCAAATTTTGCACAGGGCCCTTAGTTCTCCATTCCTGGACTTCCTTTGGCTTCTATACTTGTGTGTGCTGTTTTTTGTTTTGCTTTGTCTGCACTGCACAGTTGTGTCCTATTGTTTGGCACTAATCACAACAGGAGGGCTTCCACTCATACACCACATCTTGTATGGACTTTTTCCCATTCGGATCCATAACCCATATCTCTTTTGGTAGTTCTTTAGTGACAGTCACCTCTATAAGCATTCTGGCATCGGAAATCCTTGTCTTTTTGGTTGTACATTCATCTCCAAATATTGGTTTACCTAATGCGCTAGCAATTCTGCTTAGAGATCTCATACCCCTGCAAGACATTAGAAGTTTCGGAAGCTTTACCCATAATGGAATATCAGTCGGGAACTCTTCTGAAAAGTCGAAGTCAGGTGTCCATTGCTTAAGTATCATAGGCATATTAGCAATTGAGTAAGGTCCTGCACATAGTATCTCTTTGGCGTCATAAATTGTTTTGAATTTCACTATGCAATATCCTTCTTCACGGTAGAACAAATCTGGCTCTGGGACATGCGACCAGTGAAGATTGATGAATCTCTTCATTGCGTTGAAGCCAGGCCCGTCTCCTAGGATGTATACAACTAAGGCAAACTTCCATTATGCCTCTTCCTCTTTCACCTCCAATTTATTCAGCTGTACTATATGCTGCCCATCAATCATAACAGGGGTATGTAGTTCAAGAGCCATTCCATGGGTCGCAAATCGATTCTTCTGGAATAGGGTTATCCAGCTCTTCTTAGGCTCCACTAAGGTGCTTCTGCTAGTCACTGGGTTCTTCTTTACCACTGTTGCTGGTTGCATGGTCATCTCCTTTGATGGATCTGGGGCTGCTGGAATCGGAGGATTTGTAGCCATTTCGACAACTGTTGCAGTCGGAGTTATCAGATTCGTGTCATCCGTACCAGCCATTGCATCTTGTTGTACTGTCACTACATTTGCAGCTTGCTCATCTGCTTCCATGGCATCTGGGTTTTGTACAGAGGGATTCTGCACAACATTGGTATCCTTCTTCTCCAAAATTAGTTGGTTCAGCTTTTCAAAGGTTTCTATCGGTATCTTCCGAGGTCGACCTCTACCACGACTTCCGCCTTCGCCATTTCTACGAGCTCGGCGTACGTTATGCTAACGTGTGCCGAGAGGAAATGAGGGTTGTAATATGCTACTATTGCTATTAGTTTTTAAAGATTTAAAAGTAAAAAAATTAAGTAAAGAAATACAATGAACTAGCTAAATCATCTTAGAATAAACAAAACTACAGAATATTTAATCTATTATACTAGAAGGACATTCACCTCATATATATACTCATTAGAGTACTTCAACATATACTAAAGCTTGCTATGTGCACAAAAATTACTACGCAAAGTTTACGTGAATTTTCACATTGAAGATTATTTATATGCAAATTTGATAGTTCTAGAAGACTAATAGGAACACCTGAACATATATTTTTTACTTATGTTGACGAAAATGAAATGAAAAGTGTATACTGTAATTCTCTTTCAAATTTAACGTTTTAGCAAGTAAATTATTTTTACATCTAAACCAGTTTTATTCTAACAATGAATAGAGTATGGTTTTGGAATATTTTATTTCAAATAAAAGTAATTCATTTTGGAGAAAGTGATAGACTTTATTTTAACTAGACAATCTTTAAAGTAAATCCTAACACTGGACAATTAATATGGACAAAAGAGATCAAAATTTTAAAAGAGAACCGATTAAAAATTCAACAGATCAATTCACATCAAATAATTATATATCCATTTTTTTTTTATTTCAAGTGCTTTTAGGCCCAAACCTTTTTCGAGGTCGAAGTTATTCCCTTCGTTATTATTAAATTGATACCTTTTCTAAGTAGAATTCAAATAGTAAAAGTATAAAACTATATCCATTTATCATGTTTAAAAATTAGTCTTTAATTCACCCAAAACAGATAATTTCATGCATTAGATTAAAAGCACATAACTAACTAACAAAATAAGATTATAACAAACTATCGCACAAATCTCTATTTCAACTACATCCCAAAAACAAGCAAATGCTAAATTATTTAAAGTTAACGAAAGGAAAAGAAGTAATGAACCTGAAGAAGCTGTCCAATATTAATAAAAGGAAATCAATGAATATAATTCTTTGTTTGGATGAGCAATGTAAAAGAATGAAAATCTGGTGGTCAAACTCTTCCAGACAAAAGCCAATTACCGTTGCAACCACGGATTGAATATCGACTTTCCACTTTGGATTTCAATTAAGCTCTATCGTCACCAAACTCTGTTTTGGTTTTCTAAATTAATTGTGAAGACTCGTATAGACTCTCAAACTCACATAAATAAATTCCTTTCAATAAAGTTCTTTTTCAAAACCAAAAACGTCTCCCTCCAAATATTGAACTCTTCCTTTACATAGTTTCCCGAAAGTGAATTCACATCGTGTGTTTGTATATGACCATGTGAGTTTGTGGAAAGATTACATGGGGTAAGTGCATGTATGTGCAAAGTGACATGGGGAAGTTGCAAGGGGATAAAAATCTTGATTAATTTGGGAAGTGGAGATCATGGGGTTAGCCAGGATAGGAGGAAATCAATTTTGCTTATTTTTGATTTGTTTCTTGCTGTTTTCGTTAGTTATCCTTCTTTTTTTATTTTTTTTAAGATAAGGTAATTATGAAAATGATAATATTTATCAACTACATTTCGCCAGAGAAGAATGAGAAAACGAAAATTTATATATAATTTAAATAATACTAAAAATACCATAGCTTACTTATAAAAATACTAATTAAAGAAACTAAATTTTTTTTTTAAAATTTTATTTTTCTCTTTACAAATAAAAATCAATATATTCTATAAGTGGATGAATCTAAATATATAAAATTAGACCTGAAAGAAATATTACGCTAAAATAGTATAAAATTTGGATATGGTCAAAAAATTAGTTGTTCACTGTGTCAATAAAGTTTGAAGAAAAGTGAATAATAACATGTAAAGATGATATATGAAACACCCCCGGGACCGAACATACCCGTACCATGCATGTTAGCCTCGAAACTGATCATTATGAAATAGCCTAGATTAGGCATGGGATTGACTCAACAAGCACGCGATTGACTCAACAAGCACGAGATTGACTCAACAGGCACGAGATTGACTCAACAGGCACGAGACTCGAGACTGACTCAACAGGCACGACATTGACTCAACAGACTCGATACTGACCCAACAGGCACGAGATTAACTTAACAGGCACGAGACTAAATCAACATGTACGAGATTAACTCATCAGTTATGAAATTAACTCATCAATTACGGAATTCCAGCATTTACACATCTGTTACAAGTCTTCCAAAAGTAATGGATAAATTGACTAAATGCTCATAATGGACTCATAATTCAAGGAGAAATGTTACTTAGATTTAGCCCTGTAAATATTTTTTTTATTAAAACAAAGGAACAAATATTATACCCTAAAAATATGAATATAAAGCCTATTTAGTGCAAGATAAAAATTTTAAATATTAAGATTAGACCTAAAAAAATATTTACACTAAAATAGTACTGAATTCGAGTGTGGTCAAAAATTAGTTGTTCACAGCATGCCCCCTCTTTGCTTGGAAACATGAAGAGTTTTCAGGCAAAGAAAAATGAATAAGGTGACTGATTTTTGACCTCACTATCATTTGAAAAGGAAAAGAAGATAAAAGAAAAAGATGTGATCAAGCCTTTTTTTAGGCAGCCTACATATCCCGGGTTATAAGGGAATCAGGTCACGTGTAGTTCAAGTAGAAAGAGGAGTGATGAAGTATACTTAGATGAAGAGCCCACTGAGGTTCCGTCGAAGTTTCGATCCGCGGTTCCTACTATTACATCAAAATAAAAAAAATTACATACTTTTGAAATCCAAGAGTTACAAAATTCATATTTAAATGTTATCTGGAGTCTTGTCTTGATTCTTGACTTGCTTCTCCCATTGAATTTGGATTGAAACCTGATACTCTCGATGCAACAGACTTGAAATATTCTCGCAAACTTACTTCTTGATCAGATGATGGAAAGATGGATCTTGACCATATGTCTCTGCATGCATTACGTCAAAGTTGGTTGCGGCTGGTATTGAGATAAAACGTTCCATTTTCTCTAGATAGAACTGAAATCTTATTTTTCGCACATCCAATCTGTGCTTTGCAGCAAATCCTATAAGCCATCACAAACAAACAAAACGGACAAAAAATTTTTGCCCCAGTTTTTACTAGGAAATTTTTGTGATTTATTGAAAACACAATAAACTATCGTCGTTATTGTAGAATAAAGAATAAATTATTAAAAATGCATTTTTTTAAATAATAGGGGATGATGTACCCTGTGTTAACAAGAAGGAAGGCAATAAGGGGATGTAGTACCCTGTGTTGACGATAAAATAAGGCTCGTGGCACTCTAAGATTATACTAGGGAATGTTGTACCCTATGTAGCTAGAAAGTAATGCGACCATGGATCTAGTAGCGTGTGTCGGCAATAAGACGAGGCTCATGGCACTTTGAAATACTACTAGGGGATGTCATACACTATGCAGAAAATAATGCAGCCATGGGATGCAGCACCCTGTGTTGGCAATAAGATGAGGCTCGTGGCACTCAAAAATGCAACTAGGAGATGTTGTACCCTATGTTGAAAATAATGCATCCAGGGGATGTAGTATCCTGTGTTGGCAATAAGATGAGGCTCGTGGCACTCTGAAATGCAACTAGAGGATGTCGTATCCTATGTTAAAAATAATGCAGCCAGGGGATATAGTACCATGCGTTGGCAATAAAATGAGGCTCGTGGCACTCTGAAATGCAACTAGGGGATGTCGTACCCTATGTTGAAAATAATGCAGCCACGGGATGTAGTACCCTGTGTTGGCAATAAAATGAGGCTCGTGGCACTCTGAAATACAACTAGGGAATGTCGTACCCTATGCTTACAACAAGAAGTAAGGCAACCAGGGGATGTAGTAACCTGTGTTGGAAATAAGATGAGGCTCGTGGCACTCTAAAATACAATTAAGGGATATCGTACCCTATGTTTGCAACAAGAAGTACCGCAACTAGGGGATGTGTTAGAAACTACGCTTAACGCTAGAGGGGGGGTGAATAGCGTGTTAATGAAATTTAGCGTTTTCTTGCGGAATTTAAATTTTACAGGAAGTAAATAAGTGCAATAAAAATAACTTACACAAGGATATATCCTGGTTGGCCACAACAGTGGTTAGTCCAGTCCCCGAGAGACTCTCTCGAGATTTTCTACTAACTTGTTAAGCTTACGGGTGCTTAACAAACCTTTACAGTTGCTCGGAGATACAATCTCAAAGACTTCACTTGCTCGGAGGTTCCTCACCTCAAAGACTTCACTTGCTCGGGGATACAATCCCAAAGACTTTACTTGCTCGGGGATACAATCCCAAAGACTTCACTTGCTCGGGGATACAATCCCAAAGACTTCACTTGCTCGGGGATACAATCCCAAAGACTTCACTTGCTCGGGGATACAATCCCAAAGACTTCACTTGCTCGGGGATACAATCCCAAAGACTTCAACAGAGGAAGCACAAGTTCCTCAACACAAGAGAATCAAAATTCTCTTACAAGTATTTGAAATACTTGAACACTCACTTAAAGGTACTCCTTGATGAGTAGATATGAGTAAAATAATACGCTCAAGATCACAACAACTTTGAACAATAATATGGCTCTCAAAAGCTTTAAGAAATGAGTAGAAAATGATGAACAATTGAATGAAAGCTTAAAGCAATGTAATGATCAGTTAATGTATGTTGTTGTGTTTAAAACACTGAGTTGAAGCTGTATTTATAGGTGCAAAACTTGGTGTTACCGTTGTCTAATTGCCAATTAAGAATTGCTGAATTTACTCAGTGATAATCGATTGTCATGACCCAACAATCGATTATCTGCCAGTCAGATCAAAAATCAATCCCAGATTTTATGCTTCATAATCGATTACTTACAATCCATAATCGACTACTGGCAAAATTCAAAAACAGATAATCGATTACACCAAATCCATAATCGATTATATTGGCAACGTTCTAAAAAATCATTTCCGGATTTTAAGCAAAACATCGATTATATAAAATCTATAATCGATTACCTCAGCAACGTTCTAAAAATCATTTCCAGATTTTAAGCAAAACATCGATTATATGGAAACCAATAATCGATTACGTTGAGGTATTTGAAAATCATTTGACAAAAGGTCAGCTTCAACAATCGATTGTCCTTTGCAACAATCGATTACTTGTTATTTTCTGAAAATCATGAAACTTACTGTCTCAGTGATAATCGATTATTTAAAGCCATAATCGATTACTTGTTATTTTCTGAAAATCATAAAACTTACTGTCTCAGTGATAATCGATTATCTAAAGACATAATCGATTACTTAATTAAATTTAAAAACACTGGAAGACATTGTCTCAACATAATCGATCACCATTAGTTCATAATCGATTATTTTGAGTATTGAAAAACTTTACCTCAACAACAATCGATTGGCGTTTGATCACAATCGATTATCATGTAGATTTGGAAAAACCTGATGTTCACTGTCTTACTCACAATCGATTACCATTAATTCATAATCGATTGTCATGCAGTCTTGGCTCAGAAACAATCGATTATCATAAGTTCATAATCGATTATTTTAGCCCAGATTTTTGAGGCATGTTTATAAAACATTTTGTCTAATGTAAATATGCATCATTTGAAATTATTTGATACAGAAATTAGTATGCATGATTTTGGAAAATAGTTTTATGAGAGAAGCCATGTTATGGAGTCAAGTTATAGGATCAAGATCACATTTAAGAATAACTCAATAATAACAATTAAAAACAACGTCTTGAGCTTCAATCTCAACATTTGTGCTCTTGTACTTGAACTCCGTCATATATCAATTTGTGCTTTGTTTGTCATTCATCAAAACCTACAAAAGAATACACGTTTAGTATATCGCATTGAGAACGTGTTTCCAACAGGATGTAGTACCCTGTGTTGGAAATAAGATGAGGCTCGTGGCACTCTGAAATGCAACTAGGGGATATCGTACCCTATGTTTGCAACAAGAAGTAAGGCAACCAGGGGATGTAGTACCCTGTGTTGGAAATAAGATGAGGCTCGTGGCACTCTGAAATATAACTAGGGGATGTCGTACCCTATGTTTGCAACAAGAAGTACAATGGGGGGATGTAGTACCCTGTATTGAAGATAGGGTGTTGATCCCTTATAATGAAACTAAAAATAACATGCTTACATGCATATTGGAAGAAAATCATGGATTTGAGAACTTTCCTTGGTGGTGTTCGTCTTTCCACGAACTATTTCACTAAACTATTCTGCTCTTGTTCTAAACAAAGAAAGATTCGTTAGTTTTAAAATAGTGGTCAGTTTTTGGCCTTGATTTCTTGAGCGACTTCACCTTGCGTATATTACACTTGTTAGGAAAAACCGACCATGTCGATGGCCATACAAATTTTCTGGAGATTCTGACTTTACTCTCTGAAGATCTTCTTTCTCAACATCAACACCTGACTATTTTGCGTCTATCACCATTTATGTCTATGGTGCAAACAACCTTGCTCCCCAAAACAACTTTTGATGAGTATGTTTTAATGAGACTGGAAACATTGCTAAGTTCTTCAAGCTTTTTGGTTGATAAGGAATATCAAAGTCGGCTTTATGGCTTTGCCCATACTGTTTATGTCCAAAAAAGATTTGCTTCATATAACAGGGAAATTGTAGCCAATTTTGTGGCCTTTTATTTGCTTTTCTTTGACAAAATTAGACTGAAAGGGACTCAAAAAGAATAGTACGAAAGAAAACAAGTAGGTGAACTAATAAGCATTACAACCTAATCAAGAAGCGTCCCTTTCAGGGGAATAATAAGAAAGGACTTATCTGGAGGAATATGTTGACTTCAATGAACATGAAATGCACTTTGGACTGGATGCCCGATCCGTCTAAACCGTTTAATTCTCAAAATTTGTTGTAAACTTCACTTAGAAACTGAGTTCTTTAACCATGCTTGTTCCGGGATATAAGAAGACCTAAAATTGATCAACGATGCCCTTTGTGGGTTTTCACCAATTGACCTCTCTCATTTGCCCTTTTCTCGACTCACCATCGCCTTATAGTGCTTTTGAGGGTTTTCACCAATAAGACTCTCTCATTTTTTTTCAACTCGCAAGCGCCTTATAGTACCCTTGAGGGTTTTCATCGGTAAGACTCTCTTATATCATTTGTTTTTGCAATGGTTGAAACGTCACTCACAGTATATTGACTTAGAATTCTCAAAAGCTGATCAAAAGGTCTTAAAAGGGAAAGGTGAAAAGGGAACTACTCAACTGAATTACAACTTTTGGAACCATTTGATGGAACACCGTCGAAAAATAAAATAAATACATGCCCCAGTTTCTTTGAATATTGGGGAAATATGGATTTTTATTTGCTGTGACTGAACCTTAGAGAGAGGCTGCCTACATATCCTTTCGGAATCAAGTCGAACGTAGTTCAGGAAAATATGAACTTATTTTGATGATTTTTTTAAATACATTGGTTCCAAAAAAGGGTAAACACAAAGAAATATAAACAAAGCTTTAAAGGGCTAACCAGGGTTGACTAGTGTTTGGGTAGCGAGAATGATAGCCTTTCGTCATCTCAACCTGAAAATGCTAAGTATAAACCAAATGCCCCAGTAGAAGCATGTCAAACATAGTATCTCTTGATCGTATCCGTATGGATGAATATGTGTATCACCTTTCCTTCGATATCTGCCAAGTGTAGAGCTCCTTTCGACAATACTTTCTTGACGAGGTAAGAACCTTGCCAATTCAGGGCGAACTTTCCTTTTTCTTCTTCCTGGTGTGGAAATATGCATTTCAAAACAAGTTGTCTTACCTCAAATTTTCTTGGGGCCACTTTCTTACTGTAAGCGTGTTCCATTCTTTGTTGGTATAACTGACCGGAACAAATTGCTGCCAAAGGCTTTTCATCAATCAAACTCAATTGTTCCAATCGCGACTTCACCCATTCAGTGTCTTCAATCCCAGCTTCAACAATTATTCTGAGATAGGGAATTCAGAAGGTATGTGCGCTTCAGTGCCATAAACTAACAAGTAGGGCGTTGCACCAACTGATGTACGGACAGTTGTACGGTATCCCAAAAGAGCAAAATATAATTTCTCGTGCCATTTTCTAGACCTTTGGACCATCTTCCTAAGAATCATTTTGATGTTCTTATTTCCAGCTTCAACAGCTCCATTAGCTTTGGGTCGATAAGGAGTAGAATGCCGATGCTTAATTTTAAATTGTTCACATACCTCCTTCATCAGATGACTATTCAAATTAGCAGCATTATCTTTAATAATGGTTTTTGGAATACCGAAACGACAGATGATGTTGGAGTGAACGAAGTCTAATACTGCTCTCTTGGTAACTGCTTTCAATTTAATAGCCTCCGCCCATTTGGTGAAGTAATCAATTGCAACCAAGATGAATCTGTGCCCATTTGAAGCTTTTGGATCGATTGGGCTAATGTCGTCCATTCCCCAAGAAACAAAAGGCTAAGGAGCTGACATAGGATACAGCTCTGAAGGAGGCGAGCGAATCAAATCACTGTGAATTTGACACTGGTGGCACTTGCAAACAAAACAAAAGCAATCTCGCTCCATAGTAAGCCAATAATATCCTGCCCGAAGGATCTTCTTTGCTAGAACATATCCATTCATGTTCATACCACAAACTCTCGAATGCACCTCGTTCATAATCATTTCAGCTACTTTGGCATCCACACATCTCAATAAATTTAAATCCGGGGTTCTTTTGTAAAGGATTTCCCCACTCAAAAAGAAACCATTAGAGAGTCACCTAATAGTTGTCTTTTGATCCCTATTAGCATGTTCCGGATATTCTCTTGTTTCCAAAAACTATTTAATATCACGGTACCATGGTTCACCATCTAGTTCCGCTTCGATTGTATTGCAATAACCATGTTGATCCCGAATTTGAATTTCCAATGGGTCAATGTAAGTATTACCTAGATATGGAAGCACTGAGGCCAGGGTGGCCAAGGCATCAACTAATTCATTGTGAAACCTGGGAATGTATCTAAACTCGACGGACTTGAATCTCTTGCTAAGATCTTCCACACATTGTTCATATGGAATGATCTTGATGTCTCGAGTCTCCCAATTACCTTGAGCCTACCGAATAAGCAAACCAAAATCTCCCATCACCAACAGTTCATGCACATTTAGGTTTATCGCCATGTTCAAATCTATGATGCAAACTTCATATTATGACGTGTTATTTGTACAGAAGAAACAAATTCGTGCTGTGGCAGGGTAACGTTGCCTAGTAGGTGATACGATAATTGCCCCAATCCCTACGCCTTTAATGTTTACAGCCCCATCAAAGTATAGTTTCCAAACTTGACTGTCATCTTGGAATTCTTCTTCAACTAAATTAACCTCTTCATCTTGAAAAATACGTGTTCAAAGATTCATACTCATCATCCACCCGGTTTTCTGCTAGATGATAAACCAAAGCGTGTGCCTTCATGGCAGTGCAAGTGACATAAACAATATCAAACTCTGTGAGCAAGATTTGCCACTTTGCCAATCTGCCAGTTGGTATCAGCTTCTGAAAAATGTACTTCAGGGGATCCATTCGGGATATGAGGTAAGTTGTATAGGCCAAAAGCTAAGGCTTAAGCTTCTGAGTGACCCAGGTTAAGGCACAACATGTCCTTTCAAAAAGAGTGTATTTGGCCTCATAAGTGGTAAATTTTTTGCTCAAATAATATATTGCGTGTACCTTTTTTTCATGTGGCATCATGTTGACCTAGAACACAACCAAAAGAACTATCTGTTACTGACAGATATAAAAACAGAGGCCTACCAGGTTCTGGCGGGACCAAAATAGTAGGATTTGACAAATATTCCTTGATCTTATCAAAATCTTCTTGGCACTCATCTATCCACTTGATAGCGGCGTTCTTTTTCAACAACTTGAAAATAGGCTCGCATGTGGTTGTAAGCTTTGCAATGGACCTGCTAATGTAGCTCAACCTCCCAAGCAAACTCATGACTTCTTTTTTATTCTTCGGGGGAGGCAGCTCTCGAATGGTCTTTATCTTGGAGGGATCTAACTCAATGCCTCTTCGACTAACTATAAAACCCAAAAGCTTCCCAGAAGGAACTCCAAATGCACATTTGGCTGGATTGAGTTTGAGATTGTGCCTTCGTAGCCTTTCAAAGAACTTTTTCAAGTCTTGCACATGATCATCTCGTGTTCTAGACTTAATGATCACATCATCAACATACACCTCAATCTCTTTGTGCATCATGTCATGGAATATGGTAGTCATAGCCCTCATGTAAGTTGCTTATGCATTATTCAAACCAAATGGCATGACCCTATAACAATGGATTCCCCATGGAGTGGTGAAGGCGGTCTTTTCTGCATCTTCTTCATCCATAAGAATTTTGTGATACCCGGCATACAATCCACAAAAGATTGGATCTCATGTTTAGTACAATTGTCAACAAGGATATGAATGTTAGGTAAGGGAAAGTTGTATTTTGGACTTGCTTTGTTTAAATCCATATAGTCAACGCAAACTCTGATTTTCCCATCATTCTTTGGCATTGGCACAACATTTGCTAACCATGTAGTATATCAGACGACCCTAATCACATTTGTACTTAGTTGCTTTGTGACTTCTTCCTTAGTTTTTCACTCATATATGTCTTAAACTTCCTTTATTTTGTTGGATTGGTGAAGAATTAGGATATGTGGGATGCTTATAGACCACTAAATCCACACTCAAACCCAGCATGTCATCATATGACCAAGAAAATACAACTCTGTACTCGAACAAAACATGAATTATAGCATCTCACGTCCTTTGTTCAGTATGAATGCTTATTTTTGTTTCCTTGATTTCTTCAGGACTTCCCATGTTAATTGCCTCAATTTCAATTAAGTTAGGCTTAGGCTTATTCTCAAATTGATTCAATTCTCTTTTTACTCCTTAAAGGCCTCACCTTCATCATACTCAACTCCTGGATTCATTATTTCGAGATTAGACAGCTTTTTAAGATCAGGGCATGAAGTCCGCGTGCATGTCATGTTTTTAAAGCCAGCATTAACGAAACTGAAAATGATGAGAAATTAACAAAATTAGGGAAAGAAAAAGACAGAATTCTACTATGAAACTGGAATTTCATTTCATTGAATTTGAAAGGATAGAAGGGTTAACATCAAATCAAAACAATAAAACTAAAGTATATGGATTACAACCCTAAAAATAATCCAAATACAGAAAAAGCAACAAAACAGACTACTAAGACTCCTTCCTGATGGGAAGAGGAGTTGCTTCCGAGTTGTTGAGCGAGGTATCTGGGCCAATCAGCTGAACACTTGCACGACTATGGCCCTCATCAACTTGAGCCATGTTGATTTCATAGAACATCTCCTTGAGACCCTGGCAAACTTCATCAATGTCATCTTGAGTAGAAATATTTTGGACTTCTTCAAATTGTGGCTTGACAAAAGAGTAGGCAATGTGAGGGATTGGTTTTGAAAATTTCCAACCATTCTTTTTGCGGGCCTTGGCTCTGTTTATGTCAGCTAATATTGGTTTAAAACCCAAGCCAAAGGTATCTTTCTTCGAAAACGGAGCAATGGGGTTCACAATTCCTTGCAGAAATGATCCTAATCATTTTCCTGGTTTATAGCCGTTCTTTAACATCAGTAAAACTACCATCATAGATGTGGCCGAAAGATGGGGATGCAGAATTGCTTTTCCTTCTTCCACTTGGTCTACCTCAATCGCCTCAAATGTTTGATATATAAGGGATTCACATCCTTCATTGGCCTCGATACATGGAATGGACGAGTCATTATAGACAGACGACTCGTCCTCCCCATGAACAATAATTTCTTCCCTGTCATATTCAAATTTGACCATTTGATGTAGTGTAGATGGTATAGGTCTGGCCATATGGATCCATGGCTTTCCCAGAAGAAAATTATAGGAGGTTTTCATCTCCAACTCCTGAAATACAATGTTAAAATCAACCGGGCCAATTGTCATTGTGAGTTCAATTTCCCCAGTAGTGTCTCTTTTTGAACCATCAAAAGCCCTGATGCTGGCACTACTAGTTAGAATTCTGTTAGTGTCAATGTTCAGTTGTTGTAGAATAGAAAGAGGGCATACTTCTACACTTGAGCCTCCGTCGATTATTACCCATTTTACGTAATGCCTTTCACATTTAACCATAAGATGCAAAGCTTTATTGTGTCCAGCCCCTTCCTCAGGCAAATCATCATGGCTGAAAGAAATTTTGTTCACCTCAATGAATCTTTCAGCCATTTTTTCTAGATGATGCACCGTTGTCTTTTCTGAGACATATGCCTCATTCAAAGTTTTGATCAACACACGGCGACGTTCTTTCGAGCAGGAGTTTTCCTTAGTTGATCAATGATCAGGTAGTCTTGCATTTTCATCTTCTTAAGGAATTCCTCCGTTTCTTTTTCTGAAACAGTTTCTTTCACTGGAAAGTGATTTTCCTTGGCTTATTTAGCTTTTCTCAACTCTTCTGGCAAGTAGAACCTTCCAGAGCAGGTCAAGCCTCCCATTTCACCTGTTTCATCCATTATCTCTTTTCCTTTGTATGTCATGACAGTCTTGTTATAGTTCCATGAATAGCTTTTGGGTTTGACACTGGAAGTTGCGTAATAGGTCGGATCAAAACTGGCTCTGTTATTTTTCTCAAAGAATTATTCGGAACAATCTTTTGAATGCCCCCAGGGATATAAAGTTTTGGCCCACCCAATTGAAGCTCAATCTTTTTTTTGCTTCCAGGGATATAGAGAACCATTTCTTCAAAACCTGCCAAGTTTTAACTAGAACTCGCACCTTTCACAATCAGCAGTGCCAATTGCCGCATGCTTACTATCACTTTTGGCTCTAGCCCTATGGTTCCAACAATCATCTCTGTCTTGCCAAATTGCTTATAATCACGATCATCACAAATCATCCCAATAAAATGTGTATTATCATGATATGGGAGCGGATTGTTTGTGATATTAGGAGTATCTTCATTGTTTCTCACCACAATTGCCTTTGCTTCAATCAAATTTTCAATGGCTTTCTTTATTGTCCAACTATTTTCGGTACTATGACCTTGGCTGTTAGAATGAATCTCACATCTCGCATTGGAGTCAAAACCTTTCGAATTTGGATTCACATAGCGTGGCATGATAGGTTCAATCAATTTCAGTTGCGTCAATTTTCGAAATAAGCCTGTATACGATTCTCCAATTGGGGTGAACTCTTTCTTTGGCTCCTGTTCTCTTACATATTCCTGTCTAGGACGAGGATTATATGGTGCTTGAAAAAATTTCTGGAGTTTACGGAAGCCTTGTGGAATCGATGCTCGCTATTGTTGGTGATTGGGAGGCCTAGCATAAGCTTGAACATTATACACTGTGTATTGTTGCAACTGAAATGAGTATCAGGGACCCTGAGGCGGATAGTAATGTTGAGGAGAATCGGATTATCCTTCTTGGAATTACACATAAGAAGGAACTATTCCTCTTTGAACTCCCCCGAATGCAAATGCCATCATGGATCCTTCCTCCTTCTTTTCTCGATTTCTGAAACTGCCTAGCCCACTTTGAATTGCTTGCATGGTCGTCTTAAGGGCTGTCTAACTCATCATTTTTTCCAACTTCATGCCATTCTCAACTATTTCCCCAATCTTAATCGCCTCGGCAAAAGGCTTACCAGTGGCGGCTAACATATAATGGAGGTAATCAGGATCCTGAGCTTGGAGAAAGTAGTCAATCATTTTTGACTCTTTCATTGGTGGTTTGACCCTAGCAGCATGCTCTCTCCACTTGACTGCATATTCTTTGAAGCTTTCTGCTGGTTTCTTCTTTATGTTGACAAGAGAGGAGCGGTCTAGCACTATATCGATATTGTCTGAAATTGTTGGACAAAATCTTAAGCCATGTCGTTCCAAATATGCCAGTGAGATATGTCTTGATCTATGAACCACTCTGAAGCGATTCCTGTTAAACTTTCCCCAAAATAAGCCATGAGTAATTCTTCTTTGCCTCCTGCTCCCCTCAATTGGTCACAATATCTTTTCAAGTGGGCCACAGGATCACCATGACAATCATACTTGTCAAACTTAGTGATCTTGAATCCGGGTGGAAAATGAACATGGGGAAATATGCATAAATCATTGAACAAAACACCCTTGTGGCCTCCCATACCCTGTATGTTTCTCAAGGTTTGTTCCAAGCTCTTCATTTTTCTAGTCATTTCCTCAACTGGGAACATGTTTTGAAGAGTGTGCTTGTATGAATCTGGAACCTTGAAAGTCAGTTCTGGAGAATAATGTTGGGCATCATGAGCATTCAGATGTCTGAGCTTTTGAGCAATAGCTGGTTGAGGAACGGTGAAAGTAGGGACAATGGGTACAATAGGTGGGTCATTTCTGAGGGGTGCGGTTGGAGGACGTGGAATGGATGTACTGGGGATAGTGAGAAGGTTAATGCTTAGACTAAGACAAGGTTGGTACAATGGGTTACTTGTTATGGAGATGGGAATTTGATTTGCGACTGACACATTATGAAGATTATCCGACGGCCTTATGGGTAGTGATGGCGATGCTTATCCATTCACCCAAGCTTGGTACATCTCTGCCAATTGTTGTTTCAACATTCTTACTTCTTCAACCAGTCCCGAACCTTGTTCGACCAATTATCTATGGACATTATCATTATCTGATTCATCCTCACTGTTGTTTGCCATTATACTTTTTCTTTTTGATCTCGTGTTGTAAGGGTGAGTCGCCAGTTAAAACCACAAACCAATCACCTCTGTTTAATTTTATCTCTTTAGAATGACAAACAACAAACGTGTTAGAGTTAGGCATTCTGCAGAATATTAATCATATATTATATTTCATGTACCTAACGCCATTTTCATTTCTAGAATGAGTATGGAAGGCTTCATGCTTCATCCCGTCTTATTGGTTGATTAGTTTATTTACATCTTAAATTTGACTCCCCTTTTTTAAGATTAATTATGGCTATGATCGCATCCGATAAGGATTGCCTACGTATCATGACGCCGCATGAATCAGATCATTACGTAGTTCAGGAAGATCAGGAATAAAGCAAATAAACTAACTCCTTGTTTTTGTGTGGATATTTTCTAAAGAAAAACTTCGAAAGAATAAAGAAAATATTTTTGGTTTTTATTTTTTTTATTTAAAAAAAAAGACTTTTGAAGAACGAAAATATTTTTGGATCTTGAGAAGAATTTAAAGGAAAATATTTTTAGATTTTTTAAAAAGTGGGGGCCGAACCCGAATAAGGTTGCCTACGTATCTCACATCCGGTGAGAATCAGACCTACGTAGTTCGTTAATGTTTTAGAAAGAGGATGACACTTTTTTCTGAAAAAAATTAGGCTTATTTTGTAAAATATTTTTGGGATAAATACTGAGATTTTCCAAATACTGTGTAAATTTCCTCCCTTCTGGTTTTTCCTCAATTTTTGTATTTTTATTTTATTTTATTATCTTTAAAAAGCCAGTCAACATGAACAAGCCAAATCAAATATAATGCACAAGTAGCACATAAGATGCATCAAGATGGTCTTGCAATTCTCGGGTACACCTGTCCTAGACGGACCCAATCTCTGTATTGAGTCCCCAAAGTCAGATGCACATGATGCAAACAAACGTTTCTACTAGGGATCCGGCATGAGGTTACGTTATTCTAGGTTTAAATCCTGGGGGGAGTGTTTTAGACCTGGCTTACCCAAGTGCACAGCTTGAGCCGAGATGGGGACAACGTATCGGGAGCATGAAAGTCTGCCCTGCCTAGTTACTTGATCCAGCCTCGTTCTACTTGGTATGACTTCTAATAGATATGTGGGACATGCGCACGTGTGCGTCATAAATTCAGAAGACTCATAAGGGATGCGTAAGAAGACAGTTTACTACAATTCAAATAATATAAAAGCGGTAAATAAGCGACAATTTGCACCTTAGGCCAAAAAAATACAATAATAACATCAAATTAATAAAGTCAAGCATAGATCACATTACAAGCTCGACTTCTTATTGTCCCTAGCAGAGTCGTCAGATCTGTCACACCTCCTTTTATACACCCCAAAGGGAGTATGAGAGCTTTTCCAATTAAATTGACATTATTCAGAATGTGATTATTTCATTTATTAGAGTCGTCACTTGGAATAATTTGTTTGGATGTCCCAACTCACTGTTTTATATAAAATCCCAAATCGAGGAATTTTTTTTTAAAGTATGCGAACCAGAAATTCTAGATAAGGAATTCTGTTAACCCGGGAGAAGGTGTTAGGTATTCTCGGGTTCCGTGGTTCTAGCACGGTTGCTTAGTGATTATACTTGGCTTAGCTAATTTTGGATATTTTATGTTCTAGAGAAATATATGCATTGTTGCCTTAAACCGCTTTTATTTGCTTGATTATTTATAATTATAGAATTATCTTGAAACGAATCACATGTACGTATATTCATTTTGCTTAGTGTGTCAAGTATCATATCACGTGTACGTATACACAATTAATAATACCTTATTATTTTTTAGATTGTTTTGTCAAAGTTGCACAAACACATACTTTGCCTTTAATTTGGGGAATCATAACTATGTCATGCAAACGTATACATAGTCATTATAATATATTGGTTAATACGTGTCTAAAAATACTAGATTATTTAGAGTATTTTGTTTATTTATCTTTTTATTGCCATTATTATTTCTTTTACCTATAGGAACAAAGTCTTGATTTAATTAGCTAATTAATACATGATTTGATTATTAAGCCTAAGTTCTTTTAAAAGACCAATCCTTGGGCATACCTCATTTCTCATTGATTTAAGCTCAGCTTTTTATTCTTTATTAATTCAAACATAAACATAATAAAACGTTAGGAGCAGCTAAAGTTTAATCATCTTTTGCATTTTTTAGTTATCACTACGATTGAACTATGAACTATTTAATATGCTATTATTGCTATTAGTTTTTAAAGATTTAAAAGTAAAAAATTAAGTAAAGAAATACAATGAACTAGCTAAATTATCTGAATAAACAAAAATATATAATATTTAATCTATTATACAAGAAGGATATTCACCTCATATATATACTAATTAGAGTACTTCAACTTATACTAAAGCTTGCGGTATGCACAAAAATTACTATGCAGAGTTTACGTGAATTTTCACATTGAAGATTATTTATATGCAAAGTTGATAGTTCTAGAAGACTAATGGGAACACCTTAACATATATTTTTTACTTATGTTGAAGAAAATGAAATGAAAAGAGTATACTATGATTCTCTTTCAAATTTAACGCTTTAGCAAGTAAATTATTTTTACATCTAAACTAGTTTGATTCTAACTATAAATGGAGTATAGTTTGGGAATATTTTATTTCAAATAAAAGTAGATAAATTTTGGAGAGACTGATAGACTTTATTTTAACTAGACAATCTTTAAAGGAAATCCTAATACTGGACAATTAATATGGACAAAGGAGAACCGATTAAAGATTCAACAGATCAATTCACATCAAATAATTATATATCCATTTTTTTATTTCAAGTAATTTTAGGCCCAAACCTTTTTCGAGATCGAAATTATTTCCTTCGTTATTCTTAAATTGATGTCTTTTCTAAGTAGAATTCAAAAAGTAAAAGTATAAAACTATATCCATTTATCATGTTTAAAAATTAGTCTTTAATTCACCCAAAACAGATAATTTCATGCATTAGATTAAAAGAACATAACTAACTAACAAAATAAGATTATAACAATTCTCTATTTCAACTACATCCCAAAAATAAGCAAATGCTAAATTATTTAAAGTTAACGAAAGGAAAAGAAGTAATGAACCTGAAGAAGCTTTCTAATATTAATAAAAGGAAATCAATGAATATAATTCTTTTTTTGGATGAGCAATGTAAAAAATTAAAATCCAGTGGTCAAACTCTTCAAGAAAACAAAAATTGAAGGAAATTAATAAAAGGAAATCAATGAATATAATTCTTATGTGGGGTAAGTGCATGTATGTGCAAAGTTACGTGGGATAGTAGGAAATTGTAAAGGGATAAAAATCTTGATTAATTTGGGAAGTGCAGATCATGGGGTTAGCCATGATAGGAGGAAATCAATTTTGCTTATTTTTTTTTTGTTTCTTCTTCTTCTTCTTCTTCTTCTTCTTCTTCTTCTTCTTCTTCTTCTTCTTCTTCTTCTTCTTCTTCTTCTTCTTCAAAATAATTAATAATTATCAACTACATTTACACCAAGAAAGAATGAGAAAACTAAATATTTATATATTTTTTAAATAATACTAACAATACCATAGCTTACTTACAAAAATACTAATTAAAGAAACTAAATATTTTTGTAAAGTTTCTTTTTTCTCTTTACAAATAAAAAAAATATTCTATAAGTAAATGAATCTAAATATATAAAATTAGACCTGAAAGAAATATTACGCTAATTAATAGTAGCACGACAGAAATCCCATGCACCACAATATCAACATTAGCACGGTAGAAATCTCATGCATCACAATATCAACATCCGCACGGCAGAAACCTCGTGCACAATAATATCAACAGTAGCACGACAGAAACCTCGTGCATCATAATATCAAGTACTACAACAACAAATACAATAAATACAGGAATGAAGTAAGAGAATCACTTAGGTATTTTCATTCACCAAAAGGCAGTACACCTAACTCACAAGGAATAACTGTAACAGAGAAATACTAAGCGCAAAAAGGACAACTCAACAAGGAATAAACGATAAGAAACAACGATTCCAAAATACTCAGTTCACCAACAAGGAAATTAACATGAACCAAATAATTGCAATTAAGGAAATATCAATGAAACATAGAATATCTAACTTCTTTCCAATTAAGACCAATTAATTGTCTGAGAGATAGAAATAATACTTTCCGAATAAAGATGAGCAACTAGGAATGATAATGTGACTAGGGTAAGGGTCCACAGTTAATCAAATAAGAGTCGATTAGGCAACAAGAACAAACCAAAAAGGACAAATAAATTCCAAGTAAGACATGTAGAGGTGAAACTAGTAACAGAAAACTCAATCGTATCAGGAACTACTTCATATTCGGTGATTACAAGGATCTAAGAGCCTAAAAGGGATAAATTGTTCACAAATAAATCCGAGCACAGACTCTTCACCTCGCGTACAAGGAATACAATCAGCAAAGAAGACTCAAATCCTAAGGGGAAGTCCCCCACACAAGGTTAGGCAAGATACTTACCTCGAACTGGCTAAAATAAACTAACAACCACGTTCTTGCCACTAGTACTCGACTCCAAATGGCCCTAATCTATTCAATTAAATCACACATTGTAAATAACATCTCAAGCAACTGATTTTATTATTTAATTCAAAGCTTTACGTGAAACTAGGTAAAATAACCAAAATACCATTCAGGCCAACGACTCGGAATCGAGTAATTTTTACATTTTCAGAACCCTGTTACTCTCACGAGTCTAACCATATAAAAATCTCCCAAATAGGAGGGTCAAACACACACTCAAAACCCAATAGTTTAGCCTATGAAGCTTCATCCAATTTTTCCAATTTTTGATCCTCAATTCAATTATTAATGATGGATTTAACTAAAAAATGATGAAATATAACTAGAAGGGATTAAAGAAACATTACTCAATAGTCTTCTCTTCAAAACCATCTAAAAATCGCCATTCCCCGAGTTTAATTTGATTTTTCTAACTTATGAAAACTAATCCTCGAAATTTCTATATCTGAACAGAGATTCCCGCTTCTGTGAGCAAGTGACCACTTCTACGGTCCCGCTTATGCGGAATATTAGTCACTTATACGACTCTTGCCTTGAATCAAATTTCCATTTCTACAGAAATAAAGACGCTTCTGCGGTTTCCTTAAAATGCCTAGACCACTTATGCGTTGGTTTTCCTTGCATGTGTTGTTCTGCTTCTGCGGACTGACCACCGCATCTGTAGAAACAAAGAAGCTTGACCAAAACCACATCTCCGGTCCTCCACATCGCATCTGTGTAACCGAATCTGCGGTCCCAAGCCGCAGATGCGGAAATACCAGAAGCAACAAAGACTGATATTTCCCAACTTCCAAAATTCTTTCGTCGACCCTCCAAAATCATCCCAAGGCCCCCGAAACCTCAACTAAAAGCACCAATACACCTAATACCATATTCAAGCTTTTACCAATCTTCAAAACACCTAAAACAACATCGAAAACTCGATTAAATTACGAATTTGAGCCTAAGAACTTCAAATTTCATCAAATTTCACTTTCGATCAAAAACCTAACCAACATAGGTCCGAATGACCTAGTTATTTTGCACACACGTCCAAAATGACACGACGAAGCTACTGCAACTTTGAAATTCAAATCCGACCCTCGAATAAAAAATCACTACCGGGCTGGAAACTTCAAAAATTCAAACTTCGGCATTTCAATCCTAAATGAGCTACGGACTTCCAATATACATTCCGAACACGCTCCCAACCCTGAAATCACCTAAAGGAGCTAATATAAACCATTGGATTTCTATTCCGAGGTTGTCTTCACACTGTTCTGACTATTGGAAACTTTCCAACACTTAATCTCTCATTTAGGGACTAAGTGTCTCAAAACTCTCCGAAGATCAAAATCGAACGTCCCGGCAAATCAAAATAGCAGAAAAGAACTTAGGGGAAGCAGTTAATATGGGATTAGGGCGTTAATTCTTAAGACGACCGGCCGGGTCGTCACATCCTCCTACACTTAAAGATTCGTGCGTCCTCGAACGAGCATAGAGACATTCCTAAAGTCCTCAAGTCACTGAGTGCACACTGCCAACCTGCACCCGCGGGTGATACCATATCACCCCAATCCACTTAAGCCCGACGACACCATCTCAACTGAAATTTAACATTTCTAGCAATACCAATAGGCCTTAGAGCCAGATTCGCACCTTCCATCCGTTTCCAGAGAACCCGATCCTACATACATGTTCGGTACCAGCCTCAACCAGTTACTTCCATTCATGCCAACACACAGAGGGTACAACCGCATAACATGACACATCACACAAAGGCCCACAATAACATTTCTGATAGTAATACTTGCCTGAGATCACAATCCGTACCGGCCATAAGCCTCATATTCAATAGGAACTGTCAGCATGTGATTTTTTCCCTACGTGAATTACTCCAATAAACTCAAACAAGATCATTTCTTTTATTTCTTTACAATTTTGTGGGAATTTCACGATATTTATGCTAATTGTTTGCATTTTTGTGTGCATTACCCAAATTCATAAAAAAAAAATACAAAAATACGCATTTTCATTTAAGGTTTAATTTTGCACATATTTTTTAAAAATTGATTAAAAATTAGGGTTTTACAAAATAAAAAATTCGCAAAAAATAATTTGTTTGTGCATTGCTTAATTCTTAGTTTTCAATTTCATTAATTTTCCTTGATTTGGTAGTTAATTAATTGTGTTTAATATAATTGGTAGTATATAGTTTTATGAATTAATTTAGGTTTTTAGCTTAATTTGAAAAAAAAAAGAATTAAATAAAGGAAATTTGGTCTTATTTAAAAAGATTTGAATTTGTGGACCAGATTTGAATTGTCCAGGCCTAATGTAAAAAATCCGCCCAAATCACCCCGCTCTAGCCCAAACCCTTTCCCTTAACCCGGTCAACCCCCCCCCCCCCATCAATAGCCAAACAACGTTGTTTAGATGAATAAATCTCACCGTCTAGGATCTTTGATCCAACGGCTGAGAACTGGCATATACTTAGTATAATAATGTCCAAACACCCCACCCCACACCCTCAGAACCCCCCAGGTCCCGTCTCTCATCCCGCACTCAGAAAACCCTAACGCCGCCTCCCTCCGCTATGTGCCGTCGGCCAAATATCGTCGTTGCCGGTGGAAGTGTCCAAATGGCACCAAAATTACATCAATGATTCTCAACACCCTCCCTTGTCCAAATCTGTAACTCGTTTCCCTCAAATCGTAGCCAATCCCGTCGAATATTCAATTGAAACGTCGTTTGCTCCGCCATGTACGGCGGCGCCGACGCCAAATAGTCTCAAAATAACACCACATAGCCAGCGGACCTCCCTCATCCCAAATACATAGGTCCCTTCTCTCAAATATTTTCCAAGCATGTCGAATCCTAAATCAAAGAACTCCGACCAAACCTCATTACCACCAAACCACCCCGAACTGATACCAAATAGCCTCTTCGCCTCCCTCAGGACGAATCCATAAGTGGTTTCCTTTGAACGTCGCTGCAGTGACTCGAATATTAGATCGAAATCTGACCTAGAAGCCATAGCCGATGCATGAAGATTTTCAGGGTTCAACACAAAATTTTAAGCTAAGCTTTCTGTTTATTTTTTTTAATTTCCTTCTTCTTCATCTTGATTCTGTATGTTTGTTTTTTAGTGCTTAGGTCCGGATTTCATGTTAGGGCTTCAGTTTGGTTTAATTAAATGTTGTTATTCGTTTTATTAGTTTTAGGGCTTTTATGTCAAATTCTGTTAGGTCGAAGGTTTACAAGTCTAACTGGTTTTCAGTATTTGTTTGGAATTGAACTGCTAGATTTTAGTCAAGTTGTAGAACCTTGTTGTTGATATGAATTTCACCTTATATTTGAATCTTCTTTATTGCAAATCCAGTTTTCCTTCAGGTTTCATCAGTTACACTTTGACTTCTTGCCTGTTTACGTTCTTAGGGTTTAGGTTTGAAATTAATGACTGTAGCACATTCCATTTGGCTTAATTAGTTTGTTTATTTTCTTATATTGTTTGACTAGTAGTCCATAGTATTAGCTTCCAACTTTAAAGTAACTAAGAAGCAATCCAAGTATGAAATTAGGGTCATTCAGTTGCATTACAATCTTGGGCCGGAGGTTTATGCCTTTTAATCCTGGTTCTGGGCTGGTTGTTCAATAGGTTTGACCCAAGGCCAATTTGACCCGCAGCCCACATAAGTGCAATGTAATTACAAGGGTATTGGGAGGGTATTCTAGGTATTTGGGGTTGGAGAATCTTGCATATCAGAATTGGAAACTTCTAGTAGGGGTTCTCAGTCAATTTTAAGCTCTAAAACTTGGTCTACAAGTCAAAAACTTAAGGCATAAAATGAAAGATAAAATATAAAGGTGCTCTAGTTGTCTTGCCTATAAAGGCAAGCTCTTGCCTTAGAAGGCAGACTTTGAAGGTTAAAAAAATCTGAAAAAGCATAAAAACTCTGAAACCTCTTATATAGCTTAATTTTTAAAAAGAACTGTTCCATTCAGATTTCCACTTTGAATTATTGAAGCTCCTTATCTCTAAATGATCGATGGTCATATATGAGTGGGTGGAATGGCTTTAATTTGGTTCTTGTTAAAAGTTTGGGTAGATTCTATGTTCAAACTACTGTTTCATTGGATTTTTTTGTGGATATCCTGGGTCTTAATTGCTAAAATTGCTGATGCTAGTTTACTGTTGTTGGGTTTCTTCTTAAGCGCATAGATTCTTTATTTATCTGATGTATCATGTACTTATCCTTGACCTAAGAATGTAAAAAAGAGTGCATAGGGTATTTTATGGAAGAGGAATGGAGATATGGTTTTTCCTGCTGCCAGATTTTCTCTCTACTTTGTTTATTATATAGCAGTATTTGTTTTTTAGTATGAATTTATGTTTAAAGACTTTAAGTTTCATATTGCGACTTTAACTAGGATAGTAGAACAGATAGTTGCCATGTGAATAGTTCATGGGTTGATGTATTGATAGATATCTCTATTAGTTCTAGATCTGTAATATGCTGTTAAATTACAGGATTATATTGCTAATCGTTATAGTTAACATTGAACATGTAAGTAGGGTGAGACAGGGGAATCCTTGGATCTGGGCTCAAATTCTGAGTCCAATTTTCTGATTTGGATCCTAGACGTACCTGGGCGCTTAAGCCCATACTGGGCTTGGTCTCATGTATTGCAAATGGTATTTATAGCTTTGAGAGAATTTTAATGGTTGATTGTACTGAAATGATAAGTGTAGGTTAGAGTGTTAAACTTGTGATTGGAATTTATATTAGTCTGGATATTACTGAAATTGTGCATGCTCCTGTTTAAAAGTTGTCGTGCATTTGATCATGCTTAAGGGTAGTTAAATTTTTTTTGGTCTCAAATTTTATAAATCTGCAATTTTTTCATCGTGCAAACATGTTAATCAGAAGCTCAATCACTAATTTCATATTAATATGTGGGTACCAATTCTGTCCATATTACTATGTCTTAACCTAGTCCATTTGGATGGACCCAGCGTTGGCCCAATAGCGTGAGCCTGCTGGAACTTCGAATCGGGCCTAATCTTTGGCCCAAGCCCGACCAATCCTTTAACTGCGACCCGGGTTGTTCTTTTCTAATTGGGCTGCTGGATTTTTGTATAAAATAATTAATTCCCTTCCCATGTGAGCCTTTAATTAATTGCTTAGGACTTAAAATACATTTGATTTTTATTAATTAACTCCCTTTAATAATGAGGACATGTGCCCTATTAAGCGATATAAATAGTTATGGACCCCAAAGATTTAGTTCAACACCCTCTCAAATTAAAATCCAAGGTGCACCACTTAGCGAATTCTCGTGGTCCTCGTAAATTCAGAAATACGAAACTGATTTAGACGCGCTAGTTAAAAAATTTACTTTCTTAAATATGGGTGCACATTTATGTGACCCAAATCCAAATCCCAACGATGTTAAAATTTGTCAAAAGTCGTGGGTGCATTTATGTGATGTGGTTCGAGACGTGTCTTGATAACGTTGCAATCTTTCTTAAAAAATGAATAAAAGCGGCTAAAGTTAAAATTTTCACATGGGTATAAAATGTATTAAAATCAGATAATTAAGCCACATATTATAGTTGAGCGACCGTGCTAGAACCACGAAACTCAGGAGTGCCTAACACCTTTTCCCGGGTTAACAGAATTCCTTACCCGGATTTCTGGTTCGCAGATTGTTAAATAGAGTCAAACCTTCCTTGATTCGGGATTTAAACCGGTGACTTGGGACACCATAAATTATCCCAACAAACGAATCTAAAATCTCTTAAATAAATAAATCTCGCTTCGATTGTCCCGCTTCATTAAAATGTTCTATAGATTAGTGTTTTAGAAAATAAAATTGCGCTAGTCTGACTTGTTTGATAGTTCCCTTGTTTGTTTTCCCTTCCCATATTCGTTCATTTTCGTTCTACGCTTCTTGAGTTCTAGTTGTGGGGTGTGCCCGGTTGGTCTTAGCTGAAAATTGGTTATTCGGGTATTTCTGCTATGTGGTTTTCGTGGTTATTGTATCATCGCCAGTGTTGTGGTGGTTTGAAAGGAGTTCCTATTGAATATGAGGCTTATGGCCGGTACGGATTTTGATCTCAGGAAAGTATTGCTATCAGAAATGTTATTGTGGGCCTATATGTGATGTGTCATATTATGTGGTTGTACCCTGTGTGTGTTGTCATGAATGGAAGTAACTGGTTGAGGCTGGTACCGAATATGGATGTAGGATCAGGTTCTTTGGAAACGGATGCAAGGTGCGAATTCTGGCTCTAAGGCCTATTTGTATTGCTAGAAAGGTTAAATTTCAGTTGAGATGGTGTCGTCAGGCTTAAGTGGATTGGTGTGACATGGGATCACCCGCAAGTATAGGTTGGCAGTGCGCACTCAGTGACTTGAGGACTTTAGGAATGTCTCTATGCTCGTTTGGGTACGAACGAATATTTAAGTGTAGGAGGATGCGATGACCCGGCCGGTCGTCTTAAGAATTAACGCTATGATCCCCTATTAACTGCTTCCCCTAAGTTCTTTTCTGCTATTTAGTTTGCCGGGACATTCGGTTTTGAGCTGCGGAGAGTTTTGAGACACTTAGTACCTAAATGAGAGCTTAAGTATTGGAAAGTTGCCCGGAGTCGGAACACTGTGAAGACGGCCTCGGAATGGAAATTCGGGGGTTCCTTAGCTCCTTTAGATGATTTCGGGGTTGGGAGCGTATTCGGAGTGTATTTTGGAAGTTTGTAGCTTATTTAGGCTTGAAATGCCGAAGTTTAAATTTTTTAAGTTTTCGGTCAGATAGTGAGTTTTTAATCCGAGGGAAGGATTGAAATTTCGGAAGTTGCAGTAGCTCTGTCATATAATTTGGGAAGTGTGTGTAAAATTTCAGTTTGTTCGGATGTGTGTTAGTTAGGTTTTTGATCAAAAATGTATTTTGATGAAATTTGAAGTTCTTATGCTCAAATTTGTGATTTAATCGAGTTTCTGATGTTGTTATTAGGTTTTTTGAAGATTGGTACAAGATTGAATAGATTATTAGGTGTATTGGTGTTTTTGGTTGAGTCCCGAGGGCCTTAGGATGATTTCGAAGGGTCGACAGAAGAATTTTGGAAGTTGGGAAATATGAGTCTTTGCTGCTTCTAGTATTTCCGCATCTGCAACCTGGGAACCGCAGATGCGATGTGGAGAACCGCAGAAGCGGTTTTGGTCGAGGTTCTTAGTTTCCGCAGATGCAGTGGTCGGTCCGCAGAAGCAGGACCGCACCTGCAAGGAAAACCACCGCAGAAGCGGTCTGGGGCATTTTAAGGAGAATCGCAGAAGCAGCTTTATTTCCGCAGAAGCAAAAATTGGATTCAAGGAAAGAGTCGCAAAAGCGACTAAACTTCCGCATAAGCGGGACCATAGAAGTGGTCCCTTTTCGCAGAAGCGGAAATCTCTATTCAGATATAGAAATTTCGAGGGTTAGTTTTCATAAGTTAGAAAAATCAAATTGAGCTCGGGGAAGGGCAATTTTTAGAGGGTTTTGAAGATAAGACTATTGGGTAACGTTTCTTTAATCCCTTCTAGTTATATTTCATCATTTTGTAGTTAAATCCATCATTAAAATTTGAATTAAGATCAAAAATTGAAAAAATTGGGTGAAACTTCATAGGCTAAACTATTGGGTTTTGAGTGGGTGTTTGACCTCCGATTTGGGAGAGTTTTATATGGTTAGACTCATGAGAGTACGAAGGTTCTAAAAATGTGAAAATTACTCGATTCCGATATGTTGGCCCGAAGGATATTTTGGTCATTTTACCTAATGTCATGTTGTAGCTTTGAATTAAATAATAAAATCAGTATCTTGAGATGTTATTTACAATGTGTGATTTAATTGAATAGATTGGGCCATTTGAAGTCGAGTACTCGCGGCAAGAACGTGTGTGCTAGTTGATTTTATCCAGTTCGAGGTAAGTATCTTGCATACCCTTGTGTGGGTGACTTCCCCTTAGATTTGAGTCTTCTTTGCTAATTGTATTCCTTGTATGCGAGGTGACGAGTGCGTGCTCGGATTTATTTGTGAACAGTTTGAACCTTTTAGGCTCTTAGATCTTTGTAATCACTGAACATGAAGTTGTTCTTGATATGATTGAGTTTCCTGTTACTAGTTTCACCTCTACATGTCTTACTTGGTATTTATTTGCTCTTTTTGGTTTGTTCTTGTTGCCTAATCGACTTTTACTTGAATAACTGTGGACCCTTACCCTTCTATAGTCACAATTATCATTCCTAACTGCCCGTCTTTATTCAAAAAGCATTATTTCTGTCTCTCGTGTAATTAATTGGTCTTAATCGGAAAGAAGTTAGTTATTCTATGTTTCATTGATATTTTCTTAATTGTAATTAGTTGTTTCATGTTAATTTCCTTGTTGTTGAACTGAGTATTTTGGAATCTTTGTTTCTTATCATTTATTCCTTGTTGAGTTGTCCTTGTTGTGCTTAGTATTTTTCTGTTACAGTTATTCCTTGTGAGTTAGTTGTACTGCTTTTTGGTGAATGGAAATACCTGAGTGTTTCTCTTGCTTCGTTCCTCTATGTATTGTATTTGTTATTATAGTACTTGATATTGTGATGCACGAGGTTTCTTCCGTGCTAGTGTTGATATTATGGTGCACGAGGTTTCTGCCGTGCGGATGTTGATATAGTGATGCACGAGGTTTCCGCCGTACTACTGTTGATATTGTGGTGCACGAGGTTTCTTCCGTGCTACTGTTGATATTGTGGTGCACGAGATTTCTTCCATGCTACTGTTGATATTGTGATGCACGAGGTTTCTGCCGTGCAATATTTGTTGAGGGTTTGCACGAGGTCTTTGCTGTGCCACTGTTGTTATTGATATGTTGCACATGCGGCGAAATAAGGCGGGATATGTTCATATACTTATATGTGGGTTGCGCATGTGGCGAAATAAGGTGGAAAATACTATGATGCACGTGTGGCAAAATAAGGTGGTACTTATTATGTTATTAATTGCACTCGTGGCGAACTAAAGAGGGCTATGTCAAGGGTTGATTGAAAAGAATTGTGATGGCCTGTGGAGGCATTTCTATTTTGTTATTATTGTGATTGTAGGTTGCTTGCCTGTATGAGATTTATCGCTCGGAAGTTGTAAGAAAACATCGTACATGTGATCTTTTCTCCTATTCATGTTTACTAGTTGGTAGAATTCTTGTTAGAACACTTGCACAAGCATACACGTAGCTGCGTACCTCTTTCCTTAGCAAAAAAAAAAAAGAGCAATTGAGTACCGCTGTGGTGTACGCATGCCCCTTCTGTGCATGTTTTTCAAGTGCAGATCCAGGTACCTCCACCAAGGCGTACTATCCTCGAGGCGGAGAGATCTAGCAGAGACTTCGAGGTATATCTGCAGCGTCCGCAGACTAGGAGTCTCTATTCTATTCTAGCTTTAGTAGTTATTCTATCCATTTGTTTTAGTTGTTTAGACATTCTGGAGTTAGAGCAGTATATTACATTTCTATTAGCATGTGGTTCCCGTGAGTTTTCGGGTTTTGGGATGAGATTGTAGTCTTCGGCATTTTATTTTGAGCTGTATATGCCAAGTGGCACTTATATACCGTTTTCTGCTAGTTTTGCTTAATTTAACTAAATGTTCCGCAAGTTATCATAAAATTTCGCATTTGTTAGGCTTACCTAGTTGTTGGAACTATGTGCCATCACGACATGTTCATGGAGGGTGAATTGGGGTCGTGACAGTGAATACAATAAAAATACATAGAATCCAACGAGATACATTGAAATACAATGAAATGCATGAAAATATATTGAAATATATTAATAGAAAATCAAGTTGCTCATCCCTAAATTCCATCATCTTTGTTCAAGAACAAACTCTAATTTTTTGCGAATTCACCGTCGAGCAAAAATCATGAATCACCGGGGCTGCAACTCTAACAATAACGTTCATTTTTCACCTTGTTCTTTTCTCTTGTAGCCTCATCTTTTCCTATTGGCGACTTAAAAAATAACTCTATGAAGGAAATTTCCTCCACCAGCCATGGCTGAGATTGCACCAACTATCAACAATTAAAAAAAGTGAAGCAATAAATAAACAACTATAATTTTTTATTAAGAAAAATCGAAAAGGTGAGCAAACGGAAAGGACGAGATTGATGAAACACTAACTTCCTCAATGGTTAAACCAAGTGGGTCGTAGTGTCCTTTTCCTGCTCTTAATTTTCCTATTGCAAAATTAGCACCAGCAGCCCAATTGATTTTAACCGCTTAAGAGAATGGGGAAGAGAATGTCATGTATCAAAGTAGATAGAAAAAGAAAATAGTGTAACTAAATAGCGTATTTAGTGGCTTAGGGTATGAGATAACCAAAATTAATTACTTTGCTATAAACATTAAAAGTATATACTGAATATATTTTTTTAAATAATATTTATTTAAAATAAATAAAGTATTAATTTTTACTATAAAATATAAAAAAATTATAATAATTTTTGGCAAGGACTAAAAGTTAAAAAGTCCAAAGCTTTTCAACAACAAACCATTAGGTCCATCACAAAGTACCCTGGGCTTCGATTAAAAGCTAATTTCTCAAGGCCCAATGGAAATGGAATTCCCTCAGCTCCATCTAATGTGGTAAGAGTTAGAGGCAGATTTAAAAATTAAATTTAATAGGTCTGATCTTTATATATTTTAAAATTATACATTTTTGTACTTTCAAATTTATGAATTCAAATATGATATTTACTAAGATTTTAGTGAATTTTCACACACACATAAATATTTATTTATTTATTTATGTTTTTATAACAAAATACAAGTTCGAATGAAGCTGGTACCTATGGGTTGCATTCGCCCTGGTATAGTCTAACTAACCTACAATGCTCAAAATAATTAATTTTTGGTGTGAATGTGAATACAGACTTTTAAAAAAATCAAAATAAAATTTATATCTAAACTGATACAGTAACCTATAGAATAGAGTAATAACAGGCGAACTGGTTAAATTATAATAATAATCTAAGTATTTAACTTATGAAATATCTTTTTTAAGGTAGATTAAGTAGTTAATTAAGGAAAGATTAATATGTCAATAGGTATCATGTAGGAAGGGAAAAAGTATTGCACTTAGATTCATTCTTATCAAAGTTCCTGTAATCACGCTATCGTTCACATGGTTTTCCCTCTAGACAATAAAAAAAATAATGGCAAGATTTTGAGTTCTTGACCAAAATATGATTGCTCAACTTTAATAATTTTACTATTTCTTTACAATGATAAATAAATAAATAGATTAATCTTCTATGGCCAATTTCGTAGCTTTAGGTTACTAGAAAAAATAAAATGGTTCGATGAGGAGGAAACGGAAAAATTAAATATGAAAAAGAATTATTATTCAGGGTACGTTATTCCAAAATTATAGTTGCACATCTTATATGGAATAGATTTTTGTATAAAGTGTATGTCAGTATTAGTTAATAATTACTAATAACTAAATAGAAAATTTATTTTAATCACGATAACGTGACCATTACTCAGAAAATATTCTCGAGTTGAAAACAATTTCTCTTAGCTTTGTCTTTGTGCGTGAATTTTACGCTTTGAGTTGAGTACATAGCCTGTTATTCGGGCCACTTACCGAGTACTGTTACATATATAAGGAATGAAAAACTCAAAATAAATTATTATTAACTTTGTTTACTCGTAAAATTGATAAGAATGGACCTTGGACCTAACTCAATCCCAAAAGCTAGCTTATGAGGTAAGGATTGCCCAAGCCATATAAGGAGACCAAGGACCTCAAATCCCTCCGATGTGGGACAACTCAACACCCCCCCTCACGCCCAGATCTCTGGAGCGTGGACAACATAAATGGGGGGCCCAACATCGGTAACAATAATTGGGATGGGCCTGGCTCTGATACCATGATAAGAATGGACCTTGGGCCTAACTCAACCCCAAAAGCTAGCTTATGAGGTGAGGATTGCCCAAGCCATATAAGGAGACCAATGACCTCAAATTCCTCCGATGTGTGACAACTCAACAAAAATGGAATAATTAAATTGATACGTCACTTATAGACAAGTGAATTAATTTGACCCTAAAATGATAAATAAGTTAAACAAGAATATAAGACTTAATGTTAAAGCTAAGATAAAATAATAGAAATCATAGTTCCGGAACTAGAGCTTCTAGAGGCAATAGTAACAATATTAATAAGCAAAAAGATAAAATATTATTGAGCTTTGAACTCGATAAATTTTGGTTTGGAAATAAATTTTGTGTTCCGAGGCCTTAAATCTTCATTTGCCTCATCTATTTACGTGTGCGGCCCGGACATGAATCCGGAAAGTCATTATGTAAAAATCATTAAAAAATGATAAATTTAACTTTTAAATAAATTTAAGTTAACTTCGGTTAATATTATAGTTAAACGGATCCGGACCCGTAAACCGGTGGTCCCGGAGGGTCCGTTGGAAAATATAGGACTTGGGCGTATGTCCGGAATCAAATTCTAAGGTCCCAAGCCCGAGAAATGAATTTTTGAAGAAAATTGTTAACTGAAATTTTAAGAGTTTTTGAAAATTCGAATGTATTGGAATTTGATGGTATCGGACCTGTATTTTAGTTTCAGAGCTCGGTACAAGTCTTATATGGTATTTAAGTGAGCCAGTAAAATTGGTAAGAAACGGACTTGATGTAACATGAATCAGACCATTGGTGGTTAAAAAATGAAACTTAAGAGTTCATGAGATCTTTCTTTGATTTTGATGCTAGATTCATAGTTATTGATATTATTTTGATGATTTGATTGCACGAGCAAGTCCGTATGATGTTTTTGGATTTGCGTACACGTTTGGTTTGGAGCCCAAGGGCTGGGATGAGTGTTGGATAGGCCACAGATTAAAATTGAACTTAAGAGGATTGTTGGTGTGCTGCAAGTGTGTAGCAGGCCTCTAATCTCGCATTTGCGAGATCGGGTATCGCAATTGTGCTATAAGTAGGGTTCACGAATGCGAAGATAATCACAAATGCGAAGAACCCAGGGCCAGCATTACCTCGTATTTGCGAGGTATACTTTGCAAATGCAAAGTCTTTTGTATGTGTCAGAAGTCGCAAATGCGGCGTATTTATCGCAAATGTGAAGGGTCCCTCGCAAATGCGAAGGTGACCAGATTACTTCAGGGTCGCAATACGACATATTCTATGCATTTGAGAAGTCGGATGGTTTTGAAGGGGTTCGCAATTGCGAACTCTGGTCGCAATTGTGACATCTACGACCTGCTAAATCATAACTTTGCCAAAAATCTTTCATTTTTCAAACTCTTTCAAAATCTAAAATCTCTTGTGCGATTTTCCAAAGAAAAGTTCTTCTCCAAATCGATTATAAGTTATTTCTAACTGATTTTCTTCAATCTATAACATTTGTTTACATGATTTCAACTCAAAATAAAGGGTTTTCATGGGGGAAATTAGGTATTCTAGGTAGAACTTAGGTTTTTCAAATTTTGGGGATTTGGACCTCGATTTGAGGTTCGATTTTTAAAACAAATTATATATTTGGGTGAATGGGTGTATGTGTAATCGGATTTTGGTTTGAACTTTGGGTTTTGACCATATGGGCTCGGGATCGATTTTTGACTTTTTGGGGGAATCTTTATAAAACTTATTTTCATGCATTAGAATTGATTCATTTAGTATTTATTGATATCGTTAAGTAAATTGTGGCTAGATACAAGCGAGTTAGTGGTAGAATCAAGAGGTACAACGGTAGTTGAGGCTTAATTGTGTTTGTGGCTTTAAGGTAAGTATTTCGTCTAACCTTAGCTTGAGGGAATAAGCATTGTAACTTATTTGCTATGTGCTAGTGTAGTATACGATATATAGGTGTGGTGACCAGTACCTATAAGTCAAGGTCAAGTATGCCCCTGAATCTTAAATTGTAATTGATGTATTTCTTAATAAGTACGAAAATTACCTAAATTATTGATTGTCCATATTGAGCAAGATTTTTTACCATTTTCTTTATATTTGGTTATTGTTGAGAGGCTCTAGTTGAGGTTCACTTATGAGGTTGATTATTGGTACAAGTTTGGTTATAGCCGATTTCCTTGCCGGATCGCATTTAATTCTTATTGTTGATTCTCTTACCGGGATGTATTTATACTTATTGTTGATTTTCTTGTCGGGATATTGTTGTTGCTATTATTTGGGTGAAGAAAGAGTGATAAAGCACGGAGGGTGATGCCGTGCACATTTATATTTATACATTTGGTGAGGAAAGAGTGACAAAGCACGAAGGGTGATGCCGTGCACATTCATATTTATACATTTGATGAGGAAAGAGTGATAAAGCGCGAAGGGTGATAGCCGTGTACATTTTATTGATATTGATGCATATGATGTGAAAGAGAGATAAAGCACGAAAAGTGATGCCGTGCACATTTTTAATATTATATGGCAAAGAAGAGAGATAACTCATGAAAGGTGATGCCGTGCACATTTTTATTACCTAATTGCATTGGTGAGGGATGAGAGTAAAAACACAAAGGGTGATGACATGCATTTATTGCCTGTTTATTATGATTCCTTGCTGGTTTGGTTTAAGTAACTTAATTGTCTTATATACTATTACTGTGATTCGTTATGTCAGTATTCTCCCCCATAGCATGTTACCTTTTCCCCGTTATTTCCGATTTAGTTTTATTATTGTTATCTTGTTAGATATTGTTTAGCTGCAGGTTATTGGTTGTTGTGTCCTAGCCTCGTCACAACTTTGCCGAGGTTAGGCTCAACACTTACCAGTACATGGGGTCGATTGTGCTAATATTATCTTTGTGCTCTTTTGTGCGGATTCTGGTACTGGAGCATACAGACCTTAGCAAGGAGTTGCTGCCTTCAGTCCATCAGAAGACCCGATGTAAATCTGCTGACGTCCGCAGGCCTTAGCGTCTCCCCTCCTCCCCCTCCCCTCCCCTCTCCCATCTAGTTTTCATCTATTATTTATTATTTCATAGATAGACATGTACTTTCTTGTTCAGACTTTATTTGTAGTTTTCTTAGACTGTCCATAAGATTGTGACACAAATTCTCGGTAGCATATGTTATGGATTTGCATTGATGTTAGTTAAATTGTTAAGTTTTCATTCTCCTGCTATGAATTTTCATTGTTTATAAATGTTAAATTATAGATGTTAATGAATTAAAAATGAAAAGAGTAAGATAAGTCGCTTGCCAGGCTTTCACTAGTAGGCGCTATCATGATTCCCGATGGTGGGAAGTCCGGGTCGTGACAATATGCTTATCAGAAAATTCGTATTTTTACAATGGTTGTAGAACTCAATAGTTATAGTTGTACCTAGGGAACAAGGTCCTAAGGTAAAACCCTTCTTAAATGATAATTATGAGAGTCGTTGAAAAATGTGTAATGGTAGGCTGTGAATGCTATATTCTTTGTAACAGATTAAATATTTAATGCCATAGAATATTTTCCATTAAATACTATCGGGTGACAGATATTTATTTCGCCTTTGTGAACAACATTCCCTCTAGGAACAAGCAAGATAGTTTCTTCGGACCTAATTACCTTGTGTCTTCGACTCCACATATCATTTTATCATATAAACATTTAATATGGACATATTTTAACCTACACAATTAGGAGTTAACTTCCCTTCTCCAATTATTAGGTGCAGTCACTAAGACAAATATAAGAAGATGTAAAGAAAGTCCTCAAAATACAGCTTCTAAATATGTTCTTAATTAATGGAAGTTGGACCAAAGGTTTTTATTTGTCTTGTACCCTGTATTTCAGGTCGGACATGATTTTGTTCACTTCATTTTCCATTTTCGTTTTTCAATATTGTTTAATTTAACTAATCAAGTTAGTACTATTTTTATATGCAATTTTTATTTAGTAGCAACATTATTATGAGATAAATATGATCACTTTATTCTTAATTAAAGACTCGAGTTTTAAAAATAAAAAGAATTCTGATAGGGAGCATCTCCCTCTTCTATAGACCTTATGCGAAACAAATTCGGATTAGTCCAGGCGCTAATACGATACCAGACATCGATAAACCCTCTCGCCCGCCCTAAAAAAGAGTCTCTTTATAATTCCAACAAGTGTAATATATTCTTAATTTTCATGATTGATAAGTAATTTCACTGCATAAAAGAATTTTAAAGGTGGATAAAATGAACTGTTTTCTTCTTCTTTATTCTTGCCAAAGTACCCGTAAAGACTTGTTGAGAGGTTGTCATGTTGTATCAATGTTGCATTTTAGCAAGAGAATTTCATGGCACGTATTATGATTAACAAATAACAACTAACCCCAATTTTTCATGTGACTTCAGCCTACCTTATCGACCTTATTAGTATTATATTACGAAGTTAATTTAATTTTTGTGATATAATTATTTAATCAATGACTTCTCTTGTCGTTTTCGGGGATACATTTCTGTAATTTCATTCTTTATTACATAATAATCATTGATATGATAGTTCAAATGATATTGGCTCATATTTTATAACATTCAACGCTATCAAACATCTTTTGGATTATAAATATAGATACGAGAGAGACGGAGAGTACGAGACTGATATATTCTGGGGAAAGGAGAAATTGATTTAAATTTTATACATAGACAGCGTATATTATGTTATGTTATCAATATGCTTTAGCCCGTTATATTGAATTTGTTAGTAATTTTTATTTGCAAATTAGTTTTGAAAAATTTTGAAAAAATTTAGAATAATATATAAATAGAAAATGTAAAGAAATAAGAGTTAGTTCGAGCCTACTTAATTTATAGTGTTTCCTTAAGGAATTTAATTGCTTCCTAGTATCCAAGGTTATGAATTATTTCCTTCCAGGATAAAACGAATTACACATTGGTGTAGGGATACTTCAATCCCCAGTGTTTCGGTGAACACAAAGTTCGATAGCAAATCTCACTTACTGTTGCTTTCTTTGAAGTTAAAACAATGTAGAAGGAGGAGAAACTCAGAAAATCGTATGGAAAATTCTGAAAGGATAGACTTATATTTATAGCCCAAGTTGGGCTGACATCTGAAGAGGTGCAACTCTTCAGAATAGTTGTTTATGCAAAATGACCATAGCATAATGTCATAACATAAATGACGGTTTACTCAACAATAAAGAGGGAAAAGAAACTAAAGAGGAAAAATTGAAGAGTGTAGTTTAATTTTCAATTACAGAATTGAAAAACGGAAAACTGATTGGATTTAATATTAGTATTTATTTTAATATTAATATTCTGTTATTAAAACGAATATTTAATAACATATCTGTTAATATTTTACTATTAACAAATAAATTTGGTCCAAAAAATTAATCAATGAATCATTTGACCGAAGCCGAAGCTGAGCCGAGCAGCGACGACGAGGGCGGCGCGAGACTTACCCTCTTCTCAACTCTTTAAGAACTAGAAGAAAAACAATTGTTTATAACCCAAAACCTCTTCCTCTTCTAATATATGACCATATGCCTTTGTCAAAGAAAGAAAAAACCTAAAGATTTCAATTCCCTTCATTTTTCATCCACTCTATTTTAAACCTCATTATTCTTAAAATCCCCAACCGAATTATCATGATTTTTGGATTATCAATTTACGTTCACTACACACATAGATTAAGTATGTATAGTTGATTTTAAATAACTAAGATAGTGTAAAAGGTTCCGACACGGTCCACTGCCACTAGAGACGGACTTAGGTTATCAACAGGTCATCGGCATCGGAAAAGTTCGGTAAAAATAAAATATTTTTCATGAAAAATGAGTAATTTTTTTTTATTTAATTGGTGAGTAAAAAGCTTTTGAAAAATAATTTTTTTGTATTTGGTAGTATGACATATCTTTTTAGAAAAATATTTTTTGTATGCTACTATCCTCACCCTTTCTCCCTAACATTTTCAGGACTCTATTTTCTTTAACAATTTAAATATTTCTAAAAATTCGCACACACCCAAAAGAACTAATATGCAACTTTACTTTTTATGCAAAACAAAGTTGAAATTTATGCTCCATAACTATAAAGAAAATACTCTTTTTTTGGTTGAAAAGGAAAGTACTCTTTCTACAACATGAAAATAAAGTAATTATTTTATTAAAATAAAAGAAAATATTTTTTTTATATCATAAAATGAAAATATTCATTTTGTTGAAATAAAAAAAATATTTTTTGTACATAATAAAAAGAAAATACTTTCTTGTTGAAATAAACGAAGATACTTTTTTGTATATTATGAAAAGAATTGAAATGAAAAAAAAATATTTTTTACATCATGAGAAGAAAGTATTTTTTTGTTAAAATGGGGAAAAATACTTTTTTATATCATAAAATGAATATACTCATTTGTTGAAATAAAAAAAAATCTATCTATAACATGAAAAGAAAATATTATTAATAATATTCTTATTTAGGGTGGGGATGGGGGTAGGTAAAGTGGGTAGGTAGGGATGTGGGGGTGGGGACGGTTGAAAAAAGAGTTTTGAAAAATATTTTTCCTTCTCTTAATAGGGAAAATATTTTCCTCCAATTTGAGGAAAATGAGTTCATAAGTAAAATATTTTTCAAAACATTTAAGCTAACCGAACATGAAAAACTTGAAAAATATTTTCCTTCATACCAAACACAGCCAATTTGAAGAGGCGTGGCCTGCACCCGGTGCCATACTTGGCCTGAGCGTACCACTCTTTAATTGTAGACTCTGGAGCAGTAACCCTCAACTTAAGGCGACCATATTCTGAATTGTCTAAAAAATAAAGTCTCTCTCATCTGTGGGGTAAACATATCCAAAAGCTCATATATAAACTATACAAGACTTATCTACAAGCCTCTAAAGATAATTGAATTGTATCATGATGGGGACAAGGCCTCGACCTACCCGTCAAACATGTATTAAAATGGATTTCAAGGTCAAAAACCTGGCAACTTCGAGGAAGTGGAGCTTACCAACCAAGCTGATGTATGACTCTGTCTGCTGGGAAGGTCTATCTAGCTGTGTATCAGGACCTGCAAGCATAAAATACAGTGTCCCCGGTAAAAGGGATGTCAGTACAAAATAATGTACCGAGTATGAAAGGCTCCAGAATAACTGAAAAAACAGAAAATAAACTGATAATATAATAACTCAAGGTAACTGAAAGAGAAAGATAATCTAAAGATATGCTTAACTACTGATACTAACTCAACTCTCTCAACATAGTAAGTAAAATAGTTGTCCGGCCCTATAAGGCTCGGTATATATATAACTGCTCTGCCTGAGTAGGCTCGCTCATAGGCACTCGACCATACTACGCTCTGCATCTCAACTATTCTGGACTCGCTCATAAACGCTCGGCCATAGTAGGCTCGGTATATAACTCACCATCTGATTAGGGGTTTCATATATATATATATATATATATATATATATATATATATATATATATATATATATATATATATATAAAGCAATTAAACTTATATTGCGGTTTTAAGGGTATGTGATTTCGTCCAATACTAATCAATAAGTAAGAAAATAAATGAATAAACTAGAGAATAAAGTTAATCAAACCAGTGTATTGGGCTAAGTCTCAACCTCTGCTTGAGATACCCTCGAGGTGAGATGGCAAAATAAAGCAACTCTGATGAACAATAAGTGAAATAGCAGGAAAGTAATGAATGTATATATTCTTATCAGTGAACAATGACCCCCCTTATGAATGAATGTGACCCCTCTTTATATAATAGAGGAGTCTTAAATAAGGTACACTTCTAATTATAATTAACCGCTGCAAATCAATCCGTTTCGAGATTCACGCCATGATTATCGACCAATTGCGGATATCTCGCCTATTCCATTATCAAGCCATGCCGGTGTCACTCTAAGTCTACCTACTTCTCTCTGCCATCGAGATCAACCCCGGGATGACTCGATGTCCTAGCTCTTTGACATGACATTCCTATCTCTACCAAAGAATGAAGTTAGTAGTCCCAATTTCCGCCGTCTATAGATAGTTCCTTTGTTTCTTAGAGTAAAAAGATAAGAAACGGCTTAAGCCTCAATTTTCTAGAGACCCTGATAATGATGTCATCCCCGTGATGTAAGCGATCTAAGTAATTGAAACCTCACGTCGATACAGTTTTCCAAACTATTAATGATTGCCAGTAACGGTCGCCCACTAGCACCACCGAACTGTCGCCGTGGATCTATAAATTTAGGCTATTTGGTTGAATCAAATTTTACTTTCATCTCTAAGTTCCTTACTCTCTCTACCTCTTCTCTTTCACCACCTATTGATTCAATTTAGTCAGTACCAAAAATACCAATTTTCATCTATTTCCGCTTCCTTCTACCTGAATCAATTGCGAAAACCTCCAAGACCGTCCCACAAAAGGAAAAAGCTTTTTCCTCTTCTTTCTGGCTGGCCGGTGATAAAACACCGGTGGAACCACTCCCTCACGAGTACATTCCCGACCTTTGTGTCTTAAAATCTAACTTCAAAGTTGAGAACCCTCCCTCGGTCCCTGGCCGATGTGAACACATGTCGAGATATATCTAGTCGATAACGGTGGGCCATCTCAAGGCTGTGAGAGAGACTGTAACTGGGGGGCCGAGGTCGTGGTACAAATCCCCGCTCCCGAAGAGAGTATTACCACCTATGTGGAAGGGTTCTAAGTGTCTACATTTACCTATTCACATTGGGTCCTCTTGACCCAACTATCATCAATTATTGCAAAAGGTAAAGTCATCCTAGGCTAGGTTCATCCCTCGTTCTGGCATACAGTGATCACGCTCCTCTTCTTTTCTAGCAAGGCTAGGGGGTTGGAATTAACTCCCATCCACCTCATATAGTTGTATCGACCTCAACTTTTTCGAGGATTAATCAATCTCCAGCGTCGATCAATGAAGTCTTTTTTCCAGAGCATTGATGAGGACAAGGACCAGGTTTGGATGAGCCGATTCGTGAGGGTAAGGACATACGACCTCATCCCAAAGGAGAAACTACCATTCCCCGAGAAGTGGAACCCCGGCCATAAGCAACGTATTACTCATTAGTCTTCACACTCCATCGTTTGCTTTATGTAACGCCTTCATCTATTATGTAGTGGTTGCTTGGATGCCTCATACAGTGCTTGACCTCGAAGATTAGGTTCGATGTTGGCCTCGATTTCCTCCCATGCCGAGCGATGCTGGCGTGACTTAGCAAATGGCAGATAGGAAGCCAAGAATCATGGTAAGCTTAACTTGTAAGCTTTCGATGCTTTTTTCTGTAATGTTTCTCTTTATTAATACTTGACTCTCTTTTATGCAGGACTCGGAGATGTTGCTAAAATGAGGCTGGCCTCGCCTGGGGAATAGGTCAAGTCCCCGATTCCGATGTCGGGGAAATATAACAAGAGGAAGAGGGTCTCAGAGTCTGAGGATCGCAAACCTAAAAGGGCTCCAATTCGAAGACGTAAGAGAAATATCATACCTATGACATACAATCGGTCTACCAACTAGGGGAGGAAGATGAGGGCGATGATTCAAAGCTGGTGGTTCGATCAAGGAATCCGATCAAGGTTGCCAAGACTTCCAAGCTGGAGATGATTGTAGAGATCCTGCCTCATTATAAGGAGGCTTCGAATGAAAGATTTGGGCACAACCCCACAATCACCCGAGGTTAGGGCTATCCCTCGGCCATCAACAAGCAAGTCGGAGGGGATCGGTTTTGAGACCCCCAAGGCTGAACAGAGCGCCCCGAGCAATTCACTTGGGGTATTACAATAGGTCACTCTCCTTCTCTACTGGCCTTTTCTGAGGAGGCCATAAGGGATGCTTGAGCTCTATAGATCATGACATAGGCGGAGTCCCCGGTGAAAGGATCCTTTCTAGGATTGTTTTACAGGGGTCGATGATTCCGTTGATCTCAATGATGCGTCCATCCTCTTTGAAGAGGTCCAACATATCATATCTTGGGCAAACATTAGTTATTGTGATTCTTTTTCTTACTCTTCTTTATTTACATATGACTTGTATTTTATTTTGTACAGGCCTTTTCCAAGTATCGATCCGATCTGAGTCAGTGCAAAACCGAGCTCCAGAAAGCCTTGGAGGAGAGAAACGCTCTAAAACTTCTTTGCATCCAAAAAGATAAAGTTCTAAAGGACCTTCGAGCGGATTTAGCCAACGCTCATAAGGAAGAGGCCGAGCTAGACGAGCAGGTAACTATCCTTTTGAAAGAGTACAGACTCAACCCAACTGTGGAGGCTTGTACTTCAATATCTCAGTAGAATCAAAAGCTGGAAAGGATAGAGCTGCTCGGGGGGGGGGGGGGTCGATCAAATCAAAGCTGATTATGATCAGTGGAAGGAGAACATGGATCGCTTTGCCGCAGATAAATAGGCTACCTTGGCCAAACTATCATCCGCCGAGGTCCAATTTTGTAGCATTAAATAGAAAAGCTCAGCCCAGGCCAAAAGGATCGAGGAGCTTGAAGTCGAGCTTTCTGAGGCCAAGGCGAAGGTCGAGAAGACGAAGATCATGGCTGAAAATTCCATATCCATGTACTTGGACAATGCCGAGGCTGATCAAGCGCAGCCAAGGGAGGATAATGATCAAGAGCGATGGAACAATGACTTAGCAAAGTGCCAATCCTGAAGGTAGACCGTCAAAGAGATCCACGGTCGAGGTTTTGACCTCTCCGAAGAGATATCCCAAGCCAAGGCGCTTGACCGATGCTAAGCTGCTTGTCTCTTTTGATAATGAAGTTGATGATGATGAAGTCAGTCGAGGCGGATCTGACAATGGCGAGGGGCCCGAAGGAGAAGCTACCTCCAATGAAGAGGTCGCCCCAGGCCGTAGTTAGGACTTAGTTTCTTTTTATTTTTTGCAAGACCTATGCCAGTCTCTTGTACATATCCTTCTTTATCAATGTATAAAGGATATTTTCTTTTTAATGCCTTCTCATTTTTTATCACCTTTTTTGCCTTGTAAAATTTTAGCACAATCTTATGCTTTGAACGGAGTGTTCGAGATTTTGGTTTTGGGTGTCTTCCTCGATATCACCACAGTCGAGTTCGAATAAGGTTCGAATTTGAAATGTAAGCCCTTCAGGGTTTGTGTTAAATAATGATGAGCCCTCGAGCCCAAGTCAGTTTTTCTTCGGGCATGGAATAGTCGAACCCTTAGGTTCAGACAGAGCGAGAACAAGATCTCATAACTCTAAGTGTATTGGCCCTTAGGCTCTCTAGATTGGGCCAATATGGATTCTAAAATATGGCTATCATTCCCCTCTTTAGGCTTAAAATACTTAGTAAAAATTTCTTTATGCCTTAGCATGTATCTTCTACCTATTGGGTTTTTTGAAGGTTCGATGTCAATTGAAACCCCTCTGCTTTTTGTGCCATAGCACATTTGTGTTAATATAATTTGATACCTCTTAAGGTTTTTCGAGGGCTGATTTTATCTAAGCCTTTTGATTATTTGTCGAGGGCAGCCCTTTTAACCGGTTTTTCAAACAATTCGAAGGCCTATGTTTATTGCGGGATTCTGACGACTCCAAGCTGCATTAATTTGGTCATAGCCTTTGGGTATGCCCCTTGGGATTATTTCCTAATAGCACTTCAAACTTGTTTGAATTGTTAGTCCCCGAGAATGATGGCATTGGCCTATAGATCGAGGGGTGCCTATTTGAGGTCTTATGAATTTGAGCTTAGATAATTCAAGTATATTGATCGTCGACAGCCGTCCCTGAGTGTTCGAGGTATGTTTGCGCTTGGCCCTTGAGCCATTTCTCACAAGATCATAAGTATGACGCTCGTATAGTAGAAATTTTCTTTGAGACATAAGATGTTTGATATAGAAAGAATACTTCTTTGAATAATTTATACGTGCGTACATGTTTTTCCATCGGGGCTCGACTAATCAACATGGACACGGTTCATTCGAGTGTTTGGCCCATTACTAAGCTTCCTTATCAAGACCCTTTTGACATGAAGTACTTTCCTAAATATAATATCCGAGGGTGATGCCCCTTTGTATTCAAGGTTGAATGTAAGGAAGCCTTGGATACTGTTGAATTTTCCTCAGGTAGCACATAATTGTTGCCTCATCAAAAACCTCACCGGAAAAACCCATTTGGGAAAAAATCGATCTAAGGAAAAAAGAGTGCAATGCGTGCTTTAAAACCCGAGGGCTTAACGCCTTGGCAACAATACCATTTGAGAAGTGATATGTTCCAATTATTTGGCAGTTGTTCGCTGTCCATCGTGCTAATCTTATAAGATCCCTTTCCAACGGTGTTGAGCACTTGGAAGGGTCCTTCCCAATTTGGGCCGAGCTTCCCTTTATTAGGATCTTGAGTGTTGAAGTTGACCTTCCTCAGGACTAAGTCCCCAACTCTAAAGTGGCAAAGGTTGGTTCTCCTGTTGTTGTATCTTCCAATTTGTTGCTTTTTTGAAGCCATTAAAACGAGTGCAACTTCTCGTTTTTCATCCAATAATTTGAGGCTTGTGATTTGATTTTTGTGTTGTGGATCGAAACCTGGCACTGATTTCCCTGACTTCGACAAGAATCAAGGCTTCTGAGCCATATACTAAGGAGAACGGGGTTGCCCCCGTGCTGGACTTTGATATTGTTCGATATGCCCAAAGGACTTCGGGTAGAATTTCTCTCCACTTCCCCTTAGCGTCGTTCAACCTTTATTTAGGTTTTGAATAATAGTCTTGTTCGTCGATTCAGCTTGTCCATTCCCACTAGGCTAATAGTTGTTGATAATATCCTTTTTATTTTGTGGTATTCGAGGAATTTAGTTACTTTGCTGTCGATAAATTATTTGCCATTGTAGCACATTATTTCGGTGGGTATCCCAAATCGATGTGATCCCCGATGAAGTCTATGACCTCTTTCTCTCACACTTTCTCAAACGCATGCGCTTTAACCCATTTAGAGAAATAGTCAATCATAAATAAAATGAACATAGCTTTACTTGGAGCTAATGCAGAGGGACAAAGATATCCATCCCCCATTTCATGAATGTCCATGGCGATATGACTGAATAAAGTTGTTCTCCAGGTTGATGGATCATCAGTACAAACCTTTGATATTTATCACATTTTCTAACAAGCTTCTTAGTGTCTTTTTCCATTCTATCCCAATAATATCCTGTCGGGCCCCCTTTTTCTAAAGCAAAATTGGGTTTATGATATTTAGGAGGACAATTCATTCCCTCTTGGGAATTTGGGTTTGAATTGAAGAGTCGCCACCTAATGATTAGGGTGCATTAGGACATCAAGAGGGTTCGATTTGAACAACCAAAGATGGGTAAGGGCTTGAAATTATTCCAAGGGGAAGGTGTTAGGCACCCCTCAATATCCACTAGTGTGGTTTTCGACCAGACTATTATTGTGAACTTAGGTGCAAACAACACATTAAAAAAAGTAAAGCTTCAAATAAGAGGGGGTTTTCACATAAGGGTTTACAAACAAATAAAGTTGAAAAAAACTTTTAAAAAACTAATTTTTCTTAAAAGAAGAGTTTGAAATTCTTAAAAAGAGATAAGAAACAAAGAAAAGAGGGTCCTAGGTTTATTAATAATATGAATCACCCCCCCCCCCCCCAATGCCCGGTAATCACTCCTCAATGAGGGGCTACGCGTGGTATTATCACGTGGTCATCATATCTATTTCTACCCTTCCCACCGCGTTAAGCTAAAAAAGTACGGAATTGTCTTGTTTACTTATTGCATGCTATTACCCGCCCCAATCCCATCAGTCTCGGATGCATTTAGGACTACTAATCCTAAAGGGAAGGGGTATCGCTTATTTGTAGTTTCAAAGGCAAAACTCTAAGGTGACACGTAAAAACATGTATAGCAAATTGGAGGAAATCACATAACAAGCAAAAAGGGCTCAAATATACCTTCTTTAAACAAAGAAGCACGTAATTTAGCATGACCTGCACATACTGTTTAGGGCATGATTAAAATCCTAAACATGAAAGAACTTAAAGGTTGAGGTAGACTGATTTATCACATAATTCAGATAAGAAGCCTCAATCAGGCATGCCTACTGGTTGTAGTTAATAGAACAAAATCAGTTTATAACTTTTATCCTAAGACTTGCCTAAGTGTTGGACAAGGATCCGATAGGCATGGTATCTACTGAGTTCAGAAAGCAAAGAAATAACAAGGTATAAATAAATTGAATATTACTGGTTAAAACGGATAGTCAGATCACTAAAAGGAAAGCCAGTGTTTAATGAAGGTTGTAAGTTCTACAACTAATAGTACCCGTTGTTACTGATTTCAGTTCTATACGTGAATGAAGCAGCTCAGATTCGATTAGAGTTCCTAGAGACATGCTCTCTACGCGTAGTTGATTTTTGAACCTCGTAGACATGGTATAAAATGCAGAAGGGTCGTTTTAAACCTATGAACATGATATCTAAATGTTGGACTTTGTTTAAGACCTATGAACATGATATCTAGGTCCTGAACTTTGTTTAAGACCTATGGACATGATATCTAGGTGCGATTGAATGTTTAAGACCTATGAACATGATATCTAGGTGTTACAATTTGTTTAAGACCTATGAACATGATGTCTAGGTGCAATTGAATGTGCAGACCTAAACAATCCTATATGCATGATTTTTATATGAATACGGTAATCCTATGATCATGATTTCTATATGAATGATGGATGCACACAATTCATAACGGACTATAAGCATGATTTCTATATGCATCAGCATATGCAGATTTGCAAACACCTATAGGCATGATTTATATATACATGCAGATTTCAGAATGACTTATAGGCATGAGAGTTGCAGAATTCAGAAAGACTTATATGCATGATTTCTATATGAGGGTTGCAGAATTCAGAAGGACCTATAGGAATGGTATCTATATGCATATGTAGATTTGAAATACCTATAGGTATGGTATCTACATGAGAGTTGCAGAATTTAGAATGACATATAGGCATGGTATCTATATGCATATGGAGATTTGAAATATCTATAGGCATGATATCTACCCCTTTTGCATACATAATCACCCACCCTTTTTACTAACCACCCCCAAGAGTTTATTACAAATATTACATCTCGGAATAAAGTAAAAATACATCAGAAAAATAGAAGTACAACCAAAGAGAGCATGATTCAGACTTCATGTCTGAAATATGAGGTAAACCAACTCCATGAGATTGTGATCCACAGCCTTTCTCCCATTTGAGTATGTTAATTCTCTATAAGTCTCAAATGAACCCCGGGAAACTCTCACACCCAAATGTGTTATCAAATTGGGACAAGTGCAGTGTGAAAAGTCCAGCCCTCAAATGTCCAAGTTCACAGGGAACTCAAAGGGTCCCAAGGCAAGGCTCACAAGAGGGGGGGAGGGGGGGCAGAACTTAAGACTAAGAAAGTGTGCAAGAACAGAACAAGACACTAATAAGGGAAAAGGAGAGGGAACTAATTTGAGATAAGCACACATAAAAGGGGTTCAGGGGAATAGGGAAATTATAAGAGCTTGTTGCTTAAGCAAAGGTAGACTTTAGGCGTGCCTGGCAATGGGGGGTGCTAGCACAACTGCAAGCCTGCCAAAAACTCACACTATTATTAGCTAGGATCCAGATGATCTAGTTTGATCCATGGACAGTAACTTGTAGTATTGCCATGTATCAAACCATAGCTTAACACATAGGGGGTAGGGATTGTGATTCATAGTATACAGGCAGACAGGAATCAGCATGCTGGAATGAGTGTTGAACTATCCATAAGTAGTAAACAGGGATACAAAAGCAATAAACACATTGTTGTGGTGCTGAAACTTAAATCAAGACTTACCAGTTTCAAAGAAACACAATAAAGAAAGGCAGTAGATCTTGTAAACATGCCACAATGCAAGAAAATAAGAGAGAATGTTATTGCCTATGAGTGTAGTTTCAGAAAGACTATGAGTGAGGCACGTCCTTGTGCTAATGAAAGAGTCATGTATTTATAGTGTAAAAAATATTCATAAATAAGGTAATAAAACAATTAGAGAACTGGGGTATCAATTAAAATCAATCAATACAAGATTTCTTTTAAATAAGGAATTCAGACTCAAACGGTAAAAACTATTTAAGGAAAGAAATGAAATAAACATCTTGTGCAAAGTAGGAAATTAGGGGTAAATACATAGGGGTTTTAATTAAGGGAAACAATTCGAAATACACGGTTAAAACAAATAAGGTAAGGATCCATCAGTATACAGTAAATCAAGAGGGTCAGAGATTTTGTGAGCATTAGTCCACGAATGAGCCAAGTCAGAAAACTAAGGAGAAGTTTTGACTCAAATCGAGTAACAGAGCAATCATCAAACATGGAAAGAAAATAAATCAAACTTATACAAAGGAAGACTGAAACCAATCATAATTGAAAGCCATTTAGAAGGGAAGTTTAGCACATATAAATAGTACACAAGTATCAAGCATGGAAGGCTGAATTCAGGACAAAGTGAAAGTGTCATGCAATTGACAAATAAGTAAGTAGTAGACTATAGGAATATGGTAATTCAACTATAGCATGCGAAAAAGGGGTCAAGTAAAGGTCTTATAGAGTTTAGCAAAAGTCAAAATCCTATGAAGAAACAAAATTGAAGCAATAATTTTGAAATTTAATGAAGCATTAGATGAAACAACTCTAGGAACTCAAATATGTCCAAAAGATTAGGGTTTTTGAAATCAAGCAAGTTCAGAGATGAAGCAAAAGCAAGTCACACAGCCACTGGTCTCAAAACTCGGATGAACCCCAAAATTTAGGGTTCTTGCTATCTACCAACTGCAGAGACGAAAGAGCAAGTGATTAATGGAAAAGATACTAATTAAAACAGGTTTAGAGGTCTCAGAAAGGAATTGAGACCTTTAGCGTGCTCTTTTAGTAGTCGGAATTCATGATAAGCATAGTAAAAGAACTAGTAGAAGAAACAAATAAGAACATAGTGAACAACTTAGCAAGAACACGGTAGAAGAAACATAGTAGAAGAAACTGACAAGAACATGATAGAAGAAATTTAACAAGAACATAGTAGGGAAACATGGTAGAAGAAACACACAAGAGAAAAGAAAACCAGAGAAACACACAAGAGAAAAGAAAACCAGAGAAACACACAAGAGAAAAGAAAATCAAAGAAACACACAAGAGTAAAGAAAATCAGAGAAATATAACTCAAAAACCCTAGATCGGAAAAATAAAGGTTTTGAAAGAAATGGTTTTAAAGGAAATATCAAAAATCAATTTAAAATTTTCAGGATAACCTAGATCTAGAATAGATCTAAAGAAATTAGAAGAACTACAAAAGCTAGGGTTTTAGAGGAACCCAAACGGTGAGAAACATGCATGGATTGCCGGAGCAAGGCCGGAGATAGCCATCAAACTTGAATTGAACTAGGTTTAGATGAAGCTTCTTTGTATTCAAACCATGAAAACTCTACGAACAAGTGTGTAGGAACCTCAGAGGGCCGGTTAGTGGTGAAACCACCACAGATTCAGGCCAGGAGGTAGTAGGAGAAAGTGAGCGAGACTCATCAGAGCTGAAGGGGAGAGGGAAGGTTCTAGAGAGAACCAGACGTAAAGAGATAAAGGAGAGGGTCGGTTGAGTGAGAAATGAGAGGGGTTTGGGGGAGTGGGGTCGGTTGGTTAAAAAAAGTAAGGGCGGATCTAGACCGTTGATCAGAATTGATCAACGGTCAAGATTTGATCCAGGTTGGATCAGGTAGACTTAGGATTGGACCTAAGTCTTGAGTTGGTTTAATTGGGTTGGGGTATTGGGTTTTAATTAGGCTAAATTAGGAAGCCAAAATTTGGCTATAAGTTAAATAACTCCTTTTTCCCAATTAATTTATAAAAATAGTAAATAAATTTCTGAAAACTAATTAAAAGTACTAAAATGATTTATAGTGTATAAATAACTATTTAAAAATATAAGATCTTATTTTTATAAATATGAGACGAATTTAAAACTAAATGGCTAATATTACAATTATGCAATTTTGTCATTAAAATATCAAATAAATTTGTAAAAAATATATAAAAATATATTAGCTATATTTTAATGTAAAAATGAGACTCAAACAAAATGAATCACCAAAATGATAATTTTGAGAATAATTATTGGGGTTTTCTTGATAAAATACGGTAGTAAATTGATTAAAAATCCTTGGTAAATAAGGGAAAAATAATGAAACCTTGGGATATACTTATATATGCCTATATAGGCTATTTTAAAGGTATTTTGTATATTTAAAAATACAGAGAAAAATTGGGTATCAACATATCCTACTATAATGATTTTGTGAATCAATGATTCGGCGCCGGAGTGGCTCCCACAAATGCCTTCAAGGACCTCTCATAAAACATAATCAGTGTCTCCTGGTCCTAAACATACTGTCAGTGGTCCGTCGAATGTCTTTTTGTATAATATTTAATCTTCAGCCAATGTGAATCGAGCAGTTTTGGTTCGTAGAGTCCTCGACTCTTTAGGGTCTAATGTGAGCTTTCCATTCTTCTAGTATTCAATATATTTATTTCTCCAATCCTAGGTTAATCTTGTAATGTTTTTCTTGACATGACCTTCCACGATCAAGGATCTCGAGAGTTGAACGACAGACCCGAGCTGATCTCTTCTTCCTTGATCGATGACTCCAAATTTGCAAGTGCATCAGCCTCACTATTTTGTTCTTGAGGTACATGTTGTAAAGTCCATTCCATAAAACGGTGCAAAGTTACCTGCAACTTGTCCAAATATCTTTGCGTTCTATTCACTCGAGCTTCGAAGGTTTTGTTTACTTGGTATACCACCAATGAAGAGACACTTGGCTTCAATGACATCCGCTCCCAAGATTTTTAGCTAGCTCAATCTTGCAATCATGGCCTTGTACTTAGCCTCATTTTAAGTCAACCTAAAAGGTTTAATAGACTGCTTAATAGTGCTACCCCTGGGCATATTCAAAACGATTCCTATCCCGGACCCCTTCACATTCGAAGCAGTGCCTGTGAAAATGGTTCATACCCCCGATTATGTGTCTAATTTTAACAATAGTTCCTTTTCAACTTTGGGTACGAGGGTTGACGTGAAATTTCCACGAAGTTCGCTAGAACTTGAGACTTAATAGATGTTCGGTATTGATACTCGATATCTTACCCACTGAGTTTGACGACCACATGGCCGATCGGCCCGATAGTTCGGGCTTGTGCAAAATATTACGAAGTGCGTATGTAGTTAACACGTATATGGGGTGACATTGAAAGTATGGTTTTAACTTTCTAGAAGTGCTTATCAGTGCAAGTGCCAGTTTTTCTAACTGTGGATATCTAGTTTCTGCTTCTCCCAAGGTTTGACTTACATAATAAACGAGAAATTTCGTACCTTGCTCTTCTCGAACTAGGAAACCACTTACTGCGATTTCTGTTACTGCCAAGTACAAGTCTCTTTGGAGTGTGAAACAGTGGTGGGCTTGACAGGTATCGCTTTAATTCCTCTAGTGCATGTTGGCATTCCTGGGTCCAGGTGAAATCGTTCTTCTTTTTGAGTAGAGAGAAAAATCTATGGCTTCAATCTAACGAACTCGAGATACATAAGAATAAACCAGTTATCTTTCAAGTGAGCCTCTGCATGGCTTTTACACTATCCACGATGGTGATGTCTTCGATGGCCTTGATTTCATTGGAGTTGATATCGATCCCCTAATTCAACACCATGAATCCTAGAAATTTTCTTGAACTAACCCTGAAAGCACATTTCTCAAGGTAGAGCTCCATGTTATATTTTCTCAAAATCGAACGTTTCCTGCAAATGAGCCAAATGGTCCTCTACGCGTAGGGACTTAACTATCATGTCATCGATATAAACTTCCATTGACTTACCTATTTTTTCTTCAAACATTTTATTTAGTAGGTGTTGGTAAGTAGCTCCTACATTTTTCGCCCGAAAGGCATTAAATTATAATAATATGTTCCATACTTAGTGATAAATGAAGTCTTCTCTTAGTCTTCCGGGTTCATTTGAATTTGATTATACCCGGAATAGGCATCGATAAAGGTAAGGATCTCGTGGCCAGCTGTGGCATCAATCATGCGATCGATGTTAGGCAGTGAAAAAGAATCTTTGGGGCATGCCTTGTTTAAATCTTTATAATCTACATACATTATAAGTTTGTTCCCTTTTTAGGGGCTACGACTATATTGGCTAACCATTCAGGATATTTCACCTCCCGAATGGACCATATTTGAGAAGCTTAGTTACCCCGTCCTTTATGAATGTGTGATTTATCTCAGACTGGGGTCTTCTCTTTTGCTTCACCAGTTTGAACCTAGGGTCCTGGCGTAGCCAATGCGTTATTATCTCTGGTGGGACCCCTATCATGTCTAAATGGGACCAAGAAAAACGATCTATGTTATCAATAAAAAATTGAATAATCTTTTTCCTGAGTTTGGGAGTTAATCCCGTTCCCAGGTATGCCTTTCTCTCGAGAAAGTACTCAATCAATATAACATGTTCCAGCTCTTTGATCATTGATTTGGTGGCATCAGAATCTTCGAAAAAATAAAGGTTTGAGGGGTTATAAAATCCTTCTCTTCTTCTTCTATCTCATATTTCTCCGATTCGGTTGAATTTGGTGGTTGTGATTGCTATTTGGATTCCTCTTTACCTTTGATGCTCGACCTTTAAGAGGTTGATAATGTCGATATTGGTTCTACCTCATCAGCAACAAACATTTTCTTCACAGCATGTTGCTCCCCATATACTATTTTTACACCGTCTGACGTCGGGAATTTCATCATTTGGTGGAGAGTCGAAGGGACTGCCCTCCTATTGTTGAACTAAGGCCTTTCGAGTAGGGAATTGTACCTCATATTTCCCTCGATCGCGTGAACTTAGTAACATAAATGGTTCCAACCACGTTCACCGGTAGAATAATCTCCCCTTTAGTTGTTTCACTAGCTATATTGAAGCCGTTTAAGGCTTGAGTTGCGAGTACGATTTGATCTTGTTGGCCGGGCTGCTCCACGACCCTCGATCGAATTATATTCTCCGAGCTACCTAGATCCACTAAAACACGCTTAACTTGAAATTTTTATTTAATAAGATAGAAATTACCACAGTGTCGTTGTGGGACTGAGAAATGCCTTCTGTTTCTTCGTCATTGAACGATAAGGATCCTTTAGGCATATAATCTCGGGTTCATTTTTCCGTAGTGATTCATACCTTAATGTGTTTGAATATGGTGTCAATCTGGAATGTCGACCCCATCAACGATCATATGAATGACATGTTGGGGTTCTTCCTGTTCATTTTTCCTGTTTGCGTCCCTTTGTCTGAAATGATTCTTGGCACGATCATTGAGGAACTCTCGAAGCTGGCCCTTATTAAATAGATGGGCTCCCACCCCCCTTAATTGCCTGCAATCCTCGGTCTTGTGACCATGCGTACCATGATACTTGCACATCAAATTTGGGTTGCTTTGGGAAGAATATGTCTGTATGGGTAGGGTCACCTAGTATCTTTGATCCTTCCAATTGCCGATACAATGGCCGATGCATCGATGGTAAAGTTATATTACGATAACCAAGCCGCCTTTGTGGGATTAGCATGCTTATCAAAACCACTTTTGTTCATAAGTTCCCCGAGAATTCTGTCATCGATTACTTCTTTGATCATTCTGAGCGGAATTGTTTCCTGAACCATTGTTCTTTTGATCTGCAGTATATGGTTGATATTGTTCTTTGTTCGACCTTGGATCCATGTTGACGTTCCTCTAGGTTTTAACTGCTGACCTGTTTGGATGTATTGAACTGGAAGGGTCTTCTAATTGGCCGTCCTCGACCCTGATCCTCTATTGATATCGATTGTGCATATTTGTCCAAGTTACAGCTGGATACTCGATCAAACTTTGTTTCAACTAACGTGATGATGTCGAACTCCGCTCGTTCATCCCTTAGGTGAAAGATTGAATGACCCAATCATCTGTGACCAGTTGCAACTCCATGTGTTCCATTTGAAATCGAGATATGAAATCCCTCGGCATTTCGTTATCCCTTTGTCTTACCTTGAAAAGATCCGATTTTCTTGTTGCGACCTTTATAGCCCGGCGTGTGCCTTTACGAAAGAATATGCTAATATGGCAAATGAGTCGATGGAATTTGGCAGCATGTTGTGATACCAAATCATTGCTCTCTTTTAAAGGGTCTATTCAAACTTTTACAATAGCACAGATTCGATTTCATCATCTTCTACATCGTTATCCTTGATGTCACATGTATATGAAGTAACATGCTCGTTGGGATCGGTGTTCCCATTATATTTGGGTATGTGTGTCATACGAAACTTCTTTGGAATATGCCTCGGGGCTGCACTTTGAGAAAACGGCTTTTGTACAAACTTCTTGAAATCCAAGATTGGCGGTGCCCCCGGTACCTGATCAAGCCGAGAGTTGTATATTTCCACTTTTTTTATCATTACCTTCAATTTCTTCTCTCCTGACTCGATTCTCTTGGTGAGCTCTTCGAGTATTTTCATTATTGTAATATCAATCCCCGATCCATTACCATTTGATCTATCTGGCACTGGCTCGATACGACGAGTGATTTCCAGCTGAACCCCACTCGGAGTTCTATGTTGATTTTGAAACTAAGTGATAGCTGCATGCTGAGCCTGTAGCATCTCGAATATTACCTGGATACTAACTCCTCAGTCTCCTCTGCCTTGTGTACCTTGGCCACCAAATTGGCCCTCCCTGCGTACACTCCCTTCAGGGTTCGTGCCTAGGTCCCGCATTTAAAGCAACGTGCGAACTAATATCGATTGGATCGAAAACTGGTGTTTTCCCGAGATTAACCAGTGGGACCTCGGCTCATGGAGAAATTATAATTTCTTTCCCCCCGTGAAACCTAAGACCATTATCAACATGTGCGGGTGCATTTTGTGAGTTTGACACGTTTTAACCTGAAACAAAAATACTTGACAAGAACAAGCGTGAAATAATGTATGCTATCAGAATCAACACCGAACAATCACTATTATCCTTAGCCCACGGTGGGTGCCAAACTTTTTACCCTCAAATTCGGATAACAATTAAACTTGTATTGTGATTTTAAGGATATGTGATTTCGTCCAATACCAGTCGATAAGCTAGAAAATAAATGAATAAATTAGAGAATAAAGTTAATCAAACCATTGTGTTAGCTAAGTCTCAACCTCGGCTTGGAATAGCCTCGAGGTGAGATGGCAAAATAAAGCAACTCTGATGAACAAGTAAGTGAAATAGCAAGAAAGTAATGAATATATATATTCTTCTTAGTGAACAATTATGATCCCCTTACAAATGAATGTGATCTCTTTTTATATAATAGAGGAGTCCTAAAAAAGGTACACTTCTAATTATAGTAGAAAATTATATTAACATCTAATTAACCATTGCAGATCGATCCGTTTCGAGATTCATGCCACGGTTCTCGACCAATCGCGGATATTTCGCCTTTTCTGTTATCAAGCCATGCCAGTGTCACTTGAAGTCTGCCTCCTTCTGTCCACCATCGAGGTCGACCTCGGGATGACTCAATGTCCTAACTTTTTGACGTGAGAATTCTATCTCGATTAAAGAATAAAATTGGGTATATATATATATATACGGCCAAAATTGGGGCTACCCAATTTTATTTTTTAATCGAGATAGAATTGTCACGTCAAAAAGTTAGGACATTGAGTCATCCCGAGGTCGACCTCGATGGTGGACAGAAGGAGGCAGACTTCAAGTGACACTGGCATGGCTTGATAACAGAAAAGGCGAAATATCCGCGATTGGTCGAGAACCGTGAGCGTATAATATATATATATATATATATATATATATATATATATATATATATATATATATATATATATAGAGAGAGAGAGAGAGACAGCTACCTAACTTGACAAACATGCATTGCAGCCAACAAAATGGATAAAGTGCAACCAAATTATAATTTTTGTCTCTAATTGAAACCTATACCGAGTCAAGATTGTCTAGTGAGTAGTGAAGTTCCGACCATGGAAATAGAAATAGTACTTCAAGATTTATTCTCTGTTTAATTTTGTCATTATCTTGGCATATATCTTCTTGGTTCTTGGGAAGAAACAATCCTAGAAGCTTCCATTAGCCGAAATGAATTTTTTGATTTGCAGATTATCGACATCAAATTCATAAAATAAAATAAAATTGCTATATATATATATATTTATATATATTGCAGGCTTTTCCAAGTTACCGCTAGCAACTAGTTGGCAATCATGCAAATTTTCATTCAACGACTATCTTTGCATTTTTGTTTTGAAATCCATCATTCACATATATTTTAATTAAAAGTCAATAAAATAATTATATTATTAATTCGCAAATATTATAGCGTATGAATAAGTCTAATGCCTGGCGCCGTCGAATAAATAAATAAATAATAATTCTCGTTCAACGACATATATATGCTTTGCATTTTGCTTTCTGGAATGCATTAATGGTAGCATACGTACATTTAGAAGTCAATAGAATTGTCTATTTGTTTGATCGGAAATATTATGACTTATGAATAAATGTAGTGCCTGCATTGTATAAACAAATCGTCCATAACTTATACATTTATTGGTTTTTAACATATATATATATATGATTGTAGTCCTAGTCTCTGTTCCAGGCTAAATTGTAAAAAAAAAAAATTATATTAGCCGACTCCAATTTATTTGGAATTAAAGTGTAATTCTTCTCGAACGGCATACAATATTAAGTTGTTGGCCGGAAAGGTCAAATGGTTTTGTGAGTCTTTATAAATTTATTTTAGTTTTATAAACCTATTTTTTTTCACACATAAGAGATTTATATTTAAACAAATGAGATTTATTTTTTTATTTTTTACAAATAAGAGATCTAAAATTGATCGTTCTTAATTTCAACATTATAAATAGTCATGAACACCTTTGTCGCAAGTTGGAGAAATAGAAAGAGAAAGAGAGATACATTTTCAAAATTGGCACGCCGGCGGCGTTTGGAAAAGTATTTTTTAAAATGTTGTAAATCGAAATTATTTTGTTGGACCACCATTTTCAGAATTAAAAAAATTTAGGAAATTATTCTGAATAGGAATCATGGAAATGGAAAACTATTATTAAGTACTTCGCAAAACTACCAGTCAAATGTTAACATTATATGAGTCCATCTGCGTTTGCAATATTAGGAAATTAATGATCATTTATAAGCTTAACGAAGTTATTTATTATCGCGTGAAGTATATTAGAATATAATTGTGTGCATCTGTTTATTATTGGTAGAATATTCTTTCATTATTGTACAGTCCTATAGTTGGTAGGATTTGATTTCCTTCATTATTGTACAGTCCTATAGTTGGTAGGATTTGATACCACTGTACTCTATATATACTTTTGTGAGCAATACGAGAAAATCAGTTCTCCCAAAACTCACTACATGGTATCATACGCCAGTGGCTTATCGCCAAAGAAACCCTAAAACTACCCTACCCGCGCCGCCGCCGCTGCTTTTATCGGCAGCCCACCGCCGCCAACGCTGCACTAATCAGCAGCCCTCTCTCTCTCGACGTCGATCAGCGCCTTCTCTCCTTTACCTCGTGCTTCATGGCCGCTACGACGTCAAACGAGCTTCTCCAGCCGATTTCCATCAATGCATCGGCTCATAACCCACTCAAATTGGATTCCACTAATTACCTGGCGTGGAAATTCCAATTTCGAACCCTTCTTACGGGTTACGGCCTCCTCGACTTCTTGGACGGATCGAAGCCGTGCCCACCAGCCACTATCGTCGACAAGGATGTGACTTCCCCCAATCCAGCATATCCCTACTGCATTCGCCAGGACTACCTTATTCTCAGTGACATCATCTCGTCGATCACACCGACGATCATCTCCTTTATTGCCGCTGCAGAAACCTCTAAAGAGGCATGGGACATCCTCGCGCGCACATACGACACTGCTTCTCGCGGTCGTATCATCGCTCTCAAACAGCAGCTCCATAATACGGTAAAAGGTTCTAAATCTGTTACTGATTTTATGCACGGTATTCGCGTGATTGTGGATGAATTATCTCTCCTGGGTGTTACTGTTGATTCTGAGGATCTTGTCATTAAGGTTCTAAATGGTCTTGATGATCCGTATATGGAACTCTCTCATGCCATCCAAGCCCGCGAATCTCCCATCTCTTTTGCTGAATTACATGACAAGCTGTTAAGCATGGAGGCTCATATTACTGCTCATGTGCCGGCCACCTCTGCCGCATCTGATTTGGCTCCGTCGGCTGCCTTCGTCGCCGGACAGCAGTTAGGCCGTAGCCTCTTCGGTAGTCGCGGGTACAGCCGTAGCAGCCGTGGTTCAGCCTCCGGTCGCGGTGGTTACTCCAGCAATGGCCAATATCGTGGGTAAATTGGAAAGTGCCAGCTCTGTAGTGAATTTGGCCACTCCGCGCGCCGCTGTCAGTCCTATCCAATCTCCGGCGCCAAACAGCCCCCTTACGGTGGACCACTGCCGCGGCCAGCTTATGCTTCGCCGCCTTATCTGGCTGCTCACACAGCCCATCACTCTCCGACGATTCCCTCTACATCCGATTGGATCCTGGACTCTGGTTGCCTCCCATCACATAACCTCTGATCTTGCCAACATGTCTCTTCACAGTCCTTACACTGGTTTCGACAATGTGGTTATTGGTAACGGTGAAGGTTTGACAATTACACATACTGGATAACTTAACAGTTATTTCTCTCTTTTATTACCTGGGGCTCTCTGTGTTCCACATATGCGTAAAAATTTGATCTCTGTTGCCCAATTGTGTCGTCACAATAATGTTAATGTTGTTCTTTCTGATACTGATTTTCAGGTGAAGGATCGTCGCACGTGGGCAACACTCGTTCGCGGCCCACTTAGAGGCAACACCTACTACTGGCCGGCGGCTTCCAGTCCCCCGTCCACCCTCACGGCTCAAAAGTTCTCTGCGTCATTGTGTCATTCTCGGTTTGATCACCCGTAAGCTAAAATCCTGCGTCATTTAGTGTCTTCTAGCAGTATAGCGTCCAGTAATGTGTCTGATCTTGCTTGTGTCTCTTGCAAACTTCATAAGTGTCATAAGTTACCTTTTTCTAAGTCAAGTTTATATTCTACAGCTCCGCTGGAGCTTATTTTCTCCGATGTATGGACCTCTCCAATTATTTCTAATGAAGGTTTTAAATATGTCATCTTTGTTGATCATTTTTCTAAGTATGTTTGGTTTTTTCCTTTACGCCGTAAATCTGATGTCTCAAACCTTCCCCCATCTTTAAATCCATTGTCGAAAAATATTTCTCTGCTAAAATCATTACTCTGTATATTGACAATGGGGACGAATTCCTCGCTTTACGCTCTTTTCTTGCCTCCAATGGCATCTCACATCTCACTCCACCTCCTCATACACCTCAGCACAATGGCTATGCTGAACGCCGTCACTATCATATTATCGATACTGGTCTCACTCTCCTTCATCATGCCTCTGTCTCATTTACTGGCCTTATGCCTTTGCTACAGCAGCCTATCTCATTAATCGTCTTCCCAAGACAAATCTCTCGATGCTCTCCTCCTTTGAGTCTCTCTTCCATAAGCGCCCCAACCTTGCCAAACTACGTGTCTTCGGCTGTCAATGCTTCCCTTGGCTTCGGCCCTACACCTCACACAAAATGGAACCCAGATCTCGTGCATGTGTCCTCTTCGGCTACTCTACTACTCAAAGCGCCTATCTATGCTTTGATCCCTCAACGTCCAAAATCTTCGTCTCGCGTCATGTCACCTTCCATGAAGATGTTTTCCCGTTCTCCAAATTGTCTAACCCCGCGTCTCCTCCTGTACCCATTCCGGTCTCCCTAGAAGTCCTTCCGCTGCCGCCACCAGTACCTGCCGCCTCTCCCACTAGCGATCCTTCACCGGGCGCACTTCTGACGCCACCGCCCGCGCCACCAGCGCCCCTTCCGACACCGCCAGCGTCCCCTGCCGCCGCTACACCCATTATGTCGCCACCTACATCCTCTTAGGGTGGTCATCATATGCAAACTCGCAGCAAAAATAACATCTTTACGCCCAACAAGAAGTTTGGTATGTCTGCTGTCACCTCTCCACCTGTTACTGAACATCAGACTTTGTCTAGTGCTATGTCTGATGAGCGCTGGCGCGCTGCTATGTCATTGGAGTTTGATGCTCTGCTATGGAATGGCACCTGGGATCTTGTTCCACCTGATTCTTCACAGAATGTTGTGAGTTGTAAGTGGGTTTATCGTATCAAACGAAAGCCTGACTGTACTGTGGATAAGTTCAAAGCTCGACTTGTTGCGAAAGGCTTTCATCAGGGACCAGGTGTCGACTTCTAGGAGACATTTAGTCTGGTTATTAAGCTGGCAACTATGCGTTTGGTTCTCAGTCTAGCTGTATCTAAGGGCTGGCCACTTCGTCAAATGGATGTGAACAATACCTTTCTTCACGGGAGGCTTACAGAGGATGTCTATATGGCATAACCACCGGGTTTTGTTGACAAATCCTATCCATATTATGTCTGTAAGTTACAGAAAGCTATTTATGGTCTAAAACAGGCACCCCCTGCATGGTACAGTGAGCTCCGCTAATGCCTTTTGGCCATGGGTTTCGTCAACACTACCTCTGACACTTCGCTCTTCGTCTTTCAGCATTCTGGTATTACAGCCTATTTTTTGGTATATGTTGATGATCTCATATTGACTGGTAATGACTCTGCCTTCTTAAACCGTGTGATTGACTCTCTTGGGACTAAATTTTCTCTTAAAGACATGGGTGATCTAAGCTACTTTCTTGGTGTTGAGGTTCTGCGCAGCTCCAAGGGGTGTTTTCTTTCTCAGCATAAGTATGTTGTTGATTTTTTAACTCGTCATAATATGCTGGAATCCAATCTTGTTCAGACACCAACAGCGGCGCCCACCCGCCTTCATCTGGCCGACGGCTCGGCTCCTGCCGATGCATCCGCCTATCGACAGGCCCTTGGGGGCCTCCAGTATCTCTCCTTCACTCGTCCTGATATCTCCTTTGCTGTGAAAAAACTCTCACAGTTCATGCACGCTCCTACGGTCACTCATTGGGGTGCAGTTAAGCGGCTCTTCCGGTATCTGAATGGGTTGCGTGACTTCGGAGTCTGGCTGCGTCCTTCATCTGCTATACCTCTGCATTGTTTCTCTGATGCTGATTGGGGTGGAAACTGTGATGACCGCTCCTCAACTGGTGCCTATGTTGTCTTTCTGGGACCTAATCCTATTTCCTGGAGCTCCAAAAAGCAGCGTTCCGTTGCACGGTCTTCTACTGAGGCTGAATATCGTGCCATTGCTTCTGCTGCCGCCGAAGTTTGTTGGCTTCATTCCCTGCTGCGCGAGCTTCATGTCCCTCTTCCGGCTGCTCCTGTCATTTACAGCGACAACATTGGCGCCACTTACCTCTGTGCCAATCCTGTGTTTCATTCGCGCATGAAACACATCTACATTGATTATCACTTTGTTCGTCAATTGGTTCAGAATGGGTCTCATCGTGTTGCTCACGTATCCGCTGCTGATCAGCTTGCTGATGCTCTCACAAAACACTTATCTCGTCCTCGGCTTCTTCTGCTGATGTCCAAGATTGGCGTGTCCTCCGGCCCTCCATCTTGAGGGGGCGTATTAGAATATAATTGTGTGTATCTTTTTATTATTGGTAGAATATTCTCTCATTATTGTACAGTCTGTTGGAAATCATGTATATCTATGATATGTGCGCTTTGGTTGTATGAGCATGATTTTCAGGTATAGGTTTTGATGAATGACAAACAATGAAGTCAAGTGTCAAACAACGATATAATATGACAATCAATCAAATGGCGAGAAGCATACTGATGACGGAATTGCATGAATGAGCCAAAGAGTTCAAGACCGAAGGCCCAAGACGTAGGTCGTTTGGTAGAACCAATGTAAGGACAACGTTTAAGTTATCTTATCCTTTGGCTCAACATTATGTCATCATAAACATGCATAAAATATTTTATTAAATCATATTTATCATAAACATGCATCTTTGTGTTAAAACAAAATGATGTTGAAGGTTTTAAACATGTCTTTTAAATCTGGGCCTCAACAATCGATTATTTGAATCCTACAATCGATTGTATTAAGACAGTGTGATCTGAAGTTTTTCAAAATAGCAAACAATCGATTGTCTACTTTTAACAATCGATTATTTTGAGACAGTGTGCAACCGAAGTTTTTAAACATATAAACAATCGATTATTTTTGTCATACAATCGATTATATTCATAAACAGTCGATTGTCATTTTCATACAATCAATTATATTTTGACCATTCCCACAGAATCCTAAATTGACTTTTGAACGTTGAATACAATCGATTATTTAGTCCATACAATCGATTGTTTAGCCTAAAATCAGGAATCTGTCTTTTGAACGTTGGTCAAACAATCGATTATCTACTCCAAACAATCGATTGTTTGAGCACAGAATCAGGGATTTTATTTGTCAATTAAGCAACGGTCAGCACCACTTTTTTACCTATAAAAAGAGGTCTTTTGAGCTGATTTTAAACACACAACTCCTCCATACATTGTTATACATATTGATCATTTTCAAGCATCACTTTAGGGCTTTTGTTGAGCCATTTGATAGACAACTTTGTGTTGTTCATAGAGCTTATTGTGTATCTCTTTATCCACTCTATTGAGAGAGTATTTGTTGTAAAAGAGAGTTGTTTGAGAAGAACATATCTTCTCATTTGTCGGGTTTGCTAAGTACCCAAAGTCCTAGTGGTTGAAGTCTTGCAGTGAGGTATCCTCAAGCAAGTGAAGTCTTAAGGTGTGGTATCCTTGAGCAACTGTAACAGTTTGTTAAGCACCCGCAAGCTTGACGAAGATAGTGGAAATCTCGAGAGAGTCTCTCGGGGACTGGACTAGCCACGGGTTGTGGTGAACCAGGATACATCGGTGCGTTCGTTCCTTATTATTTACTTATCTCACTTATTTCATTCCTGCAATTTTTAAATTCAGCAAGTTTACGCTGTTTTTTATTATAACGCTATTCACCCCCCCCCCCCTCTAGCGTTAAGCGTATTTTCTAACACAGTCCTATAGTTGGTAGGATTTGATTTCCTTCATTATTGTACAGTCTTATAGTTGGTAGGATTTGATACCCTTGTGCTCTATATATACTTTTGTGAGCAATACGAGAAAATCAATTCTCCCAAAACTCTCTACAAAGCATAAGCTAATTACCTAATTATAACAATATTTTTAGTTACACTCAGAGGCGGAGTCAAGGCTTTAAGTTTATGGGTTCTGAAATTGTTACGAACCATATTTGCTCGTCTTAATTATTGGATTCGTAATTAAGTCTTTATATATTTAATAATTTTTTAATACAAATACAACATTAAATAAAAATGATTGAGTTCGGTCAGACTCGTACATAATGAGCAAACTCCACCTTTAGATACACTCTTACAAGTGATTGGACAATATTTGGTTAAAGAAGCCTCTCATTAGATTGATTTGGAAATGTATCTTCAACAAAATATTACTATAAAGTTTTCCTTTTAATACTAGAGAAATGGGAAAAAAGAACAGTGAGAATTAAAACTCTTGTCGATATCACTAGAGTTGTCCTCCTTTGTTTTTCATACTCGATGTTCGAGTGCGTATTGGAATTTGATTATATCTGAATTCTTGCAGCATAGGAACTCATTCAAAGGTAAGTGCTCTTTGAGAATTTTTCATAGTTAAAGCTCAAACCTAAAATTTTTAATTAAAAAAATAATAATTTATCGACTGTACCACATCCTTTTATAGTATACTACCTTTCTCTTTTACTTTTGAATTTTTACTATAATATGAGACTTGAGAGTAGAAGCTAATAGCCAGCCAGCGCCCAGCAGGTATGATCATCTTCATCATCTTCGAAATAATCAATTAAATATTTAGATATAAAGTGATCGTTATTACCTACTCCGACAAATTGGTATAAATAATAAGTGGAGTGATCTAATATGACTTGACATAAATATTATAATATAATACTAAAATTAACTTTCAAATATATATGATGATTTACTTTCGTTATATGGGTAAAATCAGTCCATGTCTCCGAGAAGGATAAGATAGAAGAGGCAAGTGCACACATAGCCATTTTCCGATGTATTATATAAATTAGTCGATCGTTATTTTGTTCTAAAATTTTAAAGTATATTTTTGTCACAAAAACATGATCAACTGAAAAGTTAAAATTTAAAATATATTGACTAATTTCTAAAGAAAAAACCTTAGATTGACTATCTGATATCATTTTTACCGATAAAAGTAAAAAGAATTAAACAATCATTATGTCCGTGTGAAAATCTTCTTACTAAATTTGTGTGTGACTAAGTCTTCTGATTGATATGTGATACCAAAAATATCCAAGACGGTCAATTTAGAATAAAAGAAACATGATTTAATGTCATTTTCCTTTTTAGAGAAAACATAAACATCTCGCATATAAAGGAGAAAAATGATAATGTGAATAATAAAAGAAAATCTGTAAACAAAAGAATGCAATATCCGTTAAACATAGAATGCTCTCACAAGCAGACAAGCTTGTAATTATTTGTTTGCTATTTCTAGAAAAAGAAGGAAAATAATTCAATGGAAATGGAGTCCAGCCAATAAATTTTTTCCTAATTATGAATATACGTTTATGAATTTATTCAAATTATATTGTTCGTAAGGAAAACAACGGGCAACACTGTTGAATTTGAAGTGTAATATTATTCAACCAAAATAACAATGTTAAGATTTTCGTTTTTTTTTTAAAATAAAAGAGCTGCATAATAAAATTGACGCGTAGAACACCAATATAGATATGCATACTATAATCTCGAAGAAGCAACGGCACGCGTATCCCATCGTGCTATGCTAAATACCTACGAGGTTACTGTTGGGAATAAAACCCCTACCAAAATAATATTTACAGTAATAAAAGCGGAACAATAAAGTAGCATCGAGATGCGGTAATTAACAATAATAAAAAGAGTAATAATGACACCAAGATTTTTACGTGGAAAACCCTTCTGAATAAGGGAAAAAACCACGGCCCTGAGAGGAGCAACTGATATCACTATAGTAAGGAATTTTACACTTTGTAGGTCCGAGAAAAATACTCCAAAGACCACTACAACACTCAAAAGAAAATAACCCTCTTTTGATATTTCCACCTCACTACAATATCGCTCACTCTCTATTTTCCTCACAGGCTATTTTCTTATACTCTGTCTGTAAAACCTTACTCTTTTCCTCTCTTTCTGTTGGTGTATCTAAATGAGCGCCGAAGCTTTAATTTTATAGGCAAATATTTGGCAGCCTTGCACACCTTTCTTGACAAGTTTTAATCAAAACAAAGAAAAAATATGGGCAGCTTGCAGCCATTGTTGACAAAGAAGAAGGAAGAAATTTTTTCTTCCTTAATTAATAGGATGGACCCCATTAATCTCCCCCTCCAGTCCCATTTATCTAGATGGAATAACACCGCCTTCTAGTTTGAATGCATGCCGACAAGTTCTTTGCATAGATCGAACTTGTTCCTTGGTACCACCTTGGTCACCATATCCGCAGGGTTTTCGCTTGTGTGAATCTTTTTTACCAGTAAAGATTCGTCCGTCACTTTCTCACGAATCCAGTGATATCTCACATCTATTTGTTTGGTCCTTGCATGGTACATAGAGTTCCTGCTAAGGTCTATAGCACTTTGACTGTCACAATAGATGACATACTCATTCTGATGCAATCCAAGCTCTTGAAGGAACCGTTTGAGCCATATCAACTCTTTGCCAGCTTCAGTAGTGGCAATATATTCTGCTTCAGTTGTAGAGAGTGCAACACATTTCTGCAACCTCGACTGCCATGATATAGCTCCCCCTGAAAAAGTAAACAAATATCCGGTAGTGGATTTTCTGTTGCCAATGTCACCTGCCATATCAGCATCCGTATAGCCCTTCAAGATTGGATCCGATACTCCAAAGCATAAGCAATCTCCCGTGGTGCCTCTCAGGTACCTGAGTATCTACTTGACTGCTTCCCAATGTTCCTTTCCAGGATTTTCAAGAAACCTGCTGACAACACCAACTGCGTGAGCAATATCAGGTCTAGTACATACCATTGCATACATCAAGCTACCGACTGCTAAAGAATAAGGAACTCTAGCCATGTTCCCTTTCTCCTCCTCTGTTATAGGACACATCCATTTGCTCAATTTTAGATGACTAGCAAGAGGTGTGCTGACTGGCTTAGCATTCTTCATATTGAAGCGTTCTAGTACACGTTCAATGTACTTCTCCTGAGATAGCCACAACTTTCTACTTGTTCTCTGTCGAACTATCTTCATCCCTAGAATTTGTTGTGCTGGGCCCAAGTCCTTCATATCAAATGACTTGGACAAATCTCCCTTCAACTTTGCTATCAACCCCTTGTCTTTTCCTACAATTAACGTGTCATCCACATACAACAACAATATAATAAAACTATTTTCAGAAAATCTTTTGAAGTATACACATGGATCAAAATAGGTCTTTATGTATGTTTGACTTTTCATGAATGAGTCAAACTTCATGTACCACTGCCTTGGTGCCTGCTTTATCCCATAAAGACTCTTATTCAATTTGCACACCATGTGTTTCTTTCCAACTACTTCAAATCCTTCTGGTTGCTCCATATAAATCTCTTCTTTCAAATCTCCATGAAGAAATGCAGTTTTCACATCCAACTGCTCCACTTCAAGATCTAGGCTAGCTGCTAAGCTCAAAATTGTTCGAATAGAAGTCATTTTGACAACAGGTGAGAAAATTTCGTCAAAATCAATACCTTTCTTCTGTTCGAAGCCTTTAACCACCAATCGAGCTTTGTATCTGACCATCTTGTCATTTCCATCTTTCTTGAGTTTAAAGACCCATTTGCATTTGAGTGGTCTTCTACCCTTTGGAAGTTCAACCAGCTTGTACGTGCCATTTTTCTGTAGAGATTCCATCTCTTCTTGCATGGCTTTCATCCACTGGTTCTTTTCTGGATGGGACATCACCTCCTTAAGACTTTCTGGCTCCCCCTCATCATTGATGAGAACATACTTTGTGGAAGGGTACCTGTATGACTCTACCCTTGGCCTCTCCGATCTCCTCAGAGGTTGAGGTTGTTCTTCTTCCTGAGTGGGGTGCTCCACTTCCTCGACACCTTCATCGAGTTGCTCCCCCTGCTGAATAACCTCACCAGGTTGCTCCCCCTACTCGCAACCTCGTTGGTCATACTTTCTGCACTTGTGGGATTGTTAGAAATATAAGGAATAGCAACAAGGTTAGGAATTATACCATTCTTCGCCTTTTCTAACATATCAGCAGCAGTTCCAACTTCACTTTCTCGGAAGACTACATCTCTGCTTCTGATGACCTTCTTCTTTACAGGATCCCACAATCTGTACCCGAACTTTTCATCTCCATATCCGATAAATATACAGGGAACAGATTTATCATCCAACTTTGTTCTCTACTCTTTCGGTACATGTGCAAAAGCTCTGCAACCGAACACCTTTAGATGCGAGTAGGACACCTCCTTATTGGTCCAAACTCTTTCTGGGATGTCAAACGCCAATGGAACTGATGGACTCCTATTGATCAGGTAACATGTTGTTTGAACTGCTTCACCTCAAAATGACTTAGGTAGTTTAGCCAATCTGAGCATGCTTCTCACCTTCTCCACGATAGTGCGGTTCATCCTCTCTGCTACACCATTGTGCTGTGGGGTTCCAGGAACTGTCTTTTCATGTCTGATCTCATGACTTGAACAGTACTCTTCAAATTCCCTTGAAGTGTACTCTCCTCCATTTTCACTTCGGAGACGCTTTAACTTTTGACCTGTCTCTCTTTCTACTAGAGCATGAAACTTCTGGAAAACTTGAAACGCCTGATCTTTGGTTTTCAAAATAAAAACCCACAATTTTCGTGAAGCATCATCAATAAAACTAACAAAATATTTGTTACTGCCTATTGATTCAATTTCCATTAGGCCACAAACATCAGAATATACTAAATCAAGTATATTCAACTTTCTTTCAGACGATGTCTGAAATGACACCCTATGTTGTGTACCAAATAAACAATAGTCACAAGGTTTTATCGTTGTACCTTTGGCATAAGAAATGAGTGATTTCTTGGCAAGAATCTGCAATCTCTTCTTGCTCATATGGCCCATTCTTTTATGCCACAAATCTGCAGAAATCTCATCTTGTGTCGCATTCAATTCACCTTGGCATATTTCTGCATTTGTCATGTACAACGTGCCACGAGCAACTCCCTTTGCAAATCACCAATGATCCCTTGGTGAGTCTCCACTTTTGATTTGCAAAATAGTTCTCGTATCCATCTCGGTCCAAAGCAATTCCCGAGATCAAGTTCATCCGCAAATCAAGTACATGTCGCACATCCTTTAGAACCAATGTGCATCCGACATTTGTCTTGATACAAATGTCACCAATCCCCGCAATTTTTGAGTAACTCGTATTACCCATTCTCACGGTGCTGAAATCACCTGCTACATATCTACAAAAAAGATCTCTTACCGGTTTGACATGGTAAGATGCCGCTGTGTCAACCACCCATTCTGACTCTGGACCTGACAGGTGCATACATTCCTCTTCATCATTTATAAAGAGGACAACATTGTCATTGTTTTGCACCATGGCAGCTGTGTTGTCGTCATTCTTCTGGCCACTAGTTTCACCTTTGCCCTTCCTTGTATTTGGGCAATCTCTTTTGAAGTGACCTGGTTGATCACAGTTGTAGCAATTTCTGGATTTTCATTTGGATCGATTCTTTGACTTTCCACGAGCTCCAGATCTACCATAGTTGCTCGAACTCCTTTGATAACTCCTGCCTCTGCCTTCTGTGATAAGAGCATGTCCTTGATTTTCAGGCTTCTTTCTCATCTTCTCATTGAGTAAAAGAGCCTATGTGACATCTTTCAACTCAATAGTAGTCTTACCGTGCAGGATGGATGTTGCCAAATTATCGTACGAAGATGGCAATGAGTTCAATAGCAAGATGTCTTTATCTTCCTCCACGATTTTTTTTCCGAGGTTGGGAAGCTGTGTGATTAGTCCGTTAAACACATTTAAATGCGACAAAAAATTCATACCTTCACCCATGTGTAGGGCGTATAACTGCTTCTTCATGTACAATTTATTTGTCAGTGTTTTGGACATGTATAGGCTTTCCAACCTTGTCCAAATTCCATGTACATTGTCCTCATCAATGATGTTATTTACCACATCATCCGATAGGTGAACCTGATTGCACTAGCAGCTCTTTCATCCAAGTCAGCCCAATCCTCAGCTTTCATGGTATCAGGCTTTTTGGCATCAGCAACTAGTACCTTGTGTAATCCTTGTTGGATGAGCAGATCCCTCATCCTTCTTTGCCATGTTGAAAAACCGTTATCTCTGTTGAATTTAGCTACCTCGTACTTTACTCCGGACATTTTTTATTTTTCACCGAGTATAGTACTACCGACAGTGAATAGTATTTTAGTGAACGAGCAGAACCTGTTCTCTGATACCAGTTGTTGGGAATAAAACCCCTAATAAAATAATATTCACGGTAATAAAAGCGGAACAATAATATAGCACCGAAATACGATAATTAAAAATAAAAAAAGAGTAACAATGACACCAAGATTTTTACGTGGAAAACCCTTCTGAATAAGGGAAAAAACCACGGCCCTGAGAGGAGAAACTGATATCACTATAGTAAGTAATTTTACACTTTGTAGGTCCGAGAAAAATACTCCAAAGACCACTACAACACTCAAAAGAAAATAACCCTCTTTTGATATTCCACCTCACTGCAATATCGCTCACTCTCTATTTTCCTCACAGACTATTTTCTTATACTCTGTCTGTGAAACCTTACTCTTTTTCTCTCTTTCTGTTGGTGTATCAAAATGAGAGCCGAAGCTTTAATTTTATAGGCAAATATTTGGCAGCCTTGCACACCTTTCTTGACAAGTTTTAATCAAAACAAAGAAAAAATATGGGCTGCTTGCAGCTATTGTTGACAAAGAAGACGGAACAAATTTTTTCTTCCTTAATTAATGGGATGGACCCCATTAATCTCCCCCTCCAGTCCCATTTATCTAGAGGGAATAACACCGCCTTCTAGTTTGAATGCATGCCGACAAGTTCTTTGCATAGATCGAACTTGTTCCTTGGTACCACCTTGGTCACCATATCCGCAGGATTTTCGCTTGTGTGAATCTTTTTGACCTATAAAGATTCGTCCGTCACTTTCTCACGAATCCAGTGATATCTCACATTTATGTGTTTGGTCTTTGCATGGTACATAGAGTTCCTGCTAAGGTCTATTGCACTTTGACTGTCACAATAGATGACATACTCATTCTGATGCAATCCAAGCTCTTGAAGGAACCGTTTGTGCCATATCAACTCTTTGCCAGCTTCAGTAGTGGTAATATATTCTGCTTCAGTTGTAGATAGTGCAACACATTTCTGCAACCTCAACTGCCATGCTATAGCTCCCCCTGAAAAAGTAAACAAATGTCCGGTAGTGGATTTTTTGTGGTTAATGTCACCTGCCATATCAGCATCCGTATATCCCTTCAAGATTGGATCCGATACTCCAAAGCATAAGCAATCTCCCGTGGTGCCTCTCAGGTACCTGAGTATCCACTTGACTGCTTCCCAATGTTCCTTTCCATGATTTTCAAGAAACCTGCTGACAACACCAACTGCGTGAGCAATATCAGGTCTAGTACATATCATTGCATACATCAAGCTACCGACTGCTAAAGAACAAGGAACTCTAGCCATGTTCCCTTTCTCCTCCTCTGTTATAGGACACATCCTTCTGCTCAATTTTAGATGACTAGCAAGAGGTGTGCTGACTGGCTTAGCATTCTTCATGTTGAAGCGTTCTAGTACACGTTCAATGTACTTCTCCTGAGATAGCCACAACTTTCTACTTGTTCTCTCTCGAACTATCTTCATCCCTAGAATTTGTTGTGCTGGGCCCAAGTCCTTCATATCAAATGACTTGGACAGATCTCCCTTCAACTTTACTATCAACCCCTTGTCTTTTCCTACAATTAACATGTCATCCACATACAACAACAATATAATAAAATTATTTTCAGAAAATCTTTTGAAGTATACACATGGATCAAAATAGGTCTTTATGTATGTTTGACTTTTCATGAATGAGTCAAACTTCATGTACCACTGCCTTGGTGCATGCTTTAACCCATAAAGACTCTTATTCAATTTGCACACCTTTCTTGACAAGTTTTAATCAAAACAAAGAAAATATATGGGCTGCTTGCAGCCACTGTTGACAAAGAAGAAGGAGGAAATTTTTTCTTCCTTAATTAATGGGATAGACCCCATTAGTTACACCCCCATTCAGTAATGGAACTAAAACCAATTTACGAATTCGGCTAATCCAGTAAATTTATCCTAATTTTTATATTTGCATTGTAACATTTATTAAATAACAATTAATTTAAATTTTATCTTTAATTAATAGTACTTGAAGTTGCTTTTTAGAGTTCAAAAGTCACAAATTTTGAATTCTCAATCGCCCTGTATATTTTCTGCTTCAAGGATAATCATAAATTGAAAATATATTATTAATTAGTCTACAAATATGTCATATGTCATACATATTATAGTTTAGTAATATTGGGCTAAACCATCCTGAAAATACTATTAGCATAGTGTGATGTTGTTTGCATTGGGTTAAGTTTACACGTTTTTTTTTTTTCAAAAAAACTTTACATCATTAAGAGATACCTACACCTTGTATCTAAACTCTCAATCGTTTCAGCTCCACATGACTCATTACGTGATCCACGGGCAGGGGTAAATTTAGGGGGAAAACCCCTGCGCCGAAAAAGTACATATATAATCTATTTTTTACTTTTATATATTAAGTTTTGGATCCCCTTAACACAATGAAAAGTGTAGTTTAGTGGTCAAGGGAGTTCAAATCTAATAAGGTCATAGGTTCAATTTCCACTAGCTAAAAAAAAATATTTAATTCTTTTTTGAAAATTTTACCTCCGCCACTGTCCACGGGTCAACATTTAAGATTTATTGTGTGCTTTTCATGTCTACGTGTCTCCAAGCTCGCATGAGTAAGCAAATTAAGCCCTGCACCTTCTCCTTGTCGTCACCATACTCCTGGGCTTTGATACTAATAATTAGGCTTAACAAACTCAAAGATAATCTTAAGGAATTTTTGCCTTCTATAACAAAAGTTAACACCTCAATTATTTTTAATAAATATTATTTTAAAAAGTTATATTTTATGTATACCTTTTAACGTTTATAATAAAATATTTAATTTTGGTTACCTCATAATTCTAAGTCACTAAATATGCTATTCAATTATACTATTTTCTTTCTCTCTCTACTTTTATACGTTATTCAATAATAAATCGGACTCACTCAAACTCTGCTTCACCGGCATGGAATTAAGCAAATCATCAGAAGAAGAAGTCCCATCATTATCGTCTTCGGCACAACATTTTTGATACCTAAGTGTGCCACCACTTCAATTCTGTGATTTCTACATCTATGGTATTGAAGGCTTTGACGTTGTTTTTTGCCATTTGTGGCGGTCTTATCGACAGTTACTTCTTCTCAGGAAGTGACCTCAACTCCGGCACCGTCGTTGGACCAAGGCGGCGCGTTTCACTACCTGTTTCCGGTGAACGATGAATTCACAGAAAATTAGAGTTTGTTCTTGAACAAAGGCGACAGAGTTTGGGGCTGAGCAACTTGATTTTCTGTTAATATATTTTATTATATTCATTGTCTTTTTTTTCATTATAATTTAATGTATTTCGTTGTATTCCATGTATTTCATTGTATTTTTCATTGTATTTTAATGTATTCCTCTATGTTTTATGTATTTTATTGTATTCACTATCTCTCTATATGCCATGAATGTATTTATATGTTCTTTTTAATTAATATAATTTATGTGTTCAAATGTATTATATAATTTCTCTTCAGATTGCTATGTTTTGGGGTATTTTTTGGTTGATAATCTTTTTTATAACTGAAAATAAAAAATTTTATGTGTTATAATTGAGTTTGTTAAGTTATATTGGGAGTCTAATATGTTAATTGATTCACTTTCCGTTTTAAAAACAATGTAATCTCCTATTTGACGCCGTGAATACAATCAAATACAATAATCTATCCAGCTGTAATCTCATGTTTCACCCCATGAATACAGTCAAATACAATCTGTGGTTGAGGTTAGACGAGTGAATGATAGATTGATGGTTATTAAGTTGGCGGTTGGAGAGTACACTCTGGAGGCTTTGGTTTTGGGGAGAGGAACGTATGAGGTACATCGTTGTTGGACTTTTTTGAGGCTTTTGGGTTGGTGATTGCAAGCTCTAGATTTTCGAAGAGGAAAGAGCATTTGATTACTTTTCAAAATGCGGTAGCGAAGACCCAGATTGACTATCTCCTTCTTATGAGGTGTGACAGCAGATTGTGCAAGGACTACAAGGTGATTTTGAGTAAGACACTCGCATTGCAGCATAGACTTTTGATGCTAGAAGTTGGTATTAGGTTAAAGAAGAGGTAAAGGTTTTCTCGGGGAAAACCAAGAACCAAGTGTGGAGCCTTGACCAAAGATAAAGCCCAAGAGTTAGAATGCCGATTTTCGGCTATGGGAGCTTAGAAGAGCAGTAGGGATGTGAACACTATGTGGTTAGCAACAACAGACTATATAAGGGAGTCTGCAAGAGAGGTGTTAGGGGTCTCGCCCGATGTCTCTGGTGGGCACAAATGATACAGGTGGTGGAATGAAGCGATCCAAGGTAAAGTGGAAGCGAAGAAGGCAGCATACCTGAAGTTAGTTGGGAGCGTAAGTGAGGATGAGAGGCGAGCATGCATGAAGAGATATAAGGTAGCTAGGAAGGAAGCTAAAACTTCGGTCATGGAGGCTAAGACAGCGGCTTATGGTCGTATGGACGAGGAGCTGGGGAAAAAAAATGGGGAGAAGAAGTTATTCCGGCTGGCCAAGTTGAGGGAGAGGAAGGCTTGAGATTTGGACCAAGTGAGATGCATCAAGGACGAAGATGGTATAGTATTGGTGGAAGATTCCCAGATTAAGAGGAGATGGCAGACTTACTTTTATAAACTTCTGAATGAAAAAAGAGACCGTAATATTGTGCTAGGCGAATTGGAGCATTCCGAAAGTCACCGTAACTTCAGGCACTATAGGCATATCGAGGTCGAGGAGGTAGGGGCTATGCGTAAGATAAGTAGGGGCAGAACAACCGGGCCAGATGTGATTCCAGTGGAATTTTGGAAGTGTGTAGGAAGAGCGGGTGTGGAGTGATTGACTGGGCTATTTAATGTTATTTTTAAGGCCAAAAGGATGCCAGATAAGCGGAGGTGGAGTACGGTGGCTCCATTGTATAAGAACAAAGGTGATATCCAGAGTTGTAATAATTATAGGGGTATCAAATTACTGAGTCATACCATGAAAATATGGGAGAGGGTGGTTGAAGTGAGGGTGAGGATGATAATTTCTATATCTGATAACTAATTCGGGTTCATGCCGGACCGTTACACCACATAAGCTATACACCTTGTTAGGAGGTTGGTGGAACTGTATAGAGAGAGAAAGAAGGATATGCATATGGTGTTTATTGACCTAGAGAAAACGTATGACAAGGTTCCTAGAGAAGGTCCCTGGAGATGCTTGGAGGCAAAAGGTGTGTAGGTTTCGCTTATTATGGTAATTAAAGACACGTATGATGGGGCTAAGACTCGGGTTAGGATTGTAGGAGGCGACTCTGAGCATTTTTCGGTTGAAATGGGGTTACCCCAAGGCTATACACTCAGTCCATTCTTGTTTTCCATGGTGATATAATTCTGGTTGATGAGTCACGAGCCATTGTTGACGAGAGATTGAAAGTTTGGAGACGGACTCTTAAGTCTAAGTGTTTCAAGCTAACCAGAACAAAGATAGAATACCTCGAGTGTAAATTCAGCATTGAGCCGGGGGAAGTGGACGTTGATGTGAGGCTTGAGTCACAAGTTATCCCAAGTAGAGACAAATTCAAGTACCTTGGTTCGGTTATCTATGGGGGAGGGGGAGAGGAGATCACTGAAGATGTCACACACCGTATTGGGGTAGGATGGATGAAGTGAGGTTAGCATCTGGAGTCTTATGTGACAAGAGAGTGCCAATGATACTCAAAGGTAAATTCTACAAAGCGGTGGTCAGACCGGCTATGATGTATGGGGTTGAGTGTTGGCCTCTTAAGAACTCACATATCCAAAAGATGAAAGTAGCAGAAATAAGGATGTTAAAGTGGATGTGCAGGCACACCAGGATGGATAAGATTAAGAATGATGATATTCGGGAGAAGGTACACGTGGCTCCCATTGATGATAAGATGCAAGAACCGAGGCTCAGAGTTCGTGCATGTATAAAGTAGAAACCCAAATGCTCCAGTAAGGAGGTGTCGGCGGCTAGTTGTGGAAGGCACGAGAAGAAGTAGAGGGCGGCCTAAAAAGTATTGGAGAGAGGTGATCAGGCAGGATATGACGAGACTTCAGATTTTCGAGGACATGACACTTGATAGGAAGTTGTGGAGGTCGAGTATTACGGTTGTAGGCTAGGATGTAGTTGAGTCTTGCATTACTTTGTACCTTTGTGAGCCTAGTCCAGTAGGATTTTGTCTAAGAGAGCTAGGGGCAATGTCGTGTCTTACTATTTTCTTTTCGACATTGGATCCATTTATTAGCCATCGTTTTTGTTTTGCATTTTCTTCTGGTTTTTATGTTCCTATTTTTCCTATGATCTCTGTGATGAATCTAATATTCTCTCCTTTTGTATTCTTTTATTATCTTGAGCCGATGGTCTTTCAGAAACAACCTTTCTGCCCCTTCGGGATAGGGGTAAGGTATGTGTACACACTACCCTCCCCAGACCCCACTTGTGAAATTTTACTGGGTTGTTATTGTTGTTGTTGAAACAGTCGAATACACTCGAATACAACAACTGATTAGCTGGACTTCCCTAATTCACGCCCATTTTTACTACTGTATTCATGTATACAATAGCTTAAAATACATCAAATATATCTTATAACCACAAAAAATATATCTATAATTGGTAATATAGTAAATTATATTAATAAAATGCTAATTACTAACAAAAGATAATGCTTCAAGAATATTTCTAAGAAAATCAATGTGAATATAACATATCCAACACGTAGCCAAAATTCTATAGCTTTTGAAGACTAAAAAAGCAATATGTCAAGCCATCAAATGCGCCTCAATGTAGTTTAACTGCAATGTCACTTGGACTGTATGAATATTTAGAATCTTCTTTTACCATAACAATCAATTTAATAAATCCTTCTCATTCGATTTAAAATGGTTTATCAAACTCAAATGGTTGAAAAAGAAATAAACTTAAGTTTCATATAATGACAGTGTGGATTTTTAATATTAATAATAAAATAATAAAATAATAAACTAGATATAATTTCACAAGTGAAGTTGCACATAATAAATATGTGGACTTTACACATGTCTTAAGTCAACCTTGTATTTTTGTTTAAAAAATTATTAAATATATATAAATAATAATATTTTGAACATATTAAATTAATAATACGTGGTAGAATTACGAATCTGAACCCGTAAAGTTCATGTCCTGAATCCGCGTAGATTATCGGTTCAAGGAAAGCAATCGGTTTAATATTAATATGTAATAGAATATTAATTATTATTTTTATGAGATTACTAATTAGTGATTATCAATAAATTTATTTATAGTTATTTAACAAATACTTAACTTAATTTGTATTTTAAAAAATCACGCTGCGTATGAAGGGGAAAAAATCCAAAAAAGTATAGCTATTAAGGAATAAAACTATATTTGTTTTTATAAAATAAATAAATGTCTGCTTTCGACATGCTTATTTTTCCATGTTTTATTCCTAACGACTACTATACTGCAATTTCTGTTTTCGTTTTCTTCTTTCTCTCTCTCACTTTCTCTCCTAAAAGGAGTAAAATTCTAGCGAGAGAATCAAAAGCTTATACAAATTTTTCCTATTAAAGTTTCTACCAATTCTTTTGTATTGTTTGCATTTATTTTTGGGTTTTAGTCTTCTTTTTCACGCGCACACACAGTGATATACTTAAAAGGGTCACCGGAAAATGTCCTCCCCGACGCCGGTAACGGCCCCTGCTCCTACTTCGCCGCCGAGTAATTCTACATCTCCGCCGCCGTCTACGCCTGTACAGGCTCCTCCTCCGGCGTCCCCTACGCCACCAGCAACAGCTCCTCCTCCGGCGACTCCTGCACAAGCTCCACCTCCGGCCACCCCAACGCCACCAGCAACAGCTCCGCCACCGGATACAACTCCGCCTCCATCCACTCCGGCCCCACCTGCAGCAACTCCGCCGGCTGCCTCAGCCTCTCCGCCACCACCAACCACCCCTGCTCCGCCAACAACTCCTCCATCTGGGTCTCCTCCTTCGCCTCCTTCCTCCACTCCTTCTCCGCCTTCTGGTTCATCACCTTCACCTCCGGCGAGAGGGAATTCCCCGCCAGTACCTTCAGGGAGGACTCCGGTGCCATCTAGAGGAGGAAGTCCATCACCACCGGTGTTATCACCACCACCGTCAGATGAAGGGTCAAATGGAATATCGACGGGAACAGTTGTGGGAATTGCTATTGGAGGTGTTGTAATTTTAGCAGTTTTGAGTTTGTTGTTCATATTCTGCAAGAAGAAGAGAAGAAGAAATGATGATAATTACTATGTTCCACCTCCACCACCACAAGGGGTCAAAGGTGAGATCTTTTTTGAATTTGATACATTACTTATCTGCTACACATTTTTGATTCATCAAATATATTTGTTCAAGAGCACAACTTGTGATGTGTGAGTTGTAGTCAACTGGAGAACGGTAGAGGGGTAAGCCATTATCCACCGAGTTTCGAATGTTGAGCCATTGACTGCGGGGATTTCTCTGTTATACATATATGTATGTATAATGGTAACTCAGCTCGCGTGGGCTTGCTAACATTGCCGGTCCGGATAAAGGAGGGTTGTTGTACGCTGGCAGCCAGCCTAGAACTTGCCAATTTAGGATGAATTTATTGTGGTATGATGATTATATGAATTGAGCTTAAAGAAAGAATTGAGAATTCATATCACGGGCCCAACTTTGTTTGGGCCTGAGGCGTAATTGTTGTATGAATAATGTTCTAGAGCCTGGGGTATTGAGTACCTTATTTTTTGGGTTGTTGTTGAAAATGCATAAAGATTCAAGCTTTAAGTATCTGGATAACAGAATAGATTTAGCTATATATAGGGTATGTTTGGTAATGAATGAAGTTATTTTCCATAGAATTGTTTCGGGGAAAATGTTTTCCATGCTAGTGTTTTTGGTTGGTGAGTGAAAAATATTTTCCAGAAAATGTACTACGATATATTAACTTTTGAGTACTAACGTTGATGTTATTTGTCAGCTGAACCACATGGTGGGCATATGCAACATTGGCAGCAAAATGCTCCACCACCAGCGGATCATTTTGTTACAATGCCCCCAAAACCGTCTCCTCCACCACCAGGGGCATTACGACCTTCACAAGCTCCAGTGCGTGCACCTTCACCTCAACCTTACATGAACAGTACTGGGACTTCCTCCAATTATTCTGGGTCTGAAGTCACTCTTCCACCACCTTCTCCTGGCATGGCCTTGGGTTTCTCTCAGAGCACATTCACATATGAGGAATTGGTTCGGGCAACTGATGGCTTCTCAGATGCTAACCTTCTTGGACAAGGTGGTTTCGGGTATGTGCACAAAGGGGTCCTTCCTAATGGGAAAGAGGTTGCAGTTAAACAGCTTAAGGCTGGAAGTGGACAAGGCGAACGTGAATTTCAGGCGGAAGTCGAGATTATTAGCCGAGTACATCACAAGCATCTCGTTTCTCTTGTTGGATACTGCATTACTGGGGCTCAGAGAATGCTCGTTTATGAGTTTGTTCCAAACAACACTATGGAGTTTCATTTACATGGTAAGTCTATTTGATTGCTTTCATTGTAGTAAAAAGTTCATTTTTACTGCCTTACTGGTAAATCAACCCTGAACATGCTTGATCTGTCTACTAATCCAAATTCTTACACTTGGAATATTTTTAGGAAAGGGAAGGCCTCCATTGGATTGGCCTACCCGACTGAAGATTGCTGTAGGGTCTGCTAAAGGACTGGCATATCTGCATGAAGACTGTATGTCATGGTTCAATTGTGTTGATATCTTTTTTGGACTTTTTGTCGCAAGTTCTTAATGTGAAATGAATCATTTTCTCCCTTCATAGGCCAACCTAAAATCATTCACCGTGATATCAAGGCAGCTAATATACTTATTGACTTCAATTTTGAGGCTAAGGTAACAGTCCTTTGCATGTACAATTGAAGAGTATGTTAAATTTTGTTTATTTGATTATTGAATCATTGGCAATAATGTTCTCCAATCGCTTTCACTTAGAGGTTTTTTTTCCTGCAAATTATACATTATGGATGCCATCAGAAGCTAAATACAGTTGTACTATCTAGTAAATCCTGTATCCTCTTTGTGTTTCCATGTGGTCAAAGAAACTTTTCCGCTTTCTCAGGTTGCTGATTTTGGACTTGCTAAGCTTACTTCTGATCTTAACACTCGTGTCTCCACCAGAGTGATGGGAACTTTTGGGTAAGATTTGCATTCTTTTGTGCATATTAGTTCAGTTTCTGATTTCCTATCTTGTATATGTATTGCTAAGCGTGCTGCTTCTTTACCATTTGATCATCAGTAGACCTGATTGTTTTTCTTCATTATTGCCGACCCTAGATATTTGGCTCCAGAATATGCATCGTCTGGAAAGCTTACGGATAGGTCAGATGTATTCTCCTTTGGTGTGATGCTTCTAGAGTTGATAACTGGACATCGGCCTGTTGACTCCACTCCGTCATTCACAGAAGATAGTTTGGTGGACTGGGTGAGTATATTTATGCAGACATATTGGGCCGTCTTTGATTTCCTTCCACTAGCTCTTCCGTTTGAGTATTTCTGTTGTTCTGCTCACAAAAAAATTACCTTCTGTATATTTCAGGCACGGCCATTGCTCACACGAGCTTTAGAGGATGAAAAGTTTGATGCCCTTGTTGATTGCCGGATAGAAAATGATTATAACCATAATGAGATGGCGCGCATGGTTGCTTGCGCTGCTGCTTGTGTGCGTCATTCAGCAAAACATCGACCGCGAATGACTCAGGTGAAATTCCATTTTGCGTTAAACATTATTTTATTTGTAGTATCTTTATAGAAAAAATATTTTGTTTGTAGTGTATAGGCATCACTCCTCTTTGGGATGTGGCCGTTCCCCGAACCTTGTGTGATTGTGGGCATTAAGAGTAAAACATAGAGTAAGCTTTTAGGAAGTTAAGTTAATGAGCTGCAACCTTGTACAAGTATGAAATATTGGAAATGATGGTTTAGAAGTTCCAAATGCACTCAACTTCCGATCGTTGCTATATTCTACTGGTTAAAACTAACAATCACTAGGTGTGATGCTCTAGTGAAGATGTATATTGCAAACTTTAGACATACTATCTGCAATATTAAGTTTTTACTGAAAATATGAGCAGGTTCTCAGAGCTTTGGAAGGAGCTGTCTCGTTATCGGACCTTAATGAAGGGATTAAACCTGGACACAGCACAGTATACAGTTCATATACAAGTTCAGATTATGATGCACTCCAATACAATGAAGACATGAAGAAATTCAGGAAGATGGCACTAGCGACGAGCCAAGAATATGAAAGCAGTGGCCAGTACAGTAATCCGACAAGTGAATATGGGCTGTATCCATCTGGTTCAAGTAGCGAAGGCCAACGGACAAGGGAAATGGAAATGGATAAGATGAAGAAAGACAGCAAAGGATTCAGTGGAAGCAAAGGATTCAGTGAAAGGTCTTAGTGCAAGAACTCAATTTCTGTATAATCTTTCAACCTAACTCTATTTTTAACATGTGAATGATTCAGCAATTGCATAAAAGGGATGATTTACTTGGTTAATATACAGTTTTTTTTTCTTTCTTTTTATATGAGAAAAGTTCTCCATTTTGTATTTATAATATCTTTTACAACAGAGGGATGAGTTATACTGTCAATTCTTTTATTCAATGTTTCAATGATAGCATAGATTATTTTGTTCATATCCATTCAGACTTATTCCTTGATGCTGGTTGTGTTTTGCTTATTAAAATGTGCATCTGACAATTGGATTTGAATCAGTTGATGTGTAAACTACAAAACTAAGCAAGTTGCATGTAGTATTTTAAGTAGTTTATTCAACTTTGAATTTCTCTTCCTTGAATCTAAGCTGTCAAACCAAACTTCTGACTTTCTTTGTGCGAATTTGACCTTGTCTTGTTGGAGACATCTTTATTGCTGAATTTTACAACATGTAAATGCACTACGTGCTGGTGCAACATTTTTTATTCTTCAAAGCATGCAATGACTTTATTTAAGGGTAGTTTGCATGTATTATTTCACCAAATAGGGACTATTACAAATATTGAGTAACTCTGTTCACCAAAGATTAAATAGATAAAAAGAAGCTACTTAGCTTCTGTTTGGCCATAAAGTTAGGTAGTCTTTTTTTTTTTGGCGTAATAGTTTCCTGATCACTTAAACTTGTAGTGCTTTTGAAAGCCTATACACGAATTTTGAATTTTCCCATTGGAACACTCCAACTTGACAAAATGGGTAATAATAAATACATCCACCAGAGCGTAAATATCAATTGCGCTGACATGTACACCACATTCTAAGCTATTTATTACTTGTCATATGTTATTTATGGGTTCCATTTTTAAATACAAAATCAGGAAAAAAAATTACAAATACGAAAAGGAAAAAAAAAAAGAACGCCTGAAACATAGTTTGACAATTCCACCGTGGGAATCGTCCCCTCCGACGAGCAGCAGAACTCCGACGAGGCAAAAATGAACGCGCAAAGTGTTCAAGCTATCCAAATTGGAAAAGAAAGTTACCAAAATGTTCGCCTTGATAAGGAGAATGCTCCTACACTTTCAATTTCATATGGATGCCAACCAATTCCTCCAATTGTATAATCCAAAAGCTCAGGCAGTCCGGTTGAGCAACGTGTTCGACGAAATGGCCCTATTAATTCTGGCCAATTGGAGATCAATTTCCAATTGGAATCCCTTCTACTACACCCATGGATCCTCTATGCAAAGATTCAGCTCAATCCACTCAAGAAATCAATCATCACTAGCAAGTTGAAAGCTCAAAATTTCACTAGTTGACCGGGCAAGGTGATCATGCAAACCAAAGGACTCAAAACCAATGCCAAACTACTCCTGCTCCTCAGGAGAATGTTCCCAAACCCTCAAACCAAACCTTACATGGGCCAAATCTTTCGAATATCCAAAATGGTCATTCTGCACACTATTCATATAATAATGTTCACCAAATACCAATGCACCCTCCAGTTCTACTCGACCTCTTTTACTAGGATTCTAAACTTACATGCTCCAGCATGGTTTGTTGAAGTTCATAGCATCACTTACTCATATGATAGCATCACTTAATCCACGGTAGACACTAGGGAAGATGAAAAAATTGGAAAAGTTTTTTTTATTTATATTTTATTCTAATTCTAATTTTTTTAAGTAAAAACAATACTATTCACACGTCTTGGAAGCGTGATTTGCACACATTTAGCCATGTCAGCTGTAGTGCTTCCACATAGGCATGGTCCACAGTCAAATATGTTTATTATTACTTATTTTGTCAAGTTAGAGTGTTCAAATGAGAAAATTTAAAGTCCATCAATTGGCTTTCAAAAGCGCTACAAGTTTAAGTGGCTAGAAAATCATTATGCCTTTTGTTTCTTTAAATCGTATACTCAAATATCTGGTTGTTTATAGATGTTTACCTTTTTTTTGGCAGATTTTATAAACAAAGTCTTCAAATCCCAAAACAGCTTTAAAGTAGTTTTATAGTTTTCTGCTCACAAAACTTCAAATTTTTTCAAGTAAAAATGCACGTTCAGACACAATTTCAACTTTCAAAACTCTTTTTTCATCTCGTCTTCAAAAACTTACTTTTTTAAGTTCCAACCAAATCTATGTTCAAACGCTAGCTTAACATGTTTGTCTTCGTTGGATTTGAACCTTAGTATCCTATGATTTTCACTCATTTCATTCATCGTTAGTAGGGGTAGCAAACGGGCAGGTCGGTTTGGATATGAGACGAGTTGAAAACTTATAATGAAAAAGCGCATAAATTATTCGATCCGACCCATATTTTCTACGGATAAAAAATTGGTTAAGCGGCGGATAATATGGATAACCATATTATCCATGGCTTCATGAAAATTCTTAATCTCTCAAACTTGAGAAACTCCCAATTTGATGTTTTACAAATATAAAAAAGTAAATCCATTTGAGGTTTTAGTAAATGAATAATATAATTTATATTCTTATTTAATTGCGTTTAAAAAAAATTATTATCTAATTTATTTTTTAATAAATAATATGGGTGAATACATAAAAAAGGAAGCTTGACCAATAGTTTAAACGTTGTTGGTTTCTGTCTTTTGGGGCATAAACAACCACTCCTATATAGTCCTATTGTTTAATGGAATTAGGAAGGTGGTCCTTGTCGGAATTAGATGGTCACATGTAACACTAAAGAAAACAAAAGTTAAAAAGGATAATCTATTAAATTTATGGTCAAAACAACCTTTTTGCACATGCAAGAAATCATGGGACAAGTCACAATAATTTAGCAGTACCAAGTTGCTCAAATTTTGCCATATTTATTGACTTTACTACTTCTCATCACATGGTTTTTTCTGCCAACCATTTGTATCTACTATTTTTTATTTTTAGTTCTTTTTTCTATTAAAAAAAAAAGTAGTTGGTTGTAGTGGTCTTGTATGTTTGTTGGTTAATCATTTGTGTAGGGTTAAGGTTGAGGGTTTCAAGCTTGTCCCAGAACTCAGCTTTATTCTTTTAATAGATGAGTTAAACTGTATAAAATAAATTTATTGTGAATTTTCTCTAATCTCCGGCTAAGGACTAGTATCTACTCATGCAAAAATACTCCTTTGAAGTTGGAGTAAGGAATTTGTCCACCTCATCACCCCAAAAATATTATTTTGCACGTCTAGTGAGAGACTCCAAAGTATTGGTTGACACAAAAATAACTATTTTATTCGAGAAGAATTAACTTAAATAATAGTCAACTCAACCAAAGATAGCCGGAGGATATATAATATATGTATAATTTATGTATAACATATATAATTAATGTATAATTTTTATATATTGATTAGAAAAAGTAAATAATATCTACGGCCGGCCATTGTCTAAAGATCCCTTTTTAGACTCTACTTTAGTAACACAATAACATTTTGCTTAGGGTGGGTGTCAGTCGATTCAATTCAGTTTTCATGAACTGGTCTGTTTGATTATCGGGTTTTTATTTGATAAACCAATAATCGAACCAAAATTAGCTTAGTTTTTTCGATTTTTGCTAATTTAATACGGTTGATTTCCGTTGGATCCGGTCGGTTTGATCTTGTCGTATTAAGCTTTCAAATTAAAGTTTTTCTTCTGAAAAATATGACTAATTTCATATTTTAGTGTAACTAAAACTCAAAACATGAATAAATATACTTGACAAAGATTACAATATAACTATCTCGTAAATACGTAGACAATCATCTAAAAGCATAATCCAAGCAAGTTCAAATTAGTATCTATTATATAAAGAGTTTTCTACTTTAGATCTCACACTTCCGATGAAACATAAACAAATAGCAAAATAAATTATACAGTAGGAGTACTGTTTTCTTCTATTTCAACAATGCAATAACTGTTTTCGGTTGGTTTTTTGCTCTCTAGCATGTTTCTGGCAACCTTTTGGGCCGAATATGAAGAACAAGGCGTAAAAATTATGTGGGGTAGTCACTTTCTAAAGTGTTATTTAATTTTATTCAATATTTTTAATGCTCAGTTTAATTTTTATTCAATATTTTTAATGCGCAGCAATAATAACTATTAATTTATTAAAATTAATATGAAAAGAATATGTTATTCTTTCTTCTATCTCTTTTATGTTTTAGGGAAAAGAAGTGTTGTGAGACGGGAGAATTTTCCGGTGGAACTGCTGTGGATTCAACGTTTTTGAAACCTTTGAAAGATGCTGATATAATAATTCACATAATCATGAAAATTAAGAATATTCAGTAATTAAATACTAATCAATTAAAAAAATAATTAGATAAACTTGTGGGACAATGGTAACCTAAAGTTGTGGTGCATTTACACATTAAGAAATCATTAGCTGGATGAGATTATTTTAATGGTAGAGGCTGCAGCTATACTTGTAGAGGAGGGACCAACCTGTTTGCATCAAATTAGATGTGATACAAAAATAAGTCGCAATCACAAAATAAATATGAAGAAATATAACTTTATTCACTCATGTTTCTCCCTTCATTCTTGTCTCCTGATAATCTTCGTGATTCGAGGGCTGAAGCAACGTATTTCCCGAATGTAAGGATGATACAGAGCTCCTAGATGTATCCGGTTTCTTGAACTATTTCATTGTCAAGAAGTATCCGGTCATATTTTGGTCTCTTTGTGAGTATCCCGTGAGTTTGCGGGATTTTTTGAGACCCCCCTTTAGGAGAATATGTATCCCTTTATATATGTGTGAGTTAGGGTTCAAGGTAGAGTACCCTCCAAGAAACCCAGATAGACTCCTCATAGACTCCTATGATTTCTAGAGTTCTGTAGTATCTTTAATTTAGGATTTGGCTCGATCCCTTAAAATTTCAATGTCTACACAACCCATATAAAAGTTTTTAAAAGACTTCCCACTTAGTACGTACACGCAGAGAAAGGACTTGAATATACAGTTATAGATCATGAACTTACAGTTACAAGTTTAAAAGTTAAGGACACTTGGTCCTGAACTTCGAGTTCTAAGTTCAAAAGTTAAAGACACTTGGTCCTGAACTGAGAGTTACAAGATCAAAAGTTAAGGACATTTGGTCCTGAACTTAGACTAACAAGCTCAAAAGTTAAGAACGTAGTTCAGGACTTTTGGACTTGTTGTCTTTAACTTTTGAACTTGTAACTGTAAGTTCAGGACCAAGCATCCTTAACTTTTGAACTTATAACTGTAAGTTCAGAACGAAGTGTCCAAAGTAAATCAAAATAAGTCTAGTTTCATATCTGTCGGTGCTCATCCAGTTAGTTAGTTGAAACTTATGAAAATATGATTTAGTTATCAATATCGTCTTACTTGAAGTTTATGATATGTAAAATACTAAAGCAAATTTAATATATGATATAGACTTTTTATGTGGCAAATCTAACATATGTTTACTGTCGAATTAAGGTAAGCATTTACCTTATCTTTTTTCTCCAATCTTTATTTTGGGAAGCTTGTCATGCATTATGGAATTTTAGTGAATGTATAAGAAACAATTGCTTAGATAGTTAAAAGAGCCGAAGTGCATTAATGGAATTAAATTCATGGCAGACGCATACAAGACACGAGCCAAATCCATTGAAGAAGAAGAAGTCTGCCATTTGTTCTTTTCCCGACACATGAAAGCACAATGGTATTTTTGTTCGGGCAATTAAAGTTTAAAGCAGTGGTTAAAAATTAAAAATATTTTAAATAGTAATTAAAAGTAAATATATGCATTATTAATGACTAACCGTGTACTTCTCCAACATGGTCTGTCCTTACGAGCAAGACTCATGTTATTATATCTCTAATTGGGGAAAACTTTAAGAAATAGTCACTTTTCTGGTTTTGTAATTAAAAAATAATCAGTGTCCCGGAGTTTCAAATTTAACAAGCAAATTCTACTATAATCATAATTTCTTGAAGTTTCACTAGGGAAATTTAAAACTTCAGAACAGAGGCTATTGTTTAAAGACATGCCAAAAAAGTGGCTAGTAAAAGCTATTTCTACCTCTTAATTAAGGCTTCTGGTAAAATGGACGATGATATGGCCCATGAAAATCAGTAGAAAGGAGCAATCTGAAGATGTTGGTTCATCTTCATAAGTCCGTTAAAGTTAACCATTTTCTACCTGACAATAATTATTTTTGAAGAATTAACCCAAATAATCATTCACCGAAATACTTAAATTAAAATAAATGGCGGACTATAATATATATGCATAATTTATATATTATATGTGTATAATCATTGTATAATTATATATATATATATATATATATATATATATATATATATATATTACTATAAAAATTTAATAATGAATATGACTGGCTTCATACCTTCGTTAGGCCCCAATAATTATGAATTCGTGATGCATAAACCCCCTTAAAAGGAAAGTCTTCTTCCACAAATTTGGCCATTCTGAGGGTTCAAAATTCAAATTCTAATTAAGATAGAAGAATCATATCCATTTCACCAGATGGCGGATCTATGTACTAATTTTAGGTGCTTTAACACCTATTGACTTTCGCATAAACTGTATATAGTTATATAAAAAGATTAATATACAACGCTAGAAAGCACTCAGGAACCAAAAAGACTAATGAGTGTTGTGGTGTTGAGGTTGAAGTAAAGGCGTGTCACGCGGATTCAATTCCCTCTTCCCTTGTGACTAGAAGTCTTTAATAATAATAATAATAATAAGAACCATATTTTTCTTATTAATTTTTTTATTGCATTGAAATAGTTGTACACTTGTATGTGGTTGGTAACAACTTTATACTAAAGAAAATTAGTATTCATATTCTTAAAATCCTAGCTCCGCTATTAATTTTCTGATAATTCTTATTTTTTTAATTCTTTTTTTCACAATATGTCGCTTACTTTGTCTCTTTCTCTATATCTCCTCGCCTTTCTCTCAACGGCGCCAGCAAAATCGGCAATAGGACTTCATCGGGTACGCTCTCTCTTTCTCTCTTTCCCGTCTAATCTTCGGCCAAGACTAGGATTTCGATTTAATGTGCAAAATCAACGGCACCACTAAAGTTTCGATTTTAATCAGAGCTTTTCATTCTCTTCACAATTCTTTGTCAAAATCTGCCGAGGTCTTAATTAAATTCTACTGGTTCCTTGACATGGATATATATTCTTAAAGAAATTAGTGTTGCCATGACTATTCACTAGGTCTACCATCAAATTTGGTGATTACAGTTGGTTGAATGTGTGATAACTATAGCAGAAGTGAAATTGTTTAAAGACAAAATTACGCTCAAATACAGTTGATACTATGATACTACCAAAATTGGCCTATATTTTTAAATGCTATCAAAACTAGCCCATATTGTATATGATATGTAAAAATTATTGTACTCTTTACCCCTAATAGTTACTAACAAGACAAAATAAATGATAAAAAGACTTTCCCTCTTTTCCCTTGTCTTCTTCGCTGCCTCATCACTTTTTCCATCATCTTCTCTATTAGAACCCTTCCCTTTTCATCTTCTTCTTTTCACCATAGTCAGGTTGCTTCAAGATAGGAGTATTAGAAGATATATTGTTTTGGTTGTCAATATCAAAATCATCATTTAAAATTGTATCCAGAATTTTATTTCTTAAATCTTTATCATCTATTTTCTTTAAAATCTTCATAATTTTTTCATCATTAATCATATTCACATTCAAATCCTGAAAATTTGAAATTAAATCATATAGACTATCATCTTTCTTGCAAGCACAAATATCTTCTGAAGAAGATCTATCAGAATCAGAATATAATTCTTCATTATGAAGAATTCTTAAATCATCCGAACTATAATCAGTAGAAGAATAATCAGATATTTCAGAATTAGAATCAGAATCAGAATTTAATAAAATCTTACACAAAGAATTTTTTATTTTTTCATCCAGATCCAAACTCTTAATCTTTTCCTGAGTTTTGCACTCATTCGCATAATGCCCAAATTTACCACATTTATGACATCTAATCCTTCTTTTATAATCTTTCTTACCCTTCTTTTTGTAAACTTTCTTTTCTTTCTTATCCCAAGAGGACTTATCACGAGAAGTAAACTTTTTCTTATACTTTCTTTTCTTGTCATCTTTAGAAAATTTAGAAAACTTCTTTTTCTTTTTTGAAGAAACAGGAATATCAAAAGCAAATTGATCACAAAATTCTCCTAATTGCTTCCTTTCATTCAATCTATTCTTTTTGATATGATAATTCATCTTTATATCATTACAAACAGCTAAGCCTTCTTGAGTAAGAACACTAATAATTTTCCCATAAGTCAAGGAATCATAAGGAATTTTATTATGCGGACCACGTAAATGTTTTCTCACTCTTTCCGCAAAAATCGAAGGTAAACCATCAATAAATTTAGACTTCCAATGCTCATGACTACAATCATGCAATTCCATAACACGACTTAAGAATACATCTTTATACCATCTAAAATCAGATAGTTGTCTACAACGTAAATTTTGTAATGTTGTTCTAATAGTTTCTGCTTCATCAGTCCATCTACCACAAAAATGTTCAACCATAGTAGTAATCAAAGTATAAACAGCATTTTGTCGTACTTGAGAAGTACTTGTTTGATCAGTAGTCTGATAGGCTAATTGCCCTTCAATTTTAATAACACTAGTAGTATTCATGATAGTATTCTTTTGTTCTTGATTTAAAAAATTATCCCACCAACCTTTAAGTTGGCCAGTGAAACCAGCAACAATCATAGCAGCAATATCACGATCTTGATTTTTATTAATCTTACAAATAGTACTATACATCAACATTCTATGCACAGTAGTAAAAATTTGTTTATCATTAAAACCATCAATATTCCATTCATAAATTTCCTTGCTACTGTAACTATTATTAAAAATATGATCTCTTTCTTCATTTAAAACATCCATCGGAGTTGGTCTATTGTAATAAAACATCCTTTGAATAGGCTTATCAGCCCATTTTGTATTGATTTTATTAACAAAATCATTTTCTGAAACATTCTGAGTAATAAAATTTTCTTGTTTTGTAGATAAAACAGGTTGAGGCTGTAAATCAATTCCAGTAATATTGGAATCAAAAACAATATTCTTTAGTTTCTCTTTTAAAAGCTGTTCAATTTCTTCAGTAGAATCAGTTTTGAAACTTTTTATTTCCGGAGGAGGTTGTAAAGTATTTTTGACAATTTTTAATTCTTGTTTTGGTTTATGAAAAGCTTCTATTTTTTCTTGTAAAATCTGTGTTTGTTTTAAATAATTGTCTAAATTCTTATGCAATGCCATGACATGCTCTCCTAATACATTCAAATAATAATTAGCATAATTCTGCTGTTTAAGAATCAAATTGACATGTTCACAAGTAGTTACAGCAACTTTGTTTTCAAATAATTTTGCAAAAGCAGTAAAATTAATAGTTTTACCATCTCTATTGATATCAAAAGACTGAGTTGGAGGTAAAGAAGAAATCATTATATCTCCATTAGACAAATGATACTCATGTTCAATGACTGACAAATGATATCCCACATATTTAATCATGAACCATGGGACAAATGGCAATGAAATATTATTTCCTTCTAACTCTTTGTAAAATTCTTTAGAAAAATACTCTGTCTCATCTTTATTAAATGAAGAGAAAAACCAATTCCTAAATTCTTCCCATTTTGGACTATAAAATTCTAAAGAAATCTTTTTTCGTGCCAGAGAACCTGGACTAAAATCAATTTTTTTACTATCCATGTAAACCAGTTGGAAAATTCATGTCAGAATCTGTAGGATCACTTAAACGATCTTCACCTTTAGCAATATTATTATTATCTAAAATAATTTTATCAAAATTTGTATCTCTAATTTGAGAAGTTGAAGCCCTTGATGGAATATCTACAATATAATCTACTGGAGAAATATAAGAAGATACAGATCGGGTTAATCTTGAAGAGGAATCTGTTAGTCTTGGGATATCCTGGGTTTTAAAACTCAAAGTTACACTACCATCTTTACTTTGTCTGATATCAGAAATCTCCTCACTAGTAATCTCACGAGGTACTGCAGCTTCTTCAATAATCCATTCAGTAGGAAAATTTATTTCTTCCCACTTAATTAATCTACGAGTAATAATTTTTGATTTAGAAAAATTATTTTCAAACAAAACAGTCTCATGATTTTGTTCAGCAATTTTACATCTAGGAGATAAAGTATAAAGAGGTCTATAAACAATTCTAGTACAAATACACATAACTTCTGTTCCGGGTAAATAATCATATCCATTAATCTTAATATTCAAAATTAATGATTGTAATATATTCACATCAGTTAGAGCAATATTTAAATTCGGATAAGCATTAAAATAAATTGCACCATAAGCCAAGGTTGATTGTATAGAACCAATCAAAGAATTTTTCCAATTTAAATTTCTACCATCTCGTAATGCAGCAACAAAACTTTCAGGTAAGCCTTTCAATGTTAATGGCTTAAAAGCAACTTGAACTAAACCAATATGTAAATAATTGAAATCTTTAGATTTGTAATAATCTATGTCATTTTGAGATAATAGATGGAAAACTCCACTATCTTTGTCCATAGTAAAACTTAATTCTGTAGTTTTCACAGTAGTTTTTCCAGCAAATTTTTCAAAAGTTCCCAATTTATAAATAGCCTCTATATTTACTTTAGGAATCACCCAAGTATTTAATAAATCTTGTTGGACAGGAAAATCTACTTGTTCCTTAATCATATTTTTAATAAATTTTGGTTTATTAAACCAAGACATAAGAACTCAAAAAGTTAAGTGTTAAATAATAACTTTCATAACCTAAATATGATCTTCCATGGCTCTGATACCAAACTTTTAGCAGGACCTTTTTAGGGCTGTAGGACCTTTTAGGAAGTATGGGATTTATATAGTTTAATTTGTTTTATGCAAACCACGGAACTATTCAATATAAACCCGACCGGGAACATCCATAGGCGATTTAACCAGCCATACAGGACTTACCAACGGAATCACAAGGTTTATACCCGATATAATCCCTCACTAACCATGCCGGGAACACCCCTCTTAGGGCTTACCAAACTTTTAGCAGTTATTATTTAACACTTATGAATTTATATATATAAATATGTATAAGTGTGCATATATTGTACATGTACAATTAAAACTAAAATTGAAATATTTGTATTTGTATTCTTAGTTTTTCTCGAAAAATCTATGTATAAAATCAGTTTATTTGTATTTTTCTGCTATATTTCGAACTTGCAGCAATTTTTTTTTTTTAATTTCTACCATTTGAAATTTGGAGAAGAAACAAATATAAGATTTAATAAAGATCCTTCAATTACATTAATGATTCTAAAATATATCAGTATTCTCATTTTATCATCTAAACAGTCTAAGTCTCCTCTTGAATTCTAGATATTTTTACTGCTTTCACTTCTATATAATTTTACATTAAGAAAAGTAAATTCAAATATAAAAGTCTTATGAGTTTTCAGTATTTAAATGTCACTATTGAAGTTGGTTGTTTCAATTGGAATATGTGCGTGTAGGAATTTATAAAGAATGAATAATAGCAGTAGTTGGTAGTGCAAAAAAGTTTTCCGGACCTTAACCTTTTATTTTTGGGCTATAAATTTGTAAAGCTATAATTAGGCTAACTAATTACAATATATGTGTATGAATTGTACTAGTGTGTAATTCTCCCTTGCTTGTATACTGTTTCTTTGAATTCGAAGGTGATTGTATTAAAATCTGAGATATGTACAAGTGAACAGAAAAAATAAAAGGGAATCCCTTTCGTGTCGTGTAGGTGTAGTGCAGGAGAACATAAACGCCATGGTTAATAGCAGGAGAAGGAAAAAGAGAAGAAAATCAACTAGTAAAGATCACGCATCTAAGAATCAAGTAAATACACAACACAAACATTCCACAAAGTTCTTTAGCACAAGAACATATGAAAAAAGTTCAATCTGGACTGTATAACATAACAATGTAGAAATCATGTTAGGAAACTTAGAACAACTTTCCAAAGTTAACTACATTTTCCATATCTATGTTCATTCATACAAGTCATCTTGATTTTATAGAAGTCTAAAGAGTACAAAAAGGTTGATAACTAAAGGAAGGTTTGCATTACCGATTCATCATCCATTTCGACTTTTATTTTTTAGTTTCGTCCTAACTGCGACAGGTATATCTATATATCTCTTTCTTTTTTAAAAGAAAAATTATGTTTATGAAAAATATATCTTTATATAAGTCATAGGACTTGCCTAAATTTTCATGTTACCTCGTGTGCCAATAATTAAATGGGTTTCATTTATGTAAATTTAAAATTTTAGTTTCACTTCCATGCTAGGAGTTAACTATTAATTTATATTTACATGTTATTTATTTCACTTTAAGTTTGAATGAAATAGTAAAATAATACTATGTATTCATTAGAGTATTTGGCATAGTACTAATTACACTTTCTCTTAATATTATTGTTGTTGCAAATTTAACTAGTCAATTGGACATGTGAGACTTCTCTTGTTGAATTTTGATTATGCTATAAACTAGTAGATATACTTTTGAATGTAATCAATCTAATTTTTGTTGTGAAATTTTATATTTATAGTCATTCGTAGTTATAATATTGAAGGTATTACAATTATTCAAAGTAGGAACCTTTAAAAGAATATCTCAATAGTTTTTTCTCTTGATGTAGATGGAATTAGAACATCGTAGATGGATATATAATAGGACTCATCATAGTCGTGCGGGATTGAGGGAGGACTTTATAGAAAGAGTTGCGGGGTTTATTGCTAAGGCGAAATCGCTAAATGATTTTTTTGTTCAAGTTAGGACTTTCATCAGAGAGAATTAACTGTTATGAGAAAGGATACATGTTATTTTACAAGGATGATACAACATTAAAAAATTATGTTTCGTAACCAACCTCGAGGTGCATTACTTACCCCCTTTTGCACTTGTGTATGATTATAATACACCCAGCAGGGCTATTAAACATCTGAATTTGTCTTTCTGGTACGTATCTGATCGAATAATGTGCATGAAAGTCAACAAAGAACCTTCCATCATAAACCACTTCAGTGATTGTGACATAAAAATAGGAGTAAATGAGAGTAGGGGTATGCATTCGATTTATCGATTCGATTTTAATCCTTATTGATTATCGATTTATACAATGCTTATCGCTATTGTTTCAATAAGGTTTCGATTTTCTCGATTTCGATTTATCGATTTTGGGGTCTTATCGATTCGGTTATCGATTACATCAATAAGAAAATTTGCGGGATTCCACGGAAAGTATATTGCTATAAACATGCCTAACTTATATGGACAAAAAGAAGTTAAAATAAGACGAAACCATTTATAACATAAAAATTGTATTAATAAGCATATGCAAGAAAACTGAAGTAAGGAATCAAATGTATGCCACCAACACTCCAACAATATAAAAAAATAAAACAAGACAAAATACATCATCATGACTAATTTTATTTTCCATTAATTTAAACTTCATTCCCTTGATCTTTAAATATGATTATTCCTTAAATATGGTAGAAGAAATAATAGGGTAAGGGATTTAGAGTAAATGAAAGGGTATAGATTAGGGAAAATGATATTGTATAGCCGCTTTCAAAATAGTAGCGGAATATATATACATTCTAAATCCCTTACGTTAAACTCTTTCTACAGTTTTCAGTTGGACTTTTTTATATTTCCAAGATTCTGATAAGTTATACTCTTAATAGTTACTACTAGTTAATGCTTATATATATATATATATATATTGTTATAAATAGACTTCTATTTAAGGTGAATGTCTATAATTAGAGAGATTCTAGAGTTTTATTCTTGGTAGCTAAGTCACTACCTCCCTATAAATAAAGGGGTCTTCTACCATTGTAAATCATCCCTAACAATCCCAAGTATCAATAAGAATACTCCTCTCCCTATTCTCTCTATATTGTTCTTGTTCTTGCATTATTCTACTTGTTCTTATATTATTTCATAACACGTTATCAGCACGAGACTCTACCGTCTCAAGAAACTCTTTGAGAAGATTAAGGAGAAATTCGCCCCCACGAATTTCGCTAATTCCGGGCATTATCCGGGTCACGCTTCAAGAGATAAGTATCGATTTTATGTTCGATTAAAATATATAATATGTGTTGTTTCCTTGTCTGCAGCTTTCCATCAAAGACACACAACTTGTTCATAATTGGGGTCATTAAACTCTGGGAGCAAGCATTAGAAATATGGGTTTGTAGGACTTAGTAATTTATTTCGCGGGATAACGCAGTAGAATTTCTATACGGAAAATAGAAGAGATGGTATCATCATAAAGTAATGTAACGGGATGGAAACTCAAGAAGTATATTCGATATCACAACATTTATTGGTATACCTTAAAGGTAAGTAATTTATTTTTCCCTTTCAAATTCTTGAAATTCTACGATTTGATTTCATATACAAACAAAGACAAAATCCGTCCAATTGAATTTGCTCCATTCCCTTTAGAGAATGTGGTAGCAGTATGTGATAAGTCTGAAAGAAGACAAAATCCGTCCAATTGAATTTGCTCCATTCCCTTTAGAGAATGTGGTAGCAGTATGTGATAAGTCTGAAAGAAGACAAAAGTTATTACCGTGAAGGTATCAATGGATGTGGACGTAGCAATAGACGAAATTATAATCGTCATTATTGTAATGAGAACAATAAGGATTCTCAAAATAATCTTTCACTTTATGAAAGTAATATTTGACATGAGATTGTGTATAGCACATACAGATGATTATGATCCATTCCCTGAAGTGAATGTGATAATTGTAATAGAGCCCGTAAGTATGAACACGCTCTTGATGTAATTTTGTTTCATGTCTGACATTATAAAAGGAAAGTTCGTTGCCCTAGAAATTTCGGGCAAGAACTATATGACATGGGTGTTGAATGCTGAAATCCATTTGGATGCAATGGGTCCTAGAGACGCCATCAAAGACAGAAATAATGCATCCACCCAAGACTATGCTAAGGCCTTGATTTTCTTGCGCCATCACCTTGATGAAGGTTTGAAACTATGCTAAGGCCTTGATTTTCTTGCGCCATCACCTTGATGAAGGTTTGAAACTATGCTAAGGCCTCGTTTTTCTTGCGCCATCACCTTAATGAAGGTTTGAAACTGTGCCAATGGCCTTGATTCTCTTGCACCATCACCTTGATGAAGGAAGATGGAATTGTTTGATTTTATTTCACTTATTTGTAATAGTTAGTGAATAGACTAATATTCATTAGTATCAGCTCGTATTAGTTAGTTCATGATATAATGTTAGTATTAGTTCGTTAGAATGTTTCTACATGCTCAAATTTCAATAATATTTTTATTTTCAAGTAGAGGTAATCGACTAACCTAACAATCAGTCGATTATCTAATATTTCGCATTAAAACTGCAAAACAATCGATTGTCAATGTTCAACAATCGATTTTCAATGTCCAACAATCGATTGTCTATGTCTAACAATCGATTGTCGTGAGACAGTGATCTGGAATTTTTCTAAAATAGTCAACAATCAATTGTCTATGTTTAACAATCGATTGTCTTAAAACAGTGATCTGGAATTTTTCAAAATAGCAAAATAATCGAGTGTCAATGGTCAACAATCGATTGTCAATGTTAAACAATCGATTGTCTATGTTTAACAATCGATTGTCGTAAGACTGATCTGAAATTTTTCAAAATAGCAAACAATCGATCGTTTTTTTTTTACAATCGATTGTCAACGTTCAACAATCGATTGTGTATGTTTAACAATCGATTGTCTTCCTGATCTGAAGTATTTCAAAATGTTCAACAATCGATTGTGTATGTTTAACAATCGATTGTCTTAAGACAGCGTGATCTGAAAGCTTTTCAAAATAGCAAATAATCGATTGTCTATGTTTAACAATCGATTGTCAATGTTCAACAATCGATTGTGTATGTTTAACAATCGATTGTTTTAAGAAAATGCTTAAACTGAAATTTTCAAACTGCAAAGTAAACGATTATGGAAAACATATAATCGACTATCTGATTTAGTTAGTCAACTGACCTCAGCAGATTTTGAAAATATTGTTTAAATGTGAAACAAACGGATTGAATTTGTTTATTCTCATGTTCGTATATTTTCTTTTGTATGGCAAACCATGGGAATTAATGATTGAAGGCTCCTGAAAAACAAGTATAACTCTGCCTAAATGAACAATATTTTAGAGAATGCAATGTTCTCCTCCAAGTCTAAGAGGAACTTGTTGAGTTTTAATGATATCAGTCAAAATGTTCTCCTCCAAGTCTAAAAGGAACTTGTTGAGTTTTAGAGATATCATTCAAAATGGATATTAGATTGAGACAATACATGAGTATAATCTTGAATACCTCATTTACTCATGAAAACGAGGCTGCCCACTTCGGTTTGGGGTCACGTCATTTTGCATGCAGCAATGCTAGTTCGTCGGCTGCCCACTTCGGTTTGGGGTCACGCCATTTTGCATACAGCAATGCTAGTTCGTCTCTGACTGACGAATTGACACAAATATTCCCCGTTGCAATTGGTTTTGGGTCATGAACCTAATATATCCCATTTAAGAATCTTTGGATGCGCAGTATATGTGCCTATAGCACCGCCATCCCGCACCAAAATGGGTCCGCAAAGAAAGTTAGGAATATATGTTGAGTTTGAATCGCCCTCCATTATTCGCTACCTCGAAACATTGACAGGAGATTTGCACGATTTGCAGACTGTCAATTTGATGAGACACTTTTCCCAAAATTAGGGGGAGAAGTTGGTGAAACCAAACCGGAAATTTTGTGGAAAAATGCATCATTATCTCATCTTGATCCACATACCTCTATTTGTGAAAGAGAGGTACAAAAGATTATCCATTTGCAAAGAATAGCAAATCAAATGCCTGACGCATTTACGGACTTGAAAAGGATAACGAAATCCCACATCCCCGCGGAAAATGTTCCAATCCGTATTGATGTCCCTGTTGGACAATCATCTAGTGTCATATCCAATGAGTCAAATGCACGCCTGAAGCGTGGCAGGCCATTAGGTTCCAAAAATCGAAATCCTAGAAAGAGGAAAGCAAATGATCAAAATGACACTACGAAAGAATCTCATGAGGAAATTCATGATTTAACAAATTCTGAGATTCATGAAGAATCCATTGAGCCCGAGGCTCTGGAAAATACGGAACTATCCATAAATCCAATCAATATTGAGGCAAATATTAATCGAGTGGATATAGTGGTGGATAATGTCTTTGCTTATAATGTCGCATCTAGCATTATGCAAGAATGTGAGGATCTCGAACCTCAATCTGTTGAAAAATGTCGAAAAAGACATGATTGGCCAAAGTGGCAAGAAGCAATTCAATCAGAATTGAATTCGCTGGCAAAACGTGAAGTTTTTGGCCCTATAGTTGAAACACCTAATGGTGTCAAGCCTGTTGGCTATATATATGGCATGAATGATCGTTGGTCACGTACCTATTGTACGCCAAAGTATTTTGGAAATATGACTATTAAAGGACAACGATAATGCAAGAAACATATCTTGCATATAAGTTTGACATGACCATAATGGTATAACTTTCTCTTTAAGAAAGATATTCACCACATGGATGTTGATGAATCTGTGGTAGTACAAAATTAATTGAGAGCTCTAGAAGAGCCAATTATTACTATGTTGGAGAAACACAATTGAGTATTGTGTTGTAGTAAGTCTCAAAGAAACTTATTCAGTTTCCAAAGTACACGCGAAAGCGATTGATTATATTGAGACTATAAATAAAGGAAGGATTTGATATCTCCTATTACTACAACTTGTAGCGGGGTAATTTGTATATGAAAAGCTACCCGCTTTGTTCTCCAGTTTGTACTACACAAACGAAAGAATGCCACAATAAAGTGAATATCTATTGGTATAAAACCCATGTCATAATAAACCTGAAGTTTATTGATAAGTGCACATGTCATGGTGTAAATTTGAAGTTTACCAATATTGATAATTTATTCAGTTGGCATTCGTGTTAGCCATCTCATTTTAAGTATGATGTGCAAATTCACATAGGTGAATATTAAAGAACTAGAAAGTTCTTTACGAATTCTCTTGTATCACTTGTTCTCATTAATGAACTGACCAACTAAAGAGTTCGGGTTGAAGCCCATAAATTCTGGAAATATCAAAGGTGAATATGGGCCCATTCACCTGCCATGTATACCACATATGATGCATCTATGAAATGGTTACACGCGCAATTGTTATTAACCCGTAGCCTGGCCGGTGCTTGCGAGGTAAATTGCTCAATAATCTAAATTCGAGCATAATTTCCAGATTCTCTACTCAAGATTGTTCATCTTGATAAGTTGGTTTATATCAAAGTTGGTTTAGCAAGATAATTATTGAGTGCTTCCACTTAATAGCTAAACTGTTTCTTACGAGAACAAAGTTATATATATCAGTTTGATATACGTTGTATACGAGAGTATATTATATTCTCCCCTCACAAGTGGTTCAGGGTCAGGAACCAAATAATTTCATCTTATTATTAATGTGCTGTGTATATTGACATGATAATGCACAAAGATGATTTCCCAAAGTTGAGGAAACAAGTTAGCTTTTCTAACATGAGGGGGAGACATGATAAACAATTGAGAAAAGGTTACATGGGAAGAATTATCATTTGTATATGTAGGTCCCCGAATATCATGATATGAACCTGAAGTTCATAAAATGGATAATTCAATTGCAACATATTGCAAAGCATGCTATACGCATTTGCTGACCCAAAGAAAGTGACTATATTCTCACTACAAATGCTCATATTAAGTCCCAGAAGGACAAAGTCTTTGATACTCTTAAGGCGTATAGACAAATACTTGATTCCATGTGAAAGACATGTAGATTTGGACATGTAGTTCAAATACTTGAGAGTATAAAAGTCAAAGGTATGTATAATCAGTTTTCGATATCTTATTTGTTTAGCATGACATGAAAACTTGATATGCATCTAAAGTCTATTATGTGACTTACATGACTTAACTTGAAAGATTTACGTTGCTTGAAGCATATGCAATTCTTGGTCCTGAAGTACCACATCCCAAGTACAATTTGTGTACATCTGAATCTTGCTATAACTATAAGCATGATGGCATTGAGAATACATCTATGAAGATATTGAAGAGTCATTCTGCGACATTATATGAAGATGTTCATATCTATCAAGAATGATGATTTTAAGGTGCGGAATATTTGTTCAAGTCAATATGGTTGATTTATTTATCAAATCTCTACCAAAGATCGTTTTGAAGATGATGCACAAGATTGGAATGCAAATGCTCAAGGATATAAATTGATGTTCTTATTAGGGGGAGTTAATGCGCGTTGCACTCTTTTTCCCTTACAAGGTTTTGTACCACTGGGTTTTCCTTGCGAGGTTTTTAACCAGGCAACCAATAGGCGCATATTCAAACATGTGTACTCTTTTTCCTTCTCTTTAATTTTTCCCATTGGGTTTTGGTTTTAAGGTTTTAACGAGATACATTGTTGAATAGACATTCAAGGGGGAGTGTTATAAATAAACTTCTATTTAAGGTGAATGTCTATAATTAGAGAGATTCTAGAGTTTTATTCTTGGTAGCTAAGTCACTACCTCCCTATAAATAAAGGGGTCTTCTACCATTGTAAATCATCCCTAACAATCCCAAGTATCAATAAGAATACTCCTCTCCCTATTCTCTCTATATTGTTCTTGTTCTTGCATTATTCTACTTGTTCTTTTATTATTTCATAACATATATATATATATATATAATTTTTATTGCAGGAAAAGTTAAAAGAGGGACCAACGTCTCATGCTGAGGTCTTTGTAGAGATACATAAGAAAAGGAAGGAAGACGGTTCAAGAGAAGGATGTGTTAAGCCACGTGCATCGGAACAATATGTAAAATCATAACTTTAAGACTATTTTCACTGTGATATTGATTTATTTATATAATCCTTTTTATTTTTAGTTCAGGATGAATATCATAAAAGCTTGGATGAATGGTTTCAGACGCAACATACTTCTGATGATGGTATTCCAATCCAACCGTCACCCGATGTTATGACTTCAATATGGACGAATGTAGCAGGTGGTGTATCCAAAGGAAGAGTTTACGGGCTTGGAGTACAACGGCCTTCCTCTTTTCGTCCATCGCCATTCGGATGCTCCTACTATGTAAAATCAGAAAGAAATGGAAATAATGCAAAAGAATATTGAGTTGTTGTCGAAACGATGTGAGACAGCCGAAGCTCACATTGCTAGAATAGATAAATACATGAAAAAATACATGTCTCACTTTTATGATGATGAAGACACTGATTCTAATGTGTAGTAGTGATTTAAGGGTGATTACTGTTTTTGGATGTTTAAATTTTATATTTAGACTTTATGATAGAGTTGAATGATGTGGTATATATATGTTTAGACTTTATAATATTAGTGTCGATATGTATTAGCTACTCAACTTAATATTGAATATTTAGACGTTAAGTAATGTTTTGATTTGATATTATGGGATTTGAATGTTTGTTTGTTGATGTTGGAATTAGTTGGTTTGATAATTAGATTGTTTAGTTGGAATTCGTTGTGTAGTTGAAGTTGATTTGTTCAGTTGATTGTTTAGTTGGAATTGGCTTGTTGAATTGGTTGTTTATAATATTTTGTATTTGACATGTGAAGTGCTAGTAAAATAGCAGTATTCTATCAAATTTCAACCTAATTTTTCGACTACTGTAGTCAAAAAGTGTACCCATCATGATGATTTTTTGACTATAATAGTCAGAAAATGAGGCCAGAATAATACAGACTCCGACTATTGTACTCAGAAAATATAATAAAATAATTAATAAAAAATTATTATTTGTATAATATACCCACTACAATAGTCGAAAATATTTTTAAAAGAAATAATAGTTTTTTCTTATTTTCCGATTACTTCAGTCGGAAAATAGCTGTATTTTCTAATTTTTGGCGAAAAATATTTTCCGATCAATATTTTTTCATCTACTTTAAATAGTCCGAAAGTAGTCGGAATAGGTACTTTTTCGACTACTTTTCGACTATTTTGGTAGTCGGAAAATAGGAAATTTCTTATAGTGACTATCTATTCTGACTACTTTCCGATTATTTTGATAGTCGGAAAATAAGAAATTTCTTGTAGTGACTTCCACCACACTTCTTATGGTAATTTACTTAAAAATTGATTTACAATTAATTAGCCATAACATGGTAAATTGTTAACCTAAAAAAAGATTTTTAAGTGCTAAAAACATATACATGACAATTTTCAATTGGACCTCTCTCTCCAAAATGGTTGACGATTAGGAATTTATTAATACAAGCTCTCCTCAATCGTCAATTTGTTCAAATTATTTTCAGATCCCATTTAGTTCCTTTTATATAGATCGTATTCTCTTTTCTTGAAAAGAGAAAAAAAAAGGAACATGAAAAAAAGGAGCAAAAGCAGAAAGTTGGGTAGATGTCATGATCCCAAGCTTATGCCATGTATTGTTTGCTTTGGCCTAGGTCATCAACGGATACTATGTACAACGGGCATCATAAATATAATATTAAAATTGAATCTTCCTCAGTACTTTGATGGAACAAACCCCGGTGGCCAACTGAGTATAGGAAAATCTCATATTTTTGAAAAGGTGGTGAGGTAAACCTCCGCGAGGATATTGAATTTCAAGGGAGGATGAATTTGATACCCATAATGGAGGGTGGCCCGATGAGAGCAGGTCAAACAGAATTGACGGATTTTTCGCTTGGCAAGCTTTTAAAAAAGGGTTCATATGTAACTTTAAGCGAATCTCACATAAGAATTGAAGAGATTTACAAGACATGATACAAATACACATCGTTCGCACGCTCTTGGGGAAATATAAATTCATGCGAACTTGGGCCCAAAACGAATAATACGTACCATGAACTTGGGTCACATGATAAATCTTTTTAGAACCACCATTTATATTTTAATCATGTTAAAACTTTTTTAGAAAATAGCCTTGCACTTTAATTTTGAAGCACGTCGTTAGAATTTTCAGCCACAATGTTGAAAATTCTGAATATTCTAGTAGTGTGCTGTAAGATTTTGTCCCAGAGCTATTTTCAAAAAAAATTTCTTGACAAGATCAAAATTTTAACGATGAAACTAAGTGGGCGTTTGGTCATAAGAATCGTAAAATTTTTAAAAAATGTGAAAAAAAATTTCTAGCAAAAGTGCTATTTGAAAATTAAAATTGTATTTGGGGATGATTATAGTTTTGGATTGTTTTTGAAGTTTTGTGAGTGAAAGTTTTGAAAAATAACTTTTTGGAATTGTCAAAATTTTTGAAGAATCCTAAAATTTATTTTCAAGTTAAAATTAGAAATTTTATGATCAAATAATACTTGAAAAAAAAGTAAAAAAAATCGAAAAAAAGTGAAAAATTTATCATGTCCAAACGCGTTCTAAATAATCCTATTTGTGCAAATCGCCCAAAAAAAGGCCGGGAAGTATATAAGTAAGGTGAATATAACTGAAAAGGCAAACGTAATTAACTGCCGATTCAATTTCTAACACATACTGGAAATCAACCTCTGTTTAACTGTTTCAGATAAAACTTTACATTCAATGATAACTCTTCAGCTTCTCCTTCCATTATCTTCACTTCAAAACCCTAATTTTAATTCAAAAAACCCAAACTTCCCACTTTCCAAATTCAACCCTTCATCCAAAACTTTCCAATTCAGTGATACCCATTTCAGTTTTTTCATCAAAACTTCCAAGATTCTAACTTTCAAGCAATTTAGATGTAACAAAGCTCAAAATCAGAGCTTTATATGTAAAGGGGTTAAAAAGACTCAAATGAAGAGACTTCAAAGGCAGTTTTGGACCGCGGTGGTGGTGGCGACGGTGGCGGAGGTGGAGATGATGAGCAAATTAGGATTTTGCCAGAATGGCTGAATTTTAGTCCAGATGATGCAAAAACGGTCATTTTAGCAGTGGTTTGTATCACTTGCATTTAGGTCCTTTGTGGCTGAGCCAAGGTTTATACCTTCTTTGTCCATGTATCCCACATTTGATGTTGGAGATAGAATTGTAGCTGAAAAGGTAAAAAAATTTAATTTTTGCCAACCCCAACTTGTTTGGGACCGAGACTTAGTAGCTGTTGTTGTATATGTTTGTGAATTTATTCATCTTGTTGTGGATGAAGTTGACCTTTCCAAATATAATCGTGTCTCAAATCGAGGTTTAAGCTAGGTTGAATGCTAGTGTAAAAACTTATCTAAACGGAATAGATGAATCATATAAGCTAATCCTGACTAGTTTGGGATTGAGGTATAATTGATATATAAGGGGTGTTGATAAAGTTGGTCACCTTTTTTTCCCTGATAGCTATGGTGTTCGGGCAGCTTGTGTACACCTCGAATATTTCACTCTATACCTGCTACCTCCCACAGCGCAAGTATCGGTTTACTTTGCCGGCCAAGGCTTCAGCAGACGGAAAGAAATCACCTTTTTTGTCTCTGCAGTCATTTGAGCCTGGTTTCCACACCCTTGAGTTAGAAACATCTTTTTGCTGAATATTTCCTTCTGATTTGGCTAGTGACAGCTGTTTAGGTAAGTTTCATGTTGGAGACAAATTGAAATGTGGGGGAATCAAATGTTGGAGATGAATTGAAATGTAGGGTATATGATGGATTGATGGTTGCAGAATTTATGCTTCTGTTATTGTTCCCTCCTGAGAGTCTGAATGTTGAATTTGAAATAAAAATGTCAGTATCAGTAAGTATACATGTGGAAACATGGAGTAGTTTGACTTTGAATTTGATTTTAGGATTGTAAAATTATAGTAGTGATTAACTGTCAGTTTGCTATCATTTCAGTTGTAAATGCATCAAAATACCTTTCACTGGGTGTCAGAATAGTTTTAGATGGCTACCTGCAAATTGCATCTAAAGTCATTTCTGTTATACAATATTTGAGGTTAGTCGCATTGTGTTGCAATCATCTAAAGACAATTATTTGTGCTATGATGTCCGCTCCATGTGTATTATTTGTTAGAATATGGCGGATCGATTATTTTAAAGTCATTGTTGTTTGTTAACTATGTTGATTGTGATTTACAGGTCAGCTACTATTTCAGAAAGCCATGTCCCAATGATATAGTAATATTCAAAAGTCCTCCAGTCCTTCAGGAAGTAGGATACACAGATGACGATGTCTTTATTAAAAGGATTATTGCAAAGGAAGGTGATATTGTCGAGGTGACTTCAATAGATAACAGAAGCAGCATTACTACTTTTTAATTGCTGTGAACTTGAACTGCTTAGTTGTGACTGATCACTTGGCATTTCATAGCCACCACTAGTTCCGTTACGTGTAGTTTCTAATTGCATCATGTAGATATAGATATATGCATGAGCATTACCCAAGTGGTCTAAGATGGAGTTGCAACCACAAGGCTGCAACTCTAGTACATGGCGTATGTGCTACCTGAACTAGTATAAGTTTAGGTTGTCAAATAGTAGAATTCTTCTCCAGTCTTTGCTCTTTTAGGAGAATGCCTCGTGAATTTGCTTATAAATTGATATTCACTTTGAACCCAAACAAGGTTCTTTTTGGTGTCTCATTACTCCTGTCCACTTTATCACAAATTCGAAGTCCACCTCTCTTATTTTGTTCCAACCTCAGATAGTGTCCATTTCACTGAAATGGAAAAGTCTATTTAATAGGAGTACTTTAAAGAAGAAACTATATAGAACCCTCTTCTTTTTTTTTGGTAATTAAGAATTTTATTAATCACCAAAGATGTTGCAATACAAAATCATAGTTCAGCTTATACACAGCTAAGTATCACATCTAGTCTGTGTTACCTACTATCTCTATAACTACCTAACGTATATTTACAAGAGAAATTGCTGCATATGTTGTCTAACTTTGGGGGTTCCTCTAACATTACAAATATACGCTAGTTCCCTGAGTAAAGTATCACTGCTACGGAATATAGAATCCTCTTTTAGACTTTCCATTGTAACTTCTTTTCTTTTTTCATTCAAAAACAACAAAAAGATAACTCAAAATTTAAAACCTACTTTCCCATTTAATTATTCACATTGTCACTTTCTCCTGGTCAAATCAAAACTACAGATTCAATTTGAGAGAGTAAATCTATTTCTAGTTAGGAACTCACCAGTTGTGTTTCCTCTAGGTTTATTATAGTGAAGGAAGGTCTGAGGGGAAGTTTTGTCTTCTTTCTTTCATTTGCTATAGTGTTATCAAAAGCAAAAAGTGCAAAAATGCTCTAAGGTTTGTTAGGGCTTAAGTGCAAATAAAGTGCGGGCTTTCTTGAAGAAAGGTTCAAAAGGGAAAAAAAAATACTAATATGTATGTGTAGTCCAAGATTGAAGGCGAGCCTTGGCATAACTAGTAAAGTTGTTGTCATGTGACTAGGAGGTCGCGAGTTCGAGTCGTAGAAACAACCTCTTGCAGAAATGCAGGGTAAAGTTGCATACAATAGACCCTTGTGGTCCGGCCCTTCCCCGAAACTCATGCATAACGATAGCCTAGTGCAACGCGCTGCCCTTTTAGTCAAAGACAATTATAAACATGAATAACAAATATATGGATAAGAAATTGGAAAAAAAATTATGAGTAAGTGACAACAACAACCCATTATAATCCCACAAGTGGGGTCTGGGGAGAGTAATATGTACGCAGACCTTACTCCTACCCCGAGGGGCAAATAGGTAGTTTCCAGTAGACTCTCGGTTCAAGAAAGCAACAGGAGACGATATATTAATACTATCAATAGATTCATAATAAAATAACATGGAATACATAACATAACATAAAATAACAAAATAACGGCAGTATAAGAAATATAAGAAATACGAAACGGATGGAAAATATAGTAGTAACCAACAGATAAAGCCCAACATCAGTAGCTGATCAGAAACATCCTACGACTAACTCCTAATTGGCTAGTCTCACTCTCGTGCGCTGTAGAAATATTCACCACTTTTCTCTAACCTACAACCTTAATGCTTGACCTCCATAATTCCCTGTTAAGGGCCATGTCCTGCTTGATCACCTCTCCCCAATACTTCTTAGGTCTCCCTCTACCTCTCCTCGTGCTCACCACAACCAGTCGCTCATACCTTCTCACCGGTGCATCACTGCTCCTCCTCTGAATGTACCCGAACCATCTGAGTCTCGCTTCCCCGCATCTTGTCCTCCATGGGAGCCACACCCACATTTTCTCGAATATCTTCATTCCTAATCTTATCCATCCTTGTATGCCCATACATCCACCTCAACATCCTCATCTCTGCAATTTTCATCTTCTGGATGTGTGAGTTCTTAACCGGCTAACACTCGGTCTCATACAACATGGCAGGCCTAACTACTACTCTATAAAGCTTACCTTTCAGTAACGCTGGCGCTTTCTTGTCACACAGGACTCCCGTCGCTAACCTCCACTTCATCCATCCCACCCCTATACAGGGTGACATCCTCGTCGATCTCTCCGGTCCCCTGAATAACTGACCCAAGGTACTTGAAACTACCCCTCTTAGGGATGACGTGAGAGTCAAGCCTCACTTCTACTCCGCCGTCGGCTCGGCCCAAAATTTGCACTTGAGGTATTCGGTCTTCGTCCTGCTCAACCTGAAACCTTTTGACTCAAGGGCATGTATCCAAACTTCTAGCCTCTCGTTGACGCCGCGTCGAGTCTCATCAATTAGGATTATGTCATAAGCAAATAGTACGCACTATGGCACCTCCCCTTGAATATGATGTGTTATGGCATCCATCACCAGGGCAAATAGGAAAGGGCTGAACGCAGACCCTTGGTGCAACCCCGTAACTACCGGAAAATGCTTGGAGTCGCCTCCTACTGTCCTAACTCTCGTCTTAGCTCCATCTTACATGTCTTTAATCATGTAGGCAACCGGGATCCCTTTAGCCTGTAAGCAGCTCCATAAGACCTTCCTAGGAACCCTGTCGTACGCTTTCTCTAGATCGATAAACACCATATGGAGATCCTTCTTCAAATCCCTGTATTGTTCCACCATCCCTCCTAATAAGGTGGATAGCTTCTGTGGTACATTGCCCCAGCATGAACCCGAATTGTTGTCTGAAATGAATCAATGAAATATCAATTATGTGGTGTTGCCTCTTTAGGATTACACTCATTGGCTAGGAAAAGTATCCCTTAAAACCTTGATGCACTCAACATGCCTCACTTCAAGGCTTAAGACCGCTTTAAGAGCGTATAACACCGCCACATGCACACTTGTTTCTTGTTGCTATATTTTCTTTCATTTTTTATTCCTTGGTTGCAATGTGGGGAGGGGTTTATTACCAAATATCTGTCCAAGTTGAGCAATATAAAGGAAATAATTTGGTTATTCTTGGTAGTGCAGGTTCATGAAGGAAAGCTGATCGTAAATGGGGTTGTGAGAAATGAAGATTTTCTTCTCGAGGCACCCAAATACGAAATGACACCAGTGGTATGTTCCATTTTTAAAAATTCACCTAACTCAGCAATCAGCTTGCCTCCCAATCTCCTCAGGAAGTTTTGACTAATACTAAAAGCCTAAAACTGTCAAAGTTGTGGCCAAAATGTGTTGTTTAATTTCCATTTTGTGTGAGAATAACTCCTGCTGCTCTTACTGTTTTACATATTCATGTCTCAGTGCAGCGTGTTCCTGAGAATTCAGTTTTTGTTATGGGTGATAATCGGAATAACAGCTATGATTCGCATGTGTGGTGAGTTGTCCGCTCTTTGAAAAAAGCTGAAACCATCTCGCAATCTGCTTAGATTCATTAAACATGCTCATTTTATGTATCAATCTTATTAAAACAGGGGACCCCTTCCTGCAAAGAATATAATAGGCAGATCGATATTTTGGTATTGGCCTCCAACAAGAATTGGCGGGACAGTTCTTCCTCAAGGTTGTATGTTGACAAGCAGGAGAATAGTTTAGCACCTCAATAACTTAATTAGTTAGCCTGAAAACTAAAGGCACGGTATCTCCTTTCTTCTTTTTGGTGGTTTTCGTTTCAACTCCCTTTCTATAATTGACATGAAAATGTAAAAAAATGTTGTTTATTCAATTTAGTGCACTGCAATTACTGCAGAGCTGATAATATGTCTAGTTTGAGGTAGGATGTATTGTATATTAGCAGGCATTTGACTCAGTTCTCCTTTCTAATAATCTCTCCTTCCATTTCTTGAATAGTAGTATCAATGATTCTCAATGGAGATGTATTGGCTCATTAATTGAGTTTCTAGACATGACACCCCCCCCCCCCCCCCCCCCCCCCCCAATTGACTTAAAAAGTTAATAATGACATCTCTCTTGGTAAGTACACTCAAACATCTCTATAACAACCTCGTTTGTTTCAGATTTTTTTGATTGTTATAGCTAAGTGTTGTTATAGCGAACATATATTATAACATAGCATGGAAATTGATTCCAAAAGAAATTTGGTTTTCATAATGAATGATTATTATTTGATTCACTTTCTCTCTCTTCGCCTTCTCTCATCGCTCTCTTGACTGAGGCTAACATCCTTAGCACCACCTCCTTCTGGCGAGTCTCCGGTTTCAACAGGTAAGTATCTCTCTCTCTTTCTTTTCTCCTATCTTGTGCCTTTCAGGTAAATCTAAGAAGCATTCTCTCTGTTGTTTGATCTTCTACTTTAGTTGTATTTGTGTCTGTTGTTCGAGCTTACTGCCCAGTTTGTTTTGCTGGGAACTGTTCCCGTAAATTATTTTGCTTGGAACATTGTTCCGACAACAGCTCTCATAGTGGTCTCTCCTGCTCAATTTTTTTTATCACCTCCCACACCATTGAAACACCCATCGTCAGGCGCACATTCCCTGCAAATTTTATCGCCGGAATCTTCCACACGCGCCTCCACTGTTAATCCACGCACCTCCACTGTCAGCCACGCGTTGGCGCGTGACCCTACTTTCGGTCACTTTTTCCTCCGGCTTTTTTTACACAGTTTTTTCTCCTCACTGATCCGACTAACTTGGTACTCTCAGAATACTTCTCTGGTCACTTTCATTCTCTACTGTTCACTTAGCCACCTTTTCTTCTCACTGCTTATTCACAGCAGATCTTGAAAGAGAGATTTACTTTTACAGTCAGCGACTGACTCTCTCTCTCTCTCTCTTATGCAAACAACTTGTATTTTACCTAATTTATCAGAGTTTAGACCTAATTGGCGGATTCTTGGATCCAAAGTTTGTACATTTTTATTGTATTTACATTCTCGACCTAGGCCAGCTTCAGATCTGCCTTCTCTCTCTTTCTCCAGCGTTCTTCGTCTCTTCCATTATCCGGTCAGTAAATAGACATAAATTTTGCTCTTTCTTCTGTCGTTGTTTATCTGTCTTTCCGATTTGCTTTAGAGTATAATTTTGTTTCAAAACAAGCTTTCCAAATTCAACTCTGAGATCTGAAATTTCAGCTTAAAAACAAGGAAAAGTAAATAAATAAAAAAAAGAATGGCGAAGGATTTTTAAATCTGGTCAGCTTCCTGTTGCATTACTTCTACAACTCCTGGGTGTTCGAGTTTGATTTCGATTTACAGAAATTGAAGCTGCATTTTGTTGATTTGGTTCTCGTTGAGTTCCAGCTCTTCATTTGCCTTTATTTGGTTATTCAAGTTTGTCTCTACTGCTTTTTAGAGGTTTTAAATTCTTGCTTTTCGCCGGCGATTTTTCCGGCAACCCCTGCTCTTTTCTTTCTATTCTCTCTTCTGCTTTTTTGTGGGTGTGTGTGGGTGTGTTCTGTTTTCTTGGACAGGTGCCTTATTTTTCCAGCGAGGATTTCCGGCAAGCTACAGTACTTCCGGTGACTCCCGTTCAGACTTTCGGCAGGATGCAATAGAACTACACGTTCCGATAAGCTTCAGGAAAACTTGGGCGCATCAAAGCCTACTTTCAGGTTTTTCCACCGGGAGTTGGTACCTCCCGCTCTCTTGTTTACTTTGTACACCTTTTTACGTATTTTAGCTAGCATTCCGTGTGAGGTTTATTCTGTTGCTATCTACTTTGCATCTTTTTGCGTATTCCGCTATAGTGCGTGTGTGCACCACTATTCCCCATAGTCGGTTGGAGGGATAGTGGCCGCGGCGGGGGATGATAGCGTAAGGTCATGTCCTCGGGGAGTGGGGGCGGTGGCTGGGGTGAGTAGGGGGCAGGGGGTGGTCCTGCGGGTAGGGCGGGTGGTAAGGGTAGGAAGAGGGTAGCGGACGGTCATAGATTAAGGATTGGGTCATGGAACATAGGCACTCTGACGGGTAAGTCCATTGAGTGGGCAAAGGTTCTTCAGAAGAAGAGGGTTAACATAGCATGTGTCCAGGAGACTAGGTGGAAAGGGTCGAAGGCGAGGAATGTAGATGGGTTTAAGCTGTGGTATTCTGGGGTCGTGAGAGGTAAGAATGGAGTGGGTATCTTGGTAGATAGGGACCTAAGGGAGTCCGTGGTTGAGGTTAGGCGAGTGAATGATAGGTTAATGTCTATTAAGTTGGTTATTGGGGGTTGCGTCCTCAACGTCATAAGCGCTTACGCGCCGCAAGCGGGCTTAGACGAGGAGGCTAAGAGGCGCTTTTGGGAGGACTTGGATGATCTGGTGAGTAGTATTCCCCAATCTGAGAAGTTAGTTATTGGAGGGGACTTTAATGTCATATTGGGGCTGATGCTGGTGCTTATGGTGAGGTGCACGGTGGTTTCGGCTTTGGGGTTAGGAACGGAGGAGGCACTTCGCTGCTTGATTTCGCTGGGGCTTCCGAGCTTCTGATTGTGAACTCGACATTTCAGAAGAGGGAGGAGCATTTGGTCACCTTCAAGAGGAAAGAAAAGAGCAGGGGTTGCCGGAAAAATCGCCGGCGAAAAGCAAGAATTCAAAACCTCTAAATAGCAGTAGAGACAAACTTGAATAACCAAATAAAGGCGAATGAAGACCTGGAACTCAACGAGAACCAAATCAACAAAACGCAGCTTCAATTTCTATTTTTTTATGGGTGTGTGTGGGTGTGTTATGTTTTCTTGGACATGTGCCTTATTTTTCCAGCGAGGATTTCCGGCAAGCTACAGTACTTCCGGTGACTCCCGTTCAGACTTTCGGCAGGACACAATAGAACTACACGTTCCGATAAGCTTCAGGAAAACTTGGGCGCATCAAAGCCAACTTTCAGGTTTTTTCACCGGGAATTGGTACCTCCCGCTCTCTTGTTTACTTTGTACGCCTTTTTACGTATTTTAGCTAGCATTCCGTGTGAGGTTTATTCTGTTGCTATCTAGTTTGCATCTTTTTGCGTATTCCGCTATAGTGCGTGTGTGCGCCACTATTCCCCATAGTCGGTTGGAGGATAGTGGCCGCGCGGGGGATGATAGCGTAAGGTCATGTCCTCGGGGGTGGGGGCGGTGGCTGGGGTGAGTAGGGGGCAGGGGGTGGTTCTGCGGGTAGGGCGGGAGGTAAGGGTGGGAAGAGGGTAGCGGACGCTCATAGATTAAGGATTGGGTCATGGAACATAGGCACTCTGACGGGTAAGTCCATTGAGTGGGCAAAGGTTCTTCAGAAGAAGAAGGTTAACATAGCATGTGTCCAGGAGACTAGGTGGAAATGGTCGAAGGCGAGGAATGTAGATGGGTTTAAGCTGTGGTATTCTGGGGTCGTGAGAGGTAAGAATGGAGTGGGCATCTTGGTAGATAGGGACCTAAGGGAGTCCGTGGTTGAGGTTAGGCGAGTGAATGATAGGTTAATGTCTATTAAGTTGGTTATTGGGGGTTACATCCTCAACGTCATCAGCCCTTACGCGCCGCAAGCGGGCTTAGACGAGGAGGCTAAGAGGCGCTTTTGGGAGGACTTGGATGATCTGGTGAGTAGTATTCCCCAATCTGAGAAGTTAGTTATTGGAGGGGACTTTAATGGTCATATTGGGGCTGATGCTTGTGGTTATTGTGAGGTGCACGGTGGCTTCAGCTTTGGGGTTAGGAACGGAGGAGGCACTTTGCTGCTTGATTTCGCCAGGGCTTCCGAGCTTCTGATTGCGAACTCGACATTTCAGAAGAGGGAGGAGGATTTGGTCACCTTCAAGAGTTCGGCGGCGAGGACTCAGATTGATTACATCCTCATCAGTAGGAGCAATAGGGGTATGTGCAAGGATTGCAAGGTTATTCCGGGAGAGTCCCTTTCGACTCTTCATAGACTCCTAGTGATGGATGTCGGTCTCTGGGTGAAGAGGAAGAGGAGGGGCGCTCGGGGACAACCGCGGATTAGATGGGGTGTTTTGACTAAGGAGAAAGCACAGGAGTTGGAAATGAGGTTAGCTGAGGGCGGAGCTTGGAGAAGTTCTGGGGAAGCGGACGCTATGTGGTCAAAGACGGCGAACTTGGTTAGGGAGGTAGCGACGTGCTCGGGGTAGCCAAGGGCTATTCAGGCAGACATCAGGGTGACTGGTGGTGGAACGATGTAGTCGAAGGAAAAGTGGAGGTGAAGAAGGCGGCGTTCGCTAAGTTGGTAGGGAGCACAAGCGAGGAAGAATGAAGAACGAACATGGAGATCTACAAGGTGGCGAGGAAAGAAGTAATGATGGCGGTTACGGAAGCTAAAAACGCGGCGTTTGGTCGCATGTATGAGGAACTAGGGGAGAGAGGCGGGGACAAGAAGTTATTCTGGTTAGCTAAAGAAAGGGAAAGGAAGGCACGTGATCTTGACCAAGTTAGGTGTATCAAGGGCGAGGATGGTAGAGTTCTGATGGGGGAGTCTCAAGTCAAGCAGAGGTGGCAGGCGTACTTTTGGGACTTACTTAACGAGGAGGGGGATCGTAACAGAGAGCTAGGGGAGCTGAGGCATTCAGAGCAACATAGAGACCTTGGATACTGCAGGCGCATTAGGGCGGAGGAGGTCATGGGGGCTTTGCGTAGGATGAGTAGGGGTCGAGCGACCGGGCCTGACGAGATTCCCGTGGAGTTCTGGAAGTGCATGGGTAGGTCAGGAGTGGAGTGGCTCTCCAGGTTGTTCAATGCGATCTTCAGGACCAAAAGGATGCCGGATGAGTGGAGGTGGAGTACAGTGGTGCCCTTGTACAAGAACAAAGGGAACATCCAGTGCTGCAACAACTATAGGGGTATCAAATTAATAAGTCACACCATGAAGGTTTGGGAGCGGGTGATTGAGGCGAGGGTGAGGGAGATGACATCTATATCTGGGAATCAGTTCGGTTTCATGCCGGGTTGCTCCACTACAGAGGCTATCCACCTTGTCAGGCGGCTGGTGGAGCAGTTCAGGGATAAGAAGAAGGACCTACACATGGTGCTTATCGACTTGGAGAAGGCGTATGACAAGGTCCCAAGGGAGGTGCTATGGAGGTCCTTGGAGGCGAAAAGCGTGCCGGAAGCCTACATCAGAGTAATCAAGGACATGTACGATGGAGCTAAGACTAGGGTTATGACGGTGGGTGGCGACTCAGACCACTTCCAGTGGTTATGGGGCTCCATCAAGGATCGGCGCTAAGCCCCCTCTTGTTTGCCTTAGTGATGGATGCTCTAACCCGACATATTCAAGGGGATGTGCCTTGGTGTATTCTATTTGCTGATGATATAGTATTGATAGATGAGACGAGGGTCGGTGTTATTGAGAGGTTAGAGGTATGGAGACAGACTCTCGAGTCTAAAGGTTTCAAAATAAGCAGATCTAAGACAGAATACCTGGAGTGCAAGTTTAGCGCCGAGCCGAGCGAAGTAGGCAGGGAAGTGATGATTGGATCTCAGGTCATCGCCATGGGGGACAGTGTCCGATATCTTGGGTCTGTGATTCAGGGGACGGAGAGATTGACGGGGACGTCACTCATCGTATAGGAGCAGGGTGGTCAAAGTGGAGGCTTGCATCAGAAGTCCTGTGTGACAATAAAGTTCCACATAAACTCAAGGGGAAATTCTATGGAGCCGTGGTTAGACCTACGATGTTGTATGGGGCGGAGTGCTGGCCCGTGAAGAACTCTCATGTTCAGAGAATGAAGGTTGCGGAGATGAGGATGCTCAGGTGGATGTGCAGGCACACCAGGTTAGATAAGATTAAGAATGAAGTTATTCGAGAGAAGGTGGGGTGGCCCCGGTGGATGAGAAGATGCGAGAAGCGAGGATGAGGTGGTTCGGGCATGTGCGGAGGAGAAGTTCTGATGCCCCGGTGAGGAGTTGTGAACGGCTGGAGATTGTTGGCGTTCGGCGAGGCAGAGGGAGGCCTAAGAAGTATTGGGGAGAGGTGATTATGCATGACATGGCTAGAATGCGGGTTTCCGAGGACATGACCCTTGATAGGAAAGTCTGGAGATCTAGTATCAGGGTTGTAGGACAGGGGCTCCTAGAGTTTTTCGTACTCCTCACCCGGGGTTGGGTGAGGCTTGGCAGGGTTATCCATAGATAATTTGTGTTTTGGCTTATGTCTCCCTTATGGTTGTTAGTTATGGTAGTTACTGTATGATATTATTGCATGTTATTTTATTTATGTTTCTTATGTTTAAATAATTATTTACGCTATTTCTGCTGGAGTTACTAATGCTCTATTGTTTTTGTTTTTATTTTTGTTTTTCCTTTTCTCCACTGAGCCTAGGGTCGATTGGAAACAGCATCTCTGCCCTTTCGGGTAGGGGTAAGGCTCGTCTACATATTACCCTCCCCAGACCCCACCTGGTGGGACTATACTGGGTAGTTGTTGTTGTTGTTGTTGTTGTTGTTGTTGTTGTTGTTGTTGTTGTTGTTGTTGTTGTTGTTGTTGTATAATGAATGATTATTATATAGTGATGTTGTAATAGAGAAGCCTCACTATATTTGGCAAACTAGAAGATGCTGGGAGATCTTCTGTTTTTGTTAGGGGTGTGCATTCGAATTGGTTTATCGATAAATCGAATCGATTATTTGTTATCGGTTTATCGATTTCGATTTCGAAATTTTTCTTATCGAGTTATCGATTTCGATTTCGATTTGTCCTCTTCTGTTTATCGGTGTATCGATAAACCGATAAGATATATTAAAAAGACAATTATACCTTTATTCTATAATACTCTTTCTTTTACCTTAACTTATTATTGCCTTTAATTTGATCTGCCTACTTTTTTGCTGAATAACTGATAAACCTTGATTTGTGCCCTTAATTTATACAGTACATTTTGTGGAATGGTTTTTCCTAATTATATTGACGGTGAATATGAGTAAAATGATAAGAACTGTTTTTGTGCTTACTGCAAGGTTAATTTGGAGTAATTTCTATGTAATTATGTTAATTTAATTGTTTGATTTTGTTTGTTTTGGTAATTTCAGATGTAATGTGTTGATTAATGCTGTAAATTAGTTTCTTTTTTGCTGGTGGGTAAAGATCTAGCTTTTTTGTTCATTCCGTGTTGTTCTCGTTATCAAATTGGATTTAAGTTATTTAAGTTATATACACTGATATTATTAGTACAAAAATTTCTTTTAATATATTATTAGTAACTTCATCTGTGATAATAAATTAAATTTATTTTTATTAGGTTATCACTTAATTTTTGTTACATAGATTCATGTAATAACCTTATTTTTTACTGCATAGAAGTTTTTTTATATACTTTACTAGTGATAGCCAATTAGTTATCATAATTACTAGGTCACCTATTAATTTTATCATTTACATTTACGTGTAATTATCTTATACGTAAATTGTGTTGTCTAAATAATTTTATCTGCATAAAATATGTTTTCACTATTAGTGATTTTATTTAGTGATTAGAGAAATCAATTAAGAAAAATGAAATCTTTTTATACATCATAAAATTAACGAAAAAGGTATAGAATTAGGGTCAAAAATTAACTTTTTTATTTTAGTTTTGTCTTACGTTGGATACTTCTGCCCCATATGAATATGACTAGTATTATTGATGGTACACTTTGCGTTGGGTAAGCTTCAAATTTGCATTTTCTAACTATCTGAGAACTTGGTTATAGTTTTAAAGTGTGTGCGCACTTTAAAGTTCAGATATCCCAGTTGGGCAACTACTACTACTGACCGGTATAATCTGCCTTATTGAAAAATCGATAAATCGAATCGATAAGCCCCCAAAATCGATGCTGGAAAACAATGCTCTTTGTATAGAATCTCTTTGCATGGTGAGTTATGTGTGAGACTGGGACGTGCTCAGGTGCATGGACCATAGCTTTTTGTATAATGGACAACACCGGATGCCGTAGAGGCCGCTCGGTTTCATATGTGCCAATTCCGCTAAGATCTCTTTGTTAGTTTGGGAAAGAATTCACCCGGGGAAAAAGTGGTTGATGCTAAAAAAGACGGGGTTTCATCAAGCTTTCACTTTTTCGATCGACCTCACCGACAGATGATCGAAGGCCTTAACTAGTAAAGCGAATCGGATTTTTATATGCAAGATTTTGTGTCTTGGTGTGCTGGGATAGGCTTATGATGCATCTTCAAATGAGAGATAGTAGATATCAAATGAAATAATTAAATGAAGGAAAAAATTATATCGCTTTTAAAAATAATAACTGTAAAAATATATATTTTGTATATATTAATATATAGTGTACATAATTTATATATATTTTTTTGTAAATTTGGCTAGCAATTGTAACTATATTTGGCCAATCGGCCAAACTAGCCCATTGGTTATCCAACTACATATTGGACCTAAAGGATCTATATATTCGCTTAAGCAATCCTATCTTTTAAGTTTATTTAGCAATAAAATTTGTCATATTAATCTTTACTATCTTTTTAATTTACAACACATTCTACCAGACTTTTACTCCAAAGATAATTTTGAGGAGAAAAAAGTAAATTTCATCTTGATATTTCAAAATAAATAAATATTGTGGACCAAAAAAAAATAAAAAAATCAATAAAAGTAAACAGGAGGGAGTAGTTTTTTATTAGCCGTATTGCTTAGTTTAGGTCAATGTTTGTCCATTCAAGTTTCGATGCTTTGTGCTATCATTTATCATACTGCAATATGGAAAGATGCAAAGCTGAAATAAAGGTGGAAACACAACGGAAAGAACAAAAAGTCAATCTACAAAAACTAGAGCAAAAGCAGATTCAATGACAAGGCCAACTCAGAAAATATAGTGAAGGATTGAAAGAATCCGAAAAACAATTTAGGCATAAGGAAAAAATTCATCAAAAAGTAATATAGAAAGAAATTATTAAATTAGGGTGAGAAATTGATACAAGGTTTTTTCACAACTTATAAACTCTTGAATCTCTCTACATCGTAACTATCTCTTCACAATAAAAAATATATAATAATCTCTATTTATAATACTAAAAAATCAAATTTGACTAGAATCTAGAAAATCTATTCCTACATGATTTTGGTTGTGAATCCTAATTAGACATAAATTAAATAAACTAGTAAAAACCAAATCTTAGACAAGTAGGAAAACTAATTGATCTTGATTTAATTCCAACAGCCTCCCTTAAACCAAGATCTTCAAACTTGAGCATATCATGAGTAATATCAAGCCTTGTAGAAGTCAAATACCTTAGCCTTTCCACAAGTTCCCTAAAATATGTGCATCAACAAAATCACGAGTGCCATCTTTAGTCAACTTCAATTTATCTTGAATATTGCTCATACATGATTTGTTTTTACTCATGGTAAATCCCTTCAAAACAACATCAATATAATTTTTCATTACTTTGGAATTATCTACTTCTCCAGTTGCCTTATAGTTAGACTTGTACAAACATTCACCTCCAATTGAACATTCTATAGGTTGTAGCGTAATGGTACCAATAAACATATCATCTTACTTCTTGAAATAAGTAATCTCAAACAATGACACAAAATTTATTTCATCTTCAATATCTATAATCATGTGTTGTAGTTCTGGATCCCAAGCTATTTTTGCCACAATCTTGTGCATATCATCAGAGGCCTTCTCTTGATGAACCTTTTTTTTCGTTAATAGGTTCATCTTCAATACTATCCAATAACTTATCAAGTGAAACACCAACTTCTTTTGGACGAACATCCCGCGCAACATTTTCCTTTTTAGCAACCAGAGAAATTTTTTGGCAGATCAATTTGAATATTATTTGATTTCCATTCGCATTCAGTAGAATCTCTATCACAACAAAAATTGCATATACCTTTCTTCTTTTCTTTTCTATTTATGAATTATGGCATACTTGATTTATTTTCATAATCTTTGACGTGCCTTCTTTTCCTTTTGGTTGTTCATCCTTTTCTTGTGATACCTCATTTAACGTCTCATCTTTTTATCGATTCAATGATCTCTCATATATCACCAATTTCCCTTTTATATCATCAAGTTTGAGAGTTCTAAGATCTTTAGTAGCCTCAAGAATAACTTTCTTGTTGCTAGAGACTGCAATCTTTTTTCATTAATTTTAACTTCTCTCAATACTTCTTCACTGGTCCTTAGACTATTGACTATTTCTTCAATTCTTGTAAAAAATTCTTTGATGGGCCATGTTGGTCTCATACGAGTCAACCCACATTGACTCCTAAACTCTTGCATTTTCTCATTCTTTATATCAGCAACTTTTCGATGACTTCACGAAGATTGTCCAAACTTCTTTTGATAGATAGTAGTGTGCCTTGTGATCTGAATGTCTCTTCTTCTTCAATTGCATAACTGCATAATCCGTCAACGTTATGCCTTCTAGAGATTCCTCAAATCCTTCATCAAGGTGGACCATGATCCGATAGCCTTAAAAAAATTCTTCATTTGCAAATACCAACTTTCAAAACTATTTTTGCCATCAAACACAACAACAGGATAATTAGGTAATAGAGTATCCATACTTTTTCTGGATATCTTACCGACCTTGAAAGGATCTCACATAGGGAGTGAAGCACCGCGAGAAATAATTTGAGCACACGCAAAAAAATTAACAAAAAATATATAGAAGAAATTTATTAAACTAGGAAGAGATTAGTATAAGGTTTTGCCACATCTCATAAACTCTTGAGTCTCTACATCCACAATAAAAAATAGATAATACAACACCTATTTATAATACTACAAAACCAAATTTGGTTAGAATCTAGAAAACCTTTTTCTACATAATTTTGGTTGTGAATACTAATTAGATACAAATTAAATAAACTAGTAAAAATCAAATCGTAAACAACTTAAAAATACTATTTAATTTTGATTTAATTTTCAATATATAATAGGTCTCTCTTCTTGACCATTCAGCCAAGACCATTTGTTTGATGCACATTAAATTGATGTCCGGTAGCTTTTCCTTCTCCCCAACCATTGTCATTTTCCGCTACACAAGTTAGCTTTTAATACAACATTAACATATCTAATAATATTATATTAGATAATCAAGCCTTGTGCACATTTAATACAACACTAACATATCTAATATAATCACTTATTGTAAAGTCTAGAGAGAAATAAAATGTGCACAAGGCTTACCCCGTCTTATAGAGGTAAAGACACTTTTTTTCTTGGCTGGCAACTTCTAAGCATCTCTAATTCCCTTCCATTACTAAAATATAAGGCTGTATCCGGTTTCGATTCTGGGTCTATTTGGGTCTGTGGTTCCGGTTCTGGCGGTTCCGGTTCTGCGGTTCTGACGGTTCCGGAGCCGGAACCGCTACCATACAGTTCCGGAACCGCCCGGTTCCGATTCTGGTGGTTCCGGAACCGCGGTTCTGCTGGTTCCGGAACCGCGGTTCCGAGTTTTTTTTTTTTTTAAATCAATATCTTGTATAGTAGTGATTAGTATATTGTAGAATATATTTTTATATGGTGTACTATGTTATTAATTATAGTATATATTGTGTTTGGTAATTAGTATATATTGTGTATAAGTGGTGTATATATTGTTGTTAAGTAATACACTATTGTATATAAATAGTGTATATTGTGTAGTAATTAGTAATTAGTATAAATTTTATATAAGTAGTACATATTGATAAAAGAATGTTGTCATTAGTATTATGTGTTGTATGTTATATATTATATGTTATATAATATTCAAGGATTGATATAGAAGTAAAGACAAAAAATATTGAGACAAAGATAATCAAGGATATGATAAAAAGTATATTTATTGACCAAAATGGCATATCTTTCTTAGTCTTCCTTTCTCCAATGGAATGAGCACAACATGGTACTAATACCACCATTAAAAGAAAAAAAAACTAAAAGAAGACATGCCAATGTACAAGTTACATCATAATTTATGCATTATTTCTAACAAATCTCATAAAACCTTCAAGGTTTGGAGGTGGTTGTGTTGGCGGTGGTGGAAATGAAGCTTGTTCATCTCCACTTCCGGGTGAAGTTGCTTCCTGAGCAAGTTTTGCTAGCATTTCTTCATAGCACTCATCTATTTCTGGTTGAGATTCAGCTAGCCCAAAGTTCCTTCTTTCAGAGCGGATCCAATCTCGGAAGCACTGATTTTTCCAAGCTGTCCCGTATCGACGCTCTATGATCACCTATTTGTAGTCTTGCTTGACTAAAAACGCTCTCCGATGCAACAGTTGACGCTTGAATCGACAGAACATCCCGAGCCATCCTTGCAAGAACGGAAAAATGCTTTTTCCTTGTCTTCCACCAATCCATAAGGTCGAAAGAGCCGTCTGGATTCTCATTCTCTAATCCCTGCGACAAATAAACTTGAAGCTCATTTAGATGGGAAATATCATCTACATTTTCCCCTTGAGTACTCCTGAAGTCAGTCCACGATTTAAGAGCTGTTAAGCCAGCAGCTCTTTTAGACGCCTGCGATGTGGACGAAGTTGGGGTTGGAATATTTGGCCTAGCATGCTCTAACGCCTGTTTATAAGCATTATAAACAGTTTGAGCATTCACTTTAATTGATGCTTGCGCATCAGATAGTGTAGCCATTTCTTCTTCATCAAGATCTAAAGTTTGATAAATACTAGAATACCAAAAGTGAGGTCCTCCTAATTTCATAGTAGGATTTAGCATACCAGACACACCATATATAGGAGGGATTGGAAAAAAATATTTTTTAAACTTCTTTTTCATTTCTATTATTGCATATTCATAAATTTCCCCTCCCTCGTTAAAATCAATAAATAAATTAGCAAGTACGGCAATATATACTAAACAGTTAGAAATAGTTGGATATTATTGGTCAGATAAAGCATTTGTAGCCACATGAAAATGTTCTAAAAAATCTAACAGAATTTTAACGTTAGTCCAATCTTGATTAGTTAACATGTTATTATCTTCCTCTCCACAATCCCGAGAATTATAAGTAGCGTTAATTGGGTTTCTATATTCGTACGCCACTACTAAACTTTCGTACATGTAGTTTCACCTAGTCGGGCAAGGTTTAGGTACCTTTCTTTCAATAAGGCCATATTCGTCACATTTTTTAAAATATTCTCTAAGTCTACTTCTACGGTTTGAATAAAAAAGCCAGTTAAGAGCGAATTTAACCTTTTCAATTTCTATGTTTAAAATTCTCATACCATCACCAACAATTAAATGATAAATATGACATTACATCTAACATGGAAAATATTTGTAAAAGCACGATTAAGTGTTCTAGTTAAAATACTTATTGCATTAGTGTTGCTACTAGCGTTATCCATGGAAATTGACATTATTTTATCACTAAAACAAAAATATCTACATACATCTGAAACAATGCTAGCAATAAACTTACCCGTGTGCCGTGAATTAATTATTCTATATGCAATAATGCGTTTTTGCATTGTCCAGTCTTCGTCTATCCAATGACTGGTTACGGTTAGATAATCACAATCGTTTCCATTTCTACCAATATCAGTTGTAATAGACATACGATTACTTATATGGGTAAATAAATAACGCAAGTATTGTTCATATTCATGCTTGTATTTATAAATGTCGGCCTTAACTGTGGCCCGAGGCAACCTTTATACGTAGGATTAAATACTCTTCTAATATAATGAATCCAAGCAGGATTAGAAGCAAAAGAATAAGGCAAACACATAACAGTAATCATTTTAGCTAGTTCTTCACGATCCTTATTTGGATCGTAATACAATATACCTCCGGTGACTGTGTTTATTCCTGATTGAACTAGATTAGAACCAGTACTTGGGTTAACTGTTGTTTCAGGACTTGTCCTCCCCTCTTGTTGCGCTTTCAATTGGATATATCTAGCCTTATCGCTAGGGTGTAATTTTATATGTTTAACTAAACTACCTGTGCCGCTACGATCTCCAGTATACCTATGCACAAGTAATTTCCCACAAGATTTACACTTAGCCTTATTTTTTTCTCTTAGTTGAATAAAAAATTGCCAAACTAATGAAGTTTCTGAACGTTTAGGAGGTTGTCTACTAAAAGTGGGAGTTTGTACGGGTGGGTGTTCCAGTTCATTAGTAGCAGGACTAGTAGATGTATCATCTAAATCTACCGGAGCTTTGGTTTCGTCATCATCATCATCCTCATTTCCCTCTAATATTGGTGCATTAGGATAAAGCATATTCATAATATCATCATCTATTCTATCACCGACTGCTACATCATGTAGAAAATCAACATCGCTAAATTGAAAACACGGGTGATTACTATCAAGTATTCCGAAGTTTTCATTAGTATTTCTAGGTTGGCTACTAGTTTCAACTTGTTTATCTTTTCTAGGTCGGGGAGCCGGGGGAGGGGTAGTATTTTGGCGACTACTTTCACCGGTTTTATTTTTTTTCTTTTCCGAATATATTTTTCAATGAAAATGCCATATTAATTATAATTAAGCAAAATAACAACACACAAAAATATTCTAATCACGTAAGAGTTGAAACGAGTTTACCGGATTGACGAACAACTTCTTGAAAATTGAAAATCGTTGAAATCTTACACTTGAAAACTTCAATTCAACAACTTCACAATGTTTCACGAAATTGCAAAAATAAATTAAGCACTTGCACTAGAAAGATTGAAAGAGAGCTTGAGAGAGATTGAGAGATATTGATGAATTGGTGATTTAAAATGAAAGAATAAGGGGGTATTTATAGGTGAGAAATGGAAAATTGTGTAATTATGTAAAGTTTGGGGGGTTAAATGGCTATTTTTGAAAATTCCAAAAACGGTTAATTTTGAAAAAGAGCCGTTTGGAATTTTTTTTTAAAAAAATTCAGACCGTTGCGGAACCGGATGGAACCGCCTGAACCGATCCGGTTGCATACGGTTCCAAACGGTTCCGCAACGATCCTAATTTTAAAAATTTTTTTTTTAAAAAAAATTCCAAACGTTGCGGAACCGTTTGGAACCGGATGGAACCGCCTGAACCGGTCTGGTTCCGGTTCTGGCGGTTTCGATTCTACCGTTCTAACGAGTGGAACCGCTCCATCACGGTTCCGGGGGAACCGCCAGACCCTGAACCGGAACCGCCAGAACCACAGTTCCAGTCCGGTTCCGGTTCCGAACCGGACCACTTCCAGCCTTACTATCATGATTTTCAAAATCTAAGTCTAATTATAATTGAAAAAAATCCAGAAGGGGGCGCAACCAACAAAATATTTGGTTTGATTCTCAGGCCGGAGTCAAGACAGAGATCAATTATTTTATTCAATTTCATACGTCAATCTAGACTATCCTAGAATACACAACATCCATTTCGCATTTGATATCAAACTTGATGATATAAAAAGGAAATTGGTGATATATTAAAATTGAAACGCCATTAAACAATAGTATATATATTATTAATTAATCTATAATAATTGCTTATACATTATATTATTTAAAATTTTATACAATTATTTTAATGAAAATCTAAATTAATAAAAATAAAGATGGAATTTATTTAATAAAAATTAAAAAATAAAATTGAAATAAAAAATAATAATGTAATACAAAAGGAAAGAAGCATATTAAAAAAATATTATCTTCTGACAAACAAAGGAAAATTTAATTGAAATAAGATGTCCTCAAAATAGGGATTCCAAAATGGGAGTAAAGGTTTCCCCATTTTGAGTTTCCAATCTTTTTTTTTTTTGGTAATTAAAATTTTTATTAATCACCAAAAGGTCTTTACATATCAAAGACGGTTTTAACTCAACTGTCTATCTAGTAAAAACACGAAATCTATGCTACTCTAATATTCAGTATTCATATCATGAACTGCTGAATATGTATACTAAGCCTAGGATGAGCTCGAACATTACAAATATAGGCTATACTACTTAGGAGTTTGTCACAATTACAGTAAGTGTTTTCAAAGATTCTTGCATTTCTTTCCAACCATATACTATAGAACATTTCTGTGATAGTCATCTTGAATGTGAGAGCTCGGACAGATTTCCCTTTGGATTGTAGAATGATCCAATTGCAGAATTGCATCCAGTTATGTCCATTGAAGTCATCCATATTCAGCCATTGTAGTACTTTGTGTCTCAGTTGTGTAGCATAGAGACAATGTAGGAAGACATGATCTCTAGTTTCCTCTTCTTGCTGGCACATAACACACATCCCTGAGATATTCAATTTCCATTGCAGCAGTCTATTTTTGGTAGGCAGTCGATCTTGAAGCAGTAACCATACGCTAAAGATAGCCTTTGGTCTAGCTGCATTTTGCATAACCAAATTCTTCCATGGAACTCTGGCTGAATCTCCAAGCAGATGCAAGTACACCTTCCTTATAGTGCAGGCAGTTTCATTGAGCAAATTATGAAGTTGCAGTAGCTTTACTCCTTCCACTATCTTCCTTACCATCCAGCTAGCATTATTTGGAATAGTGAAGCTGTCCAGTTGTTGTTGTTTAACATACACACTGTGAATCCATTTGACCCATAGCAAGTCTTTCTTGTGAGCTAAATCCCATCCTAGCTTAGCTATTGCAGCTTTGTTCCACAATGAGATGTTAGTTAAGTTAAGTCCCCCAGCAGATTTTGGCATACACATTTTCTCCCAGGCTACATATGCTTTCTTGTTGATGGTCACAGACCCTGACCAAATGTAGGTTCTGCAGATAGATTCCAATAGCTTGACAACTTTAGAAGGCATAATGAATAGCTGAGCCCAATAAGCTTGGACTCCAAGAATAACAGATTGAACCAGTTGACACCTGCCTGCATAGGATAGATATCTTGCTGTCCAGGATGTTATCTTTGCTGTGATCTTATCAACCAAAGGTTGCCATTGAGTAACTGATAGTTTCTTGGTAGTTAATGGGACTCCCAAGTATTTGAAAGGAAGATCACCTTTAACATAACCAAGAAGATTGAGGATATGATGTTGATTTTCAATTGCAACCCCCCAAAATACACTGCACTTTTGTTTAGGTTAGCCTTCAGCCCAGTAGCAGCTAGAAATTGAGAGAAGAAATGAAACATGGCACTTACTGATTGAGGTTCCCCTTTGACAAATAATAACAAATCATCTGCAAAACTCAAATGAGTGATTCCCAGCTTCTTACATCCTGGATGATATGTGAAGTTCTTAGTATGCTGCAATTGTGCCAGAGCTCTACTAAGATATTCCATAATGATAGCAAACAAGAAGGGAGATATTGGATCTCCTTGTCTCAATCCTTTAGCAGCTTGAAAGGGCTTTGTTGTTTCACCATTAACTACAACAGTGTAGCTAACAGTTTGAACACATTCCATGATCCATTTAATAAACCTGCTAGGGAAATCAAGTTCTTCCATAATCTGTTGTAGACTGCTCCATTCCACAGAGTCATAGGCTTTTTGGAGATCAATCTTGATCATGCATCTGGGAGAGATGTGTTGTCTGGAGTACTGTTTTATTAGCTCATGAGCTAATATCACATTATCTGCTACTCTTCTTCCTGGTATAAATCCTGCCTGGGAGTTGCATATAATACTACTCATCACTTTTTGGAGTCTATTAGCCAACAGCTTGGATATGATCTTATACAAGACTGAACAACAAGCTATTGGCCTAAACTCCTTCACAGTTTGGGGATTGGGAACCTTGGGTAACAAAGTAATTGTTGCACAATTGACTGGACTGTACATTTTGGAAGTTTGAAAAAAGTTTGTAACTGCTAACATCACCTGCCTCCCAATGATATGCCAAGACTGCTTGAAGAACATGGCATTGAAACCATCTATACCTGGAGCTTTATCATTTCCAATAGCCTTCAAGCTATCAACTATCTCCCTCTCAGATATATCAGCTATAAGCTCCTTCCTTTGAGTTTGAGATAGTTTTGGTCCATTCCTCATATATAGCTTATTTACTGCTGGAAGTGTGTTGGCTGCTGTTCCCATCAGAGCTTGATAAAAATCCCTGATCTCCTTCTTCAATTCTTCAGAATCATTTATCTTCTGACCTCCTTCTGTGGATAGTTCAATGATCTTTTTATATTGGCTCCTCTCCTTCATAACTGCTGAGAAATATTTATTGTTGGAATCCCCTAGCTTGATCCACTTAGCTCTTGATTTTTGTTGTAAGGCTGACTCTTCTACAAGTGACCATTTCTCCAGTTGCTGCACCATTTCCTTTGCTTTTTGTTGGAGATTGTCTGAATAAGAAAGATCCAGTTGATGCTGCATATCTATCAATTCTTTCCTGCTGCTTTCAATCCTTTGGGAAATGTTTTTAAAGTCTCTAACATTAAGAGATTTTAAAGGCTGTTTAAGTGCTTTAAGATTATTCCATACTCCTTGAAGGTTGTGTTTCTCCTTGCTGCTCCAATACCTTGAGAGAATACCATGATATTCTTTATGCTGGATCCAAGCATTGAAAAATCTGAATGGAGTTTTCCTTACTGCTGTATCAGTTGTAAGAGTTAGTAGCATAGGGTTGTGATGAGATATAAGTGGCTGACCATATACAGTATGTACATGATTCCACTTCATCTGCCACTCAAAATTGCTAAACACTCTATCCAATCTACTGCATACTCTATCATTACCACTTTGTTGATTAGACCAGGTGAAAAAGTTCCCCTTCCAAGGTAGTTCAATAAGCCCTGATTGCTGTATGCAGTTATTAAAGTCCATCAATTCCCTTTGCTTCACTTGTTGGCTGGATTGCCTCTCCTTAGTGGATAGAATTGCATTGAAGTCCCCTGCAATGAGCCAAGGATCAGTAATACCAGATGATAGATTCACAATAGAACTCCATAATAGCTTTCTTTGATCACAGTCATTGAAACCATAGATTACTGAGAGCCAGCAGATAATCTCCCCAGTGATGTGTTGGACTTTACAATGAATGATCTGAGCCTCCTCTATATGACCAGACACCACAAGTTTTGAAGGATCCCACAAGATCCAAATTCTACCATTTACTGCACTGTTGTAATTAGTGAGCATACTCCAGTTAGGTAATAGAAAACTAGCTATTCTATTTGCATTGTGTTGTTTAACCTTGGTCTCAACTAGTCCAACCAGGTCAAACTTATTATTCCTAAGATAATTCTGAGCTTCTTTTTGTTTGAACCTTTTATTTACACCTCTAATATTCCAAAAGATCCACTTCATTGGGTTTTACTTGTTCCCCCTTCATCTTGGGGATGATCAGACCATCTAACTGACCCAATTTCATATCTATTGGACAAAACAAGAGGGGACAATGGAGGGAAGTTGGTTATATTGAAAACTGGAGAGTCATGGACAACTTGCTTCTGTTTTTCCTCAATCACAATAGGAGGTTGAATGATCTCCTTACTTGCCACTTGACTCTGGGTGTGAAGCTCCTGGCAGCTTTGGCTTGTTGTAATTGGTGCTTTCACTCTCCATTCTTGGGTTACCTTGGCTTTTTGCATAGGCTGTGAAATTTTGGTTAGACAATTGTGTCCAACCTCCAAGCATTTCTCACAGTATAGAGGTTTCCACTCATAGAGTACATCCTGTATGAAACTCCTTCCGATAATTACTTCATTTTTTTATCCTACAAAGTTTTTTTATAATTCTTCTCTCACTTTATATTAATACTATCTTTCATTTCAATTTTATTTTTTAAAATCAATTAAACATATTCTAATTTTTTTTTATAAATTAGTAATTTCTATTAAAACAATTCTACAAAATTTTAAATAATATAATTTGTAAACAATTATTATAGATTAATTAATAATTCAAATAAAAGTAGATCATTGCAATACAAGATTATTAAAATACATATTACATAACAATACTGTTCATTCCAAATACTACATAAAGATTAAACTTAAACATCCACTATTCTCACATAAATAATCTATTAGAACATTACAAAGTGCAGAACGAGGATATTTATACTTAATTCTTCTATGTCAACCTAAAAATTCTTGAAATAGTTAATTTTCACTGAAAAATTAAGATCACACTTATTCTCGATTATCATATTATGCATTATAATACATATAATTAGTATATAATTAACTTATAATTTTACATAAAAATAATAAATACACAAAAATAATTTATCAAAATTATACGCCAAAATTAAGATGTAAACTAATGTTATAAAAATATTATATAGACATAATTAAACATATATAAAGAGATAAATTTAAAAAGATAAATAATGAATTAATAATAAAATATGCATAAGTAGAAATAAAAAAAATCAATAGTGTCTACCATATTTGGAGGAACACAATTTATCCACATCTTGAAGGTAAAAAATGGGAGAGTATAAAAGCTCTATTATGACAAAAATTGCCCTATTGTGAAAATATGGATTCAGTTTTCAAGATCGAAATTGCTGCTAACATTTTAGAATCCTCAACAAAAAAATACTTTAATGTCAAATTTTGACAAGTATTACTAACAATTAACGGTAAAAAAAGACTCAAATTTATAAGGGCATCAGTTCTCCAAGGTTATAGCATCAACAAAAATTCAGACGCAAATTACCCATTTACGATATAATAAGATTCATCATTTGCCCCATAAAACTTTAAATGTTACAAAATTAAAAATTAAAAAAAAGGAAAGTTAAAATGAGGATAATTAAAGATCAGAACCTGTCGGGATTCACTCTTTACATCATAATTATGTATTCAGTGGATTGACAGACATGAATTCTATCATCACATCTTTCCTCCTCAACAAAAATAATTAGTACTAATTACAAATATCAACAAGCATTCATCAGTATCGCTTAAATTTTAGTACCATTTCAAAACTGCGTTTAATAAATATTTAGCACTAATTATAAAGTACTGAAATTTAATAGTAATAGATAATAAAATAGTAAACAATGATTAAAAGTGCTCAGAACTTCTTAGAGGGTAGTGTAAACCATCACAGACCAAAAGTCTCCGACACAATGAGATTTTCATCACAGCACCACAAAGGCAAAAAGTAATTTTTTTGAGTAAATGAAGTATAAAATCACAACTTTAACTAAACATATAATAAAAATAAGTGAATTAAATATAAAAGTTTTAAATGGGAGGACTCAGTTTATGGGTGGTGATATATCAGAATGGTCGTCAAGGTAGTTTTTAAATACCATTACGACGAACGAGACCAATTGATATGAGTCGTCACTGTCCATTAATTATTTCACTTTTAAAAAAATTAGCAAATTTTTTTTACCTAGAGAACAAAAATCAGCTTTTTTAAATATTCATCATTTTATTTAATCTAAGTGAAGAAAGAGTCATCAGATAGGAGCGAAAGACTAAAAAGAAGTTTTAAAATCATAAAAGATTTCATTTGAACTATGCTTCTAATCATCATATGACCCAGTAATATAATTATCGTGAAAATGAAAAATAATAAAATATTTATTGGCCTCATAGAGAAGATTAGGCTAACAACATGATAAAATTCAGACATATGCTTGTCTATAAAAGAATTTTAATCATTGGCCAAAATGATATAAACAGAAATAACTTTTAAAAATTTTCAGATAGAAAACTAAAAGTAGAAGGGGCAGAGCTTACTAATGGACGAACTGAATAAAACCCTAGAGATCAGAAGGGAGAATGATTAAAGTGAGGGAAGGAAGTTGCTTTATATAGAGTAGAGTGAAGGGGGCTAGGGTTTTATGCATAGGTTTTGGAGAGAGGTTTTTGCTCGACCGGGCCGCTCCAAAAATTGGCATACTGATGGGCCTGTGGTGTGGGCTAACGGCAATTTGCTTGAGCAAATATCGGGGCATTTGAATATATATCCGTTTTTTGTCACATTTTAATTTAGAAATTTTTTTTCTTATATTATATATGAAACTTTATTATCAAATATATGCATAGTATTTAAATTACTCGCCTAATTCACTTTTTTTTTTACAATTTTTGTATCATTTGTTTATTAGGAATTAATAGGACAGAATCCCCATTAATAACGCGCGAAAAATCAAGAAAGAATCTAGAGATTGATTGATTCTACATTAAATTCAAGTTTTGAAATGGAAATGAGATTTCACATATGCATAATTTACTCTTAAATTACAATTCAAATTTTTTTTTAAAAAAAGTACGAGCAACTTCAATAAACTACGAACGGCTTTAACAAACTGAATTCAAATTGTAGAATTCAAATCTTCGAGATTCAATAACTCAAAATTGATATATTATGTTCTTCGTCGTTTTTAGAAATCAAATTGGCGGTCATATATCTGTTCTTCATCTTTTTTTCCCTCAATATAGAAATCCAAAAAACGGAAATATTTAGAATAATACATCAGCAACGGCACGCAATCATGTCTAAAAATGCAATTATGCTACAATTGAATGAGATTTGGGATAACTATGGCAGATTTAGAGATTTTGAAGTTGATACCATTGTGGTAGATAAGAATACAAGCTACAGTATTGTGATTTCTACAATTACAGAACAATTATCGATTGATACTTCATAAAAAATTGTAGAAATCAAATACATGGTAAACGACAATTGTCTCCCAATAGAGATTAGGAATGATATGGGGGTTCGTGTGCATATGGAGACCAAAAAAGAGAATAAAAACTTAGGTTCATATCTGTTATGTATAAGTGTACGAGATTTCAATATGGAATTGACAATCACCAACAATAACACAAGTGCAGATTTATATAGTTCGGAATTGCATTGAATTATGGTTTTACAGTATTATCTACAAAATTATTACATTTACCTACAATTAAACTACAAATCAGTTTAATGAAAAAATAAAGCAATGTTGTTTTCAAAATTATCGACAAAGTTACTACATTTATACATCAAAATAAGCTACAGTCTATGATTAAAAATTATTGATTTCAAAATGTTGTCTTCAAATAAAACTACAATCTATGTTTAGAACAAAATCTAGTCAAATAAAATACAAATCAGTTTAATTATGTACGAAATAGTATTGTTTTCACAAATTTCTATAAATTGCAATAGTTATAGTATAATTTAATTACAATATCTCACATCCTAAAATGGATGACTACAAAAATATCATTATATCTACAAATTATCTGAAAAGATTCTACAAAATTATCATGATATTGTTTATCTTTATTTTGATGCAGGTTCGTCTGGATCCCTAAATTTACTTGATATGCCATTCTCTCCAGCTATAGAGGAATATCAAAGTGAAATAATAACAGAATCTACGCAAAGTGCTAATGAAGAAGGACATGTGTATCAGTACAAGCGAACTGTAGCTGCTGCAATGAAGCACTTTTCTGTGATGCACTTTTCTAGCTAGGAATGGTAGGATCACACAAATGTGGAATCTAAGCACCCCATAATATACATTATGTGGGGCAAAATAATGTCCATTCTGCACAAAATGATAAATTATTTCACATTAAAGAAAACTGCATAAAAATTAAATATTAATCTACATATTATCTGCATATAATTACACAATCACTATACAAGTAGCTAAAAAGAAATCTGGAAGAAAAATTACATACAAATTTACTTCAAAAAGTTACCCACATATATAACTACAAAACACTACAATATATATACATATATAAACATTATCTACAAAAATGCAGGAAGAAGAAAGTAACTACAGCTCTGTTTCAAAATTTAAAAGCTAATGACAATATAACTACAAAATAACTACAGATAGCTAATCTACATTTACCAAAACACTTAAAAAAGAAATTTTTACATCCAAAACAAAACTAAAAAACTGGAAACGAAAATAATAAATGTTTGTCTTCACCAAAAAAAATTCTGAACCAATTTTGGGAATTTTTGAACTGTTTCTTCATTATTTGTTTTAAGGAAGCAGGAGATAACTTTGATTTTTTAACTGTTAGAATTTTAGAGACATCTTCGGCAAAGTCGTCATCTACACATACCTCTTTCCCCTTCCTTTTGAGTTGTTTGCTGCTAGGTGTAGCACTTCCTCTAGCATCTATATCCTGCATTTGCTTTGTTCTCATCTCGGCAAGGATTTGAGGGAAATTGGATGGTTTCAGAAGAAGGACAATGGTAGAAAGAACATGGGAGGGCAAAAAGAATGTGGGGGCACGAAGATGAAGGGATAGGAGAGAGAAAGTGAGAGATTAGTACTTAAAAAAATAAAAATACTTTAATTAAGGAGTGGAAAATATCTTATTAATTATAACCTTAATTAGATATGGTACAGAAATAGTAATTTGGTATACTAAATGTAATTTAGTTAAACTTTAAACATGTAAGGTAAAAAGATTTTCTAAGTGGGATAGGAATATAAAAATTCCTTTAATTTATGCCTGCTTTATAAAAAAAGTTGCAAGCGTACTCACTTTTTCGCGTAACTTTAGCATACAAGGCTGAAGTAGCAAAGTCAATCACACAAAACTTCAGCATTCTAGTAAACATGCCTGAAGTAGCAAATGCAATATAAACTTGAACAGAAGATGGTGAAGTTATTTAGTTCATTTGTAAAATTTGTCCTGGATTCATTAGTTTTGTCATAAAGCTTTTTCAAAAATTTCAGCAGAAGATGTTGAAGTTATTTGGTTCATTTGTAAAAACTTCAGCACTAAATAAGCTGAATTTTTTTGTCCTGGATACATTAGTTTTGTCATAAAGCTTTTTCAAACACTTCAACAGAAGATGTCAAAGTTATTTAGTTCATTTGTAAAAACTTCAGCACTAAATAAGGGTAAGTTTTTTTGTCCTTAATTCATTAATTTTGTCATAAAGCTTTTTCAAACACTTCAACATAAGATGCTGAAGTCATTTAATTTATTTGTAAAAACTTCAGCACTATATAAGCTGGAGTTTTTGACTTCAGCACTATAAGCTGAAGTTTTTGAAATTTTTGTAACATACTATATAGATAATCACCTTATTCTTTTATAGTGTATTACTATTATAAAATAGTCAGATTATCAACAGTATATAAATCATAAATTTTTGAAACAATAAAAATGAAAAGAACAGAATTATCATGAAAACAATCACTAAGTGTGACCTTAAACTTCCCGTACGTAAAAATATTCATAAATTATTATCTACTAACCTACATAATTATTTATAATTTATTTTTAAATAATATGATAAACATACTTATGGAAATTTGTCCTATGAACTGAAGTTTCATAGCAGCACAAACAATAGCAGAAGAAAGAAGAAGAAGAAGAAGAAGAAGAAGAAGAAGAAGAAGAAGAAGAAGAAGAATAAAACGAAGGAGGAGAAGGAGAATGAGAAATGAGACTTAAGTTATTTAAAAAGTGAGTACAAGTTAAAATTTAAAAAAAAAATTGGTATAGGTTAAATGGAAGCGACCAAATAGGACACCCGTACAATTTTACGCAAATATCGGAACATTTTCATATAGAGCAACCCATATTCTTATCCCATCGGCCAAACATATATCGGTTAGTAGCCCAAAAATTATAATATACATTTTATAGCCAAAATTAGTTCTATCGGCCAGCCCAAAGTACTTACCTAAGAGGCTCAGTTCTGTAAAGACAAATGCGGAAAGAGAGGCGACCTTCGATCGTCGTCGTAAATGCTTCGTCGCTTCAATTACCGCCATTATCGACTGTTTTAACCCATCAATTATTGTTTCCAAATTCTGAAGATTCATCATCAACAAGAAATCCATCTCTTTTCATCTCTGATTTTAGCTTCTTCAATTTTTTCCCTTTGCTCTGATGTTAATTCTTGGCCGATTGAGTTACTGTTACTGCTTTTAATGGATGCGAAAACATAGATTTAGGATCTGATTATTGGTTAGATCTATGATTTTTCGAGAGTTAAAGAATGGTAGCAGGGGAAGGTAGAGAAGTGAAAATGTGTGAGTTTGTGAAGAGAAATGCGGTGTTTGTTACAAAATGAAACACTGAGTTATTTCTTCCATCTGCTAAGATTGTGTGCAAAGATTTTTTGGACACCACAATTATAAACACATAGTCAAATGCAATATATATGAGAGAAATGCAGACACCATTGTTTGCTCCTCAGTAGAATGAGAGAAACAGAGAAATGAAAGTGAATCATAGTGTTCATGGTGGTTTCACAGCTCGTTGACTGGTAGTATTAAAATTTTGATTTTGTCATCGGTGGATTGAAACATCTTCGAGGAATCATTCATGGTATTATTGACTAACTCATAAACTGTAAGTAACCATTATTGCTGTCGGAAGTGTCAGCTTCGATATTAAAGAGATTTCTTCAACTTGCATACAAGAGGAGGGGATGCAGAGGAAAGAGAATCAGTAGAAGGGACTGAAACTGTTAAACCTGGAGGAAGTTTCAAATAAACTTCCTCATCCAGATCACCATGCAAGAAAGCATTATTAACATCAAGCTGAAAGAGATCCCAATGATTCTTAACAGCCACAGCAATAAGACATTTAACAGTGGACATCTTAACCACATGAGAAAAGGTATCAGTGAAATTAACCCTTTCAATTTGAGTATCCCCTCTAATAACAAGTCTAGCCTTATATCTTTCAACACTACCATCTGCCTTGTATTTGATCTTATAAACCCACTTGCATCCTATGGGTTTCTTACCAGGAGGAAGGGGAACAACATCCCAGGTATGGTTAACAGCCAATGCATCAAACTCCTTTCTCATGTCCTGCCATACTAGCACTGATGCAGCTTGAGAATAAAAAAGAGGTCCAGATTCCAAAGGAGAAGAAGAATATCCAGAAAAGGCAGGAAGGTGACAGACATAATCCTTAAGATAAGAGGGAAGGTTGTGCTGCCTTCCAGATTTTCTGGGAACATTAGGTGTTGTGAAAGGAGGTAAAGCAGAAGGAGGAATATCAAGATTAAAAGGAGGGCTGGAAGCAGGAAGGTTGGGAGGAGGAGGCAGTGATGGAGGAACAGAGGAAGTAACAGGACTGGAAGAGGAACGAGGAGTAGCAGAAGGAGAAGAAGGAAAGGCAGAAATAGGAACAGACGGGTCAATGTCAGGAAAGGACTGCTGAGGAGAAGAAACAAAAGGAAAGGAAGAGGAAGAAATGGAAGGATTAGAGGCAGTTCTAAAAGGAAATGAAGTCTCATGAAATACAACATCCCTGGATATAAAACATTTTTTGAATTGAGATCATACAACTTGTAACCCTTTTTGGCAAAAGGATATCCTAGAAAAACACAAGAAATTGCTCTAGGTTTCAGCTTATTCCTCTGTGGGATTGGAACAGAATCATAGGCAAGGCAACCAAAGACCCTTAAATGAGAGTAAGTAGGGGTCTGGCCATGTAAAATTTCATAAGGGGATTTGCCTTGAAGGAGCCTGGAGGGTATTCTGTTAATAAGGTATGCAGCAGTCAACAGACAGTCTCCCCAGAAAGAGATGGGTAAACCAGATTGGAAGAGTAAAGCTCTACAGGTCTCAAGAAGAGTCCTATGTTTTCTTTCAACAACACCATTCTGTTGAGGAGTATGGGGACAAGTTGTTTGATGAATAACGCCTTGTTGGCTAAAGAAAGATGCACCTTCAATGCTAGACCCCAATTCCAAAGCATTGTCACTTCTAATAGTTTGAAAAACAGCATTAAACTGGGTTTTAACCATACACAGAAAAGACTTAAGCATGCAGAAAGCATTGCTTTTAGACCCTAGTAAATGTGTCCAGGTTGCTCTGGAAAAGTCATCAACTATTGTAAGAAAGTATCTAGAGCCAGAAGAAGTGGGAGTGTGATAAGGACCCCAAGTATCTACATAAATCAATTATAAATGTCTAGATGTACTTATTGTGCTATCAGGAAAAGGAAGTCTAGTTTGTCTAGCCATAGGACAAATAGAACAAGGGAAGGGTTGTTTAGAAGCAAATAGAAATGACAAGGCAGAAATGTGTTTCATGTTTGCAAATGAAATATGAGCCAGCCTCAAATGCCAAATATAATTCATATCAGTTGTAACAGCATTATTACAGATGGAACTATTTACAGTTGAAGGAAAAGCAACAACTTTATGGCTAGAACAGTCATGATTACAAGAATCAGAAAAGGAACATACAGAAGCAGAAGAACAACAATTAAAGGAAGAAGAGGAAGTTGACACCCAAGCAAACTTGTACAGACCAGCCTCTTCTTTACCAAGATCCAGAGGCATCTTCAGAGAAGGGGCCTGTAACATGTGGAGGAAACAGGAAGTTGCAGTAAACAAGACTATGCAATGCAACTGTTTTACTAGTTTGTGGACAGAAATCAAGTTGTGTTTGAAAGAAGGAACAAACAAGACATCATGAAGAATGATGAATGGAGTTAATGCAAAAGATCCTGTGCATGTCACTTTCACTTTATATCCATTAGGAAGGGTTACAAGATAGGGCGCAGTTAAAGGTGTGATGTTAAAGAGTAAATTTTTATTAGAGGTCATATGGTTAGATGCCCCTGAGTCTATTATCCAGGTGGCAGAATCAATGTGAGTAAGCATACAAAATTTGGAATCAGAAACAGGGCTCTCAGTTAGCATAGTACCAGCAAAATTGGCAGCATACATGGGAGGAGGAGTCTGGCAGTAGAGTCCCCTAACTGGGTTTGTTGTAGCAAGGTCATCAATTGGTCATATTGTTGTCTGCTCAACCCTGGTATCACAGAACTCTGGCCATCCATGTTTGGAACAGGGTGATGGCTTTCAGGAGGATTCCCATGAGGAGCAAACATGTTTCCTTCAGAAGAAGGGAAATCCACACTAGTAGTGATATGAGCAGCAACAGGTCTCCTTCCCTTGTTAAATTTGATGTTTTGTGGATACCCATGAATCTTGTAACACTTATCAATTAAGTGCCCAGACTTTTTGCAGTATCTACAGAATACAGAACCTCTGGATGGGTCAAAATTAACTCTTTGTCTGAAAGGAGAAGGATTAGGCACTGTGACCTGATTGATTCCAACTGAATGTTTGTTTGTGTTGACATTGAAAGACATAAAGTCTGGATTAAACTGAGAAATGGACAGGACTTGTCTCTGTTTCTCATCATTGAGGACTATATTATAGACACTGTCAAGGGTAGGAGGAGGCTGCATCATCAGTAAGTTACTCCTTACCCCCATGTATGCTTCACTAAGGCCCATGAGAAACTGAAACACCGCATTCTCATCATCTTCCTGTATGATGCCATTTTTGGCAGCACAAATACTTCTTTGCCCATGATTTGTACACATTGTTCCTAATTCATCCCACAGTCCTTTAAGTTTGTTAAAATATGAGGCTATATCTAGAGATCCTTGAGAAGTATGAGAGAGTTCTCTTTTTAGTTCAAAATTTTTGGTTCTGTTAGCAGTACCATATCTAGCTTCGAGTTGTTCCCATATACTCTGTGCAGTATCAAAATACTGCACACTCTCAGCTATCTGAGGGGATAAGGAAACAGCTAACCAGGAGATTACCATATTGTTACATCTGTCCCATTACATTTGTTCAGCCACATTAGTTTCTGGTCGGGGACATGTACCATCAACAAAGCCAATTTTATTCTTAGCAGACAGGGCGACAATCATTTTCCTCTTCCAACCCCCATAACAACTACCCGAGAAGGGAGTGGAGACAAGAGAAACTCCAGGAATATCAGAAGAGTAAACAAAAAGAGGGCTAGTAGGGTCAACAAAGGATGTATTAGCACTCATGTTAGAAGTCATGAACAACAACGACTTTGAAATCAAAAACAGTCTCGGTAAACAATTTGGAAAACTAGAGTTGTATCAAAAACCACATGCAAAGCATATAGAACCTAGAACAAGAATAGATTTAGCCGCCTTCTTCGCGACCGGAGAAGAACGACCTTCGATTGACAGAGAAAACCCTAGCTCCAAACAGCACAAACCCTAGAACCTGAAAACTTACCGGAATCAGGTCGAGGACGTCGGAAAGCTACCCAAAACGTCCACCCAGGGAAGATCGAACTATCAGATAACGTTAAAAGTTCCGATTCACCGTTTGATACACATAGAGTTTGTCAACAACAAAATCTCACACAAATATCCAAAAAAAATCTTCAATACAACTCTGAAAGAGTTGATAACAAATGACGGAGGAGCATCCGAAGATCTCCCGCTCTGATACCATGAAAACATAGTAAAAATGGAGATGAAGATGAAGAGGGAGAGTCGGTTTAGAGAGAGCTTCTCGAGAGCTCCAAAGAACAAAACTGAATCCCAAAATATCTGTGTGTGAGTTTTTACAGAAGCTTCTAGCGGATATATCACTAACTTGGGCCAACACTAACTCGGGCCAAATGTAAAACAAAAGAAAATGGGTCCAGACTTGTTTCTGGCCCAATATACATGATATACCCAATATACAGAGAATATACGATAAATATATACTACAAAATCAATGTATGTGTCTAGGTTTGGAAGCTAGATAGTCTTTTAGCTCAACACATTACATTGAACACCGACGAAGCTTGAGTTGGCCAGAAATGGAGTTCTAGTGTTCCCGCTGTCCAATTAGAAAATAACCAATGCGAAAAGCTTTTCTGCTATCATGGAGAATGTATCTAATCTTTCTCCCACTAAATTCATCAAGACAAACTCCATGATAATGCAAAAAGAAATTTCAGTTGTTCTGAGCATACAAGATAATCCACAAAATGACACACTGAATTCTTTACTAGTTATGAAAAGAATGAATATTGAGCCTAATTTAACCCTAAAAGCTAACTTGTGAGGTGAGTACCGTATAAGCCATATAAGGAAAGAATGGACATTAGGCATAACTCAACCTCAAAAACTAGCTTGTGAGGCGAGTATTGTCCAAGCCTTATATCCATATAAGGAAAGAATGGACATTGGGCATAACTCAACCTCAAAAACTAGCTTGTGAGGCGAGTATTGTCCAAGCCATATAAGGAAAGAATGGACATTGGGCATAATCCAACCCCAAAAACTAGTTTGTGAGGTGAGGATTGTCCAAGTCACATAAGGAGACCAAGGAATTCAAATCCCTCCGATATAGGACAACTCAACACCCCCTACGCCCATACCTCTGGAGCGTCAATAACATAAATGAGGGCCCAATATTGGTAACAATAATTGGAATGGACCTGACGCTGATATCATGATTAAAATAAACATTGGGCCTAACTCTAACCCCAAAAGCTAGCTTGTAAAGTGAGAATTATCAAAGTCATATAAAAAGACCAACGACCTCAAATCCTTCCAATATGGTACAACTCAACAAGTTATGTAGCAACAAATTTGTACTAAAGTACTTCTGAACTCATCTAAAGTCCCCACTATTGTGAAAGAATTATGAAACGACAGAGTCTTACCTTTGGTTGTATCATAGGATATAGAGAGAAGGGGTTCTTCAGATAGACAAATTAAGCATTAAATGTGAAAGAATTAGTGTATCCCTCTAGAAAAGGAAGCAAAAAAACAAAACAAAGATATAAGTGAAAATGCCATGTGTTTACAATTTAATTGTCAATATACAAAATATACTATTACTATATAAAAAATATACAAAATAGACTGTCACTATACAAAAAACATATAAAGTAGACATTTTTTGGCTACTAGATGCAATACTAATGGGCCGAAGGACCATTTCGTAAAAATGAAAAAAAATATGGGCTATTAAAATTTTGAGGGGCTATAGAGGGTAATTTTCTCTTTCATATATACCCATTTTGGGCAACCATTCCAGTTATATCCGCATCGACAAAATTTTGCATAGTATTCTTGCTCGAATTTGAAGTAGATCAATCTCTTCAATGCAATTTACAAATTAAATATGAACTTCTTTTTCAACTTTAGAAATTCAAATCTAGATTAGTTCAATTTTTTTAATGCAACTTCAAAAATCAAATTTGAAATTCTTATATTTTTCAAATACAATTTCAAAAATTCGTATCCGAAGTACTTCAATATATTGAATGCAACTTCACACTTTGAATCTTAAGTTCTAAAACAAAGTTGTTCTTCGAATTTCAATAATTCAATGCACAATTCACTGCCTAAATCTACTCCAAATGAGCTCAAATTTGAAATATAACTTTTAAATATCATAAAGAACAAATCTCAATCATCAAATTATCAAAATAACAATAAATTCAACAAACTCATTTTGCAACTAAGAAGAAGAAGAAACTTTAAGTACAAAGAAGAAGAAAACAACAGTAAAGAAAATATCTATCTGAGTTATCTAGAAATATTAATTAAAATTTTTCTAAAAAGTGGATACAAAATCAATAGGTGGCACAAAAGTAGGTGCCACAGCATTTTTTTAAGCAAACATCACTTTTACCCTATTGTCGAAATTATTTACATCCGATATATATATATATATATATATATATATATATATAATAGAGTATTATACTATTCCCAATTTGCTTTGAGAGAAATATAAAAATAGCCATATTTATAAGTGGTCATTCAAAAATAGCCATAATTTCAAAAATAATTAAAATTTAGCCACTTTTCATGTAAAGATAAATCCGAACGAAAATATTATCCATAATTTATAAAATACTCAAACATAATATATTAGAGTTCCAGTATATTATACTGCAATTTCAGTCTAATATACTGGAGTTCTAGTATAATCTACCGGTCCAACATAATATGCTGGAAGTTCTTATACAGGTGCACTGAACTCCAGTATATTATGCTAGACCGGTCTCTGCTGCAGCAAAATAGTGGCTATTTTTAATTGACTTGGTAAATACTACTATTTTTAAATGACCAGTCCAAAAATTGACTAGACCGTGCTATTTTAACGTTATTTGCGGGGATTACACAAATAGGTTGATTTTGTGCAACTACTTAAGTTCTAATTTCGTTTAAATAGTGAGTTTGCTGATCAGAACTTGGCCACAAGTCCAGATGGAACGTCACAAGTTTTGATGCAGTAACAACAACAACAAACCTAGTATAGTTTCATAAGTGTAATATGGCGAGGGTGAGGTATACGCAGGACTTCCCCTATCTTGAGAAGTTAGAGCGGGCATTTTTCGATAGACTTTATCCTTACAAGTTCGGAGGGGGAAGTGCACGATTGGCCACTAATAACACTGTACTTATTTTTAAACCACCATTTAAAATATCTTTTGTCTTTAGCCGCTGCTTTAATAAACTTTAATTGTTTGGACCAAAATACACTTCTATTCATGTCCTTAACTTTTGTACTTAACTTCAGGACTTCAGGACTACATGTCCTTAACTTTTGAACTTGAAACTATAAGTTCAGGACTTCAGGACTACACGTCCTTAACTTTTGAACTTGTAACTCTAAGTTCAGGACTTCAAGGTTACTAGCGACCAAGCTTGTTTTTGGCCAAAAGTGTTTTTTTTTGGCCAAAAGCACATTTGGCCAAAAATTGAAGTGTTTGGCCAAGCTTTTGAAAGGAAAAAAAATATTTTTTCGAGGAGAAGTAGAAGCAGTTTTGGAGAAGCAGAAAAAAGTAGCTTCTCTCCAAAAGTACTTTTGTTGAGAAGCACTTTTAAGAAAAATACACTTAGAAGCAGTTTTTTAAAGCTTGGCCAAACACTAATTGCTGCTTAGAAGTGCTTTTCAAACTAATTAGTGAAACACAAACTGCTTCTCACCAAAAGTACTTTTTAGAAAAATATTTTTAAAGAAAAACACTTCTCAAAGTAAGCTAATTTTTGCAGCTTGGTCAAACGGGCTATACATGTCCTTAACTTTTGAACTTGGAACTCAAACTTCAAGACCGAGCGTCCTTAACTTTTCAACTTGTACCTGTAAGTTAAGGACTGCTTGTCCTTAACTTCCGAACGTGTAACTGTAAGTTAAGGATTGTCTGTCCAACTTTTAAACTTGGAAATCAAAGTTAAGGAGATAAACTTGTAACTGTAAATTAAGGACTGTCTGTCCTTAACTTTTGAACTTGTAACTATAAGTTAAGGATTGTCCGTCCTTAACTTTAGAACTTATAACTATAAGTTAAGGACATTTGTTCTTAACTATTAAACTTAATTTAGGACCTCGGGACTACATTTCCTTGACTTTTGAACTTGAAACTCTAAGTTCAGGACCATGTCCTTAACTTTTGAATTTAACTTTAGGACTTCAGTACTACATGTCCTTAACACAATCATCTTTGTCCTTAACTTTTTGGATTTTCACCATATTTTTCCTAATTATCTGTTATTTAAGAAAATCTAAAAGTCACTTCTTTTAGAAAACCAAAAGTCACGTTCTCCCACGTCTGTGATTATTATGAGAGAAACCAAGCAATTCAACCCCTGAAAGCAGACACAAAAGAAAATGAGAGGCTTATAAAATTTATATGATTAATGCATTCCATTTCTTTTGTTTAAAATTGGGTTTCATATACGAAAATAATGGAAACACTCATACGGACCCCATAACGTCATTGCAGAAGGAGAAGTGGAGCTGTAAGGAATGAATCTGAAAATGACTGTGTTTCTGTTTGGGAAAGAAAGGTAATACTGCCTTTTTATATTGATTTTAATAGTTTTAATGGCTACTTTTCCTCAGCATTACAAATGTTAAATAAAAAGTAAATATCACTTTAAAAAGTGGCTATCCCACACAATTTTTACATGTTCGGATGGATAGGCAAAATTTTCCTTGTCATAAGTCTTGTAGGATCGTCACAAACTTTAAGTACAAATTGTTCAATATTCGGAAGTATCATCTCAAGTTCTGATGGATGGGCAAAATTTATATTATTATTAATCATGGTTAATCGTCATAAATTTCGTAATTTTGATTAAAATTGTTCCCAAGTACTGACAAATCGTCACAAGTTTCAATTAATGGGCAAAACTTGTCTAATCGCAAATCTTGACGAATCGGAATCATCATATTTAACTTTAGTACAAATTATATCATGACATTGGTTTCATGAAATCCAAACAGATTGTCATGATTCGTCTGTGTCGTTAAATTAATAAGAACTCTTAAAAGTGAGAAGCATATGATGATACAATAAGCTCTTGATCTCTAGCAGCACCATTAATGGATCCTTGCATCACTTTTGGTTAACGTGTTCTCATTCTTTTTTGCGTTGTCTTCACTAATTACTTTGTAAGGAGGAAGAAGAAGGTGGGAAAAGTTTCAGCAGCAGGACGAAAGATGGAGAAATTTTGGCTATTTCTTCATCTTGCAAAACTTCTAAAAATAGGGGAAAAGGTTAAATTGGGCTAATGGGAACCAGATTTCGCGGGGTTTGTTGTTGTTCTTCTTCTTTTAGCTCAAACCAACTCTTGACACTTAGTAGAATTGGATAACAACAATGTATTCCAACACGAACATTTCAAAAAACAAAAGATCTTTGTTTGTTGCATCCCACGTTTCTTTTGCCTTCCATATATAGTACCACTCTCGCCAACAAAACAATCTCTCTTCACTCTTACAACTGGATATGAATTATAGCACAATTCTCCCTTTTCATCGGCAGCAGCTTAATAAGTCGGGGACATCAGTACTGTTTTAAATTCGAGTATTATAGCACGGCACATTCAACATAAACCTCAAAGTTAGGAGTGAAGCAAAAGGCGAGAAACCTATTAACTTAGAATTATCAACCAACTACATTTTCAAACCATTGCTACTTCCTACATTGTACACTGCAGCAGCTGTCACGTAAGTGAATTGAATCTAACACCTCACATATCAAGTCAATAAGAAAAGAAAAAACCTTTCTTTTAGAACAAGGGGAAAAAATTGATGACTGAGCACTTCTCAGATGACTGTCATCTTTACCCTGTGTTTCCGTAAGATCACCTTCTGTCAACTTGAATACTTCCTGGTTCGAGGGTTGACAGTATCTGAGGCATTGACATGCCACCAGATACAACAATCTCTGCAAAGAGGAGAAAAGAGCATGTTGGGAAGTGCTTCAAGCATAAGCATATATCTTTGATACGAAAATTGTGTTCACTGCCAGATAAGAACCCTCTATTAAGAACACACATGATACTTGCAAAAAAGCTCGGGAGTAGCAAACAAAGCATCGTATATAACTACTCGCTCCATCCCATTTTATGTGACAACAGATGGAGTACGAGGGTCAAACGAATAATTTTCTGCGTGAATTCTGGTCATCAAATCCTCAAGTTTTTTGAAATAAAATCCAAATATTTAGAGACTATATAAAAAGTATTGTAAGTCACAATAGTATTATAAGGCATATGAAAAAAATACAGTAAAAAGAATGTCTTTGACCCTCCAAATAGTACTCCACTGTGTCACATAAAGTGGGACAAAGGGAGTATATTTCCAGAGAATTTGACAATGAAAAGATCTCTTACCTATTCCTTCGCGCACTGACAAGTTTGGTCTAATAACATCCTTCGCATTGACCAGGAATATATCACCTATGTAAAGATGATTTGTAGGAACATACACACAACATAGCTCTTCGTCTCCTGAATAGTTCTGGATTTGATGGTAAAACAGAGTATCACACAAGTTAATTTCAAGTTAACTTGATGAGAATTGAAAATGTACATAATCTTTCCATTATGATTCTAATGCTATCCATGCCTACCAGGTAATTGGGAACTTGTGAATGGTGCAAGCAAAAGATACGAATTTATTCTTATTATTAAGAAATAAAAGAAAAGCAGGTAATCATTAGCATACCTGCAGGACAACAGACGAAGTAATGAACCCAAAGGCATATTCGCCGATGCGCGGATGTCTTATAATGGCAACCTCCTTGAAAGCTTGTGTATTCTGATCTGCAGTGACACAGGAGGTTATGCATCTATCGTCACTCTCCAACTGAAAGCTGTTTTGAGAAAAGAGTATGGAACTGAAAATCCACAAAGCATACCTGGAGATATGGCAGAACTAATTTGCTTTGAAGCATTATAGATATGCCGAACAAATGGCATTCTTTTGATGAACCACTCACCAAGATTCAAAACAGATGCCCCCAGCCACGATGACATGAACACCCCGACCAAAAAAATGAAAGTGATTGAAGTCATAAATCCAAGACCTGATCAGAATAGCCATTAAAAAGGTCATCACCAAAGAAGAGTATCACAACTATTAGCAGCTAACATATTACAAGAAAAGATCCTTAACCTAACATGGCTGACATTTACATACGGTAACATAAAACTATTTGCTAATTCCTCTATAAAACTCTTTCTTTTTTAGCATAGCAATGCATTCTATGTCCAAAGAAAGATAAAAGCAATTACTTAAGACACCATGGAATGAGCCAGGGCCATTAATTAACAACATAGAAATACAGTAAGTTGGAAGGGGCAAATGCTTACCAAAAATATCAATTCCAAGATGAGCATAGATTGGAGAGAAAAAGCCATCCACGAAATGAATAAACCACCAGGTTATGTAGAAAGTGACTGCTATAGGAAATAGGATAACACTGCAAAAGGATGTGTATAAGTAACAACTTGAAAAGTAAGGAGTAAAGCAGAGTCAGAGCATCTACTTAATCACAGCTGACAGTGAGGACAAAGACGAATATTTATAACTTATAAGCATATCATGTTACTCTCTTTCCATGACACTACAAGCAGCAGAGTGGATTGTGGTTTAGTTCCTTCCTAATCAAGTTTATTTCAATAGCTTCCATCTCATGATTCTTATTAGTAGATGCTACTATGTACAGCATAATCCAAGAAAGAAGAATAAAACAACTTTGCCTCAGTCCCATATAAGTTGGGGTCGGCAATACGAATCCTCATTCCTTTCATTTAGCTCAACTCATATCAAATCCAATAAAGAAGAATGCTCTTTTTTATTGAGATAGATACAATGCGTAAAGTATTTTTACTAAGTCTTTTCCATCATCATCTTTACGAACAAAGGAGGGTGATACCGACACAAGTAAAACATAATTCTAGTTATGAATTCATTTTAATAGTTGATACAAGTCACAACAACTCTAATGCTTTTTAATGTTCCAAGATTGATTATCTTAGTTCTGTTAGCAGAAAGCCATCTATTCAAATCAGTCGTAACAGAAGCTAGAAAGTGGGTAGTGTACTCATCAAGGACCTTGAAAAGTACAAACACTCTTTATAACAGAAGCTAGAAGATGGGAAGTAGAATCCTGGATCAGTTCTTCTGTAGACCTTGATCTTTGCTCAACTAGTTCTTGTAAATCACTCTTGTGACACTTTACTGCTTCTTCCTGAACTTTATTTTCCAACAGCAAGGAAGCAGATAAACAGATACAGCCTATATCTAGATCAAAGGGAAGATTGAAGGGAACCGTTGTTACCATCCAGTCATGAATTTCTTAGAAGCCCAGCTCCTAACAACTTTAGAGAAAGTCTGCAGTTTCAAAAAATATCTCTTGTCAGATGAATAAAAGAGAAGTCATGCTTAAAATATGGAAATAGAAGGAACAACATGGTAATATTCCCAGTGGTCAGTCCAGTCACTATACAATTAAGCTCAAGAAATGAATAACAAGCAAACTAGGGTATAACCTACAAGAATAGACTTTGGCGCCGTCATCAGATTTAGATTTGTGATGCAAGAGCATGTACTAGAGGCAGAGAGAAGAGAAGTAATCAGATAAGACGTCGAGAAGAAGAGGGAGATAAGAAAAGTAAATGTCAAACAGAGATGTAAGAAAAGAGACCAGCAATAACCAAAAAGATTGCTCCCAACAGCACATAAACAGTAATGCAGAAGTCAAAGGCCCTAAGATTCACCTTACATTTATGTGCAAAACAGCAGGTGTGTAATCAATTAAACAACTAATCAAGTACGGTACATGTGATAAACTCTTCTGAGAAAGGGGGCTTATATCATTTTGATATAATACATTTTCCAGGAAAATTGATGGAATTCTTTTTGACTTTTGGTCATTTTAACATGTTAAGAAAAACATTATGCACACAAGTTATATCTTTTAAGGGCACTAATATATGTTTAGATAACTGAAGGGACACCAGTATATTTTTTGCTATAATCATCTCTATTTCTACTCCATACCAATTACTTCCACCAATGTATAATCACTATTTTCATTTTTGTTACTCATTGCTCATAAGGATCACCAAGCATCACTCCTACGCTCCACCTGCCACCTGCCACCATCTAGTGCTATAAGAAGCTACCAACTGTTTTACCCATCAAATATTACGTCGGATTAACCCTAAATTGATCAATCTAACACCCGTTCAAATGCAATCTAGCACAAAGACTGCAAAAATATCACCAGATACAAAGGAATGTAGCATGCCATAGATGTTATACCATGCAATGATGACAAATAGGCCACATCCGTCAACATCAAACGCACGAAAATCGAATTTCTTAAGTGTAGGACATCCGAATAAATTATAATTTTTACATAAAACCTAAGTCCAACCTAAAATCACATATAGATACACTCAAGAATCAACATACATGTTATATAACAGCTAGTCGCATCCATCAGGTATACACACATAGGCAGTATAGAAAGAATAAAACATGATTGACCACATGCCTAACAACTAAGGAGATAAATATGCAAAGCTTTTAAAGACATTTCTGCTTCGTATTCATAAACATCAATGCACAGCAACATATGGATGCGGACATGGAGAGCGCGTCCTTTAATCATTTAATATGCTACAAATGTATTGTCTTGATATATTAATCTAGTTTGCTCAACAATTTTTTACTAAGAGGAGAAACAAGCAAAACTTAAATCAATTAATTGCACTAAAACTCTAAAAGAGAGACAAAAAGCAGATAAAAAGAAGTTCAATTAAATATGTATGACACCCAAAATACTCTCCTACCATAAAAGGTCAAACTTTAACACAGTTTTCTCATTAACTAATTATGTCGAGTTCTTCTGAACTCGTGAATCTATTTCCTTTCATAACACAAAATAAGATTTTACTTGGCAGGAAACACTAAATAAATACATTCAAAATTAACAGCAAACCAGACCTCACAAAAAATTTCCTGCAATCCTATGATCAATTTCCAAACATTAAGGGAAAATATTTTCTTCCATTTTTGTAATGTAAATTTTTGCCTAAGCCTTCATCCACACAGTTACCTGATAACCATAGGCAGATCCAGGCTGAACCCACCGACCATTTAAGTTACTATATTTGAAATTTAATATTTGTACATATGTAGTAAATTTCGTAACAATAAAGGGTTTGAGCGCCATAGCTACTCAGTTCAGCCGAACCCATAACTCACACATTACATCCACCCTTGCCTGGTACCTGTGCCAGTTGGAGTCAATAGGTACCAGGTGGAATAGTAGCAAGCTGGTCTGAACACCAATGATATAACAAAATAAAAATAAAAGGTTTTCCCTTGGGGGGAAAAATAACAACAGAATGCAAAAGTAACAAAATAGCCCCTACTTCAAGCATTCCTATTTCCCTAACCTTGAGCCCTTAATAAGTAAACTGCCAACATGACAATAAATTATGTTCATACAAAAGTTATTCAATTCTTTCCTTCTATAAATACTTCAAAAAAATCCATTCTTAAACGCAACTCTAAACTCCTAATTTACACAATGAAAACACCAAAAATCACTACCACACTTAACAAAACCCTGATCCAACATACAAATCCAGTTAAGAGCTAATCGAAACACTAAAACCCTAGCGATATTCCCAATCAAAAACAAAATATTTGAATAAGAGTAGTCTGGGAAATTACGGAATTAACCTCGCGGCCGGAGTGATGGTGAGAAGAGGAAGAGGAAGGCCTATTGGCGGACTCATCGTCGACGGCGATAGCGGCGGCGGAGTGAGCCACCGGAATGAGAAGTTCACGATCTCTGCTAGAATTTGCCATTTTTATCCCCAATTTCTCATCTCCCATTTGCTTATAATAAAAATTATTTTCTTTTTGCTATGAAATAATAGTGTACAGATTTTGTAAGTGTAACAGTTCTATAAATCTAATATTTTTTTAAAAGATATTTATATTGCTTGGTGATAGAGGAAATGTTTGGGTAGTGGGACAGAGGAGGAATTTAAGAAAAAAATGTTGTCTTACTCTTATTAAATTAGCTCTAGACTCCATAATTTAATGGACTATTCAATCTTGACGAGGTATTGGGTTTGGGCTGGGCTGGGCCAGGTTGGATTTTGTCATGTTGATGAGCTGTCTCCAATCATATTTTGCCAACTCATACCATCTTTCTTTTTTTAGTTTAGGTACTGAATTTAATTTCTATATATTGACAAAATAAAAAACATATAGCCTAGAAAATAATATATGTAACAACATTACTTGCAGCCAGTGTTATAATAACAACAATAACATAGACCCAGTAAGACTCCATAATTGAGGTGTAGGAAAAGTAGTATGTGCGCAGACCTTATGTCTATGCTGACATGGTAGAAAGGTTAATTTTTCGGTAGATCTTATAGTAGCCTATATTTTGCGATTGTAGATATTATTTATGCTCTAAGTTAACCATATTTTATTAATATTTTAAATGCTAAATGATAACAAGATGCTCAAATTGAGGTTTTTATACTTTGCTGAAACTACTCCGAGTTAGGAGGAGGATGTAGAGTATTTTGGAATCAAATATGTAGATACAAGACCAATCGAGAAGAGCCCGGATGAAAACGAGCAAGAAAAGGCGAAGAAAACTGGGCAACAGTCCACCGTGGCCGCAGTAGGGCTGTGGCGGGAACGCGGTGGAAAAAGGCGCAAAACTGAACAGTCTAAAACGACCACAGTCTGACCGTGGTCGATTTGGAGAAGGCCGAGAAAGTCAAGGGGCTAAAGTGTAAAGCGTATGAAACTTATCCTAACCTTATATAAACTCAACAAACTCGCCCAAGTTAAGGTTAAGCTTGTTTTTAGACTCAATTGGAGGCAAAAACATGCTAGGAGCAAGGTGAAGAATTTTTCTACGAGTTTTTCACTTCCTTCTTCCTATTTCCATTATTGGTTATGAATTATAGTGTTATAGCTATGCATACTATTATGAATAGCAAAGTTCTTATCTAGAGTTTTGAAAGAACTTTTTGTAGAATGAATTCTTGTTATATTTTTATATAATTAAGCCATTGGATTTCTCTACTTATTCAACTACGTATTTGTTATTATTGATTGAATGACAATCAATTGACTGTGTCTGTTTAGTGTGTACTGCTCGAGAGAGAGTTGAACAACGTCACTCCTAATGTATATGAGAAATCAGTACAATGGGTTTAAAAGTAGGTTAGAAATACAAAGCATTGACGTGGTCATAATTAGCGGTTAGATAAAGCCAACTAGCGGTAGTTCGAGAGAATATGCCTAGTAAATTGTTGTAGTTGCTTGAGAGAGAATTACGGCATCTAAAGTGCTCACGATCAATAGAGAATACATAGGCGAAATTGTAGGGAACATAGCGGGAAGGATTCCAACATTTTGGAAAATCATAACTCTAGACCTCCTAAATTTAATCTCTAACCCTTAGTGTCTTTAGTGTTAATTTACTGTTTAGTTTCTTAGTTAATTAGTTAGATATAAGAATCTTAGTCATTATAACTTAAATTTATTCGAGCTTGTCCTCTTGGTGACATTGAACAGTTATAATGAAATCTTAGTTCTCTATGGGATTCGACTCCGAACCTTTAGACCGGATTATATTTGCAATGACCACTTACCCCTTTTAGGTCTAGAGTTGGGCGTGATCAAGACCCTCCAGTGTTTATAACAAACCATGCTAAAAACTTAGGGTAAATACCTTAAACCACCCCTAAACCGAGCATAGTTCGGATAGGATATTTATAATTTGAGCCAAATTTAGGGATCGTTTAAAATATTTTCCCAAAATTTTAATTAAATCATAATTTAAGGTGCGAATGTTTCTTAAAATGATTCAAGGATAAGAGTATATGTAAAAACATATATCATATCTTATTCTTTTCTCTTAGGTTCCTATCTTTTGTCCGATATCAGTATTAGGGCCTGATTAAATATGAATTTGTGCCGACAAGTCTCATATTGAGGAGCAAAGTACTCCCTAATAAAGACAATTTTATATCTAGAATTCGAATTCGAGACCGTTAGTGAAGGATGAAGGAGTACTTACTATTCCACCACGACCCTTATTGATTGTATCATATATTTATGCCAACTCCAATTTTTTTATAGAATTATTTAAACTCTAAATTCAACTCCTATATATAATAGTAAGCTTAATAACCTGAAAATGAGGCAGGAAACACATTACAAGAAGTATAAAAATTTACACGATTTGTGTATTTAAGTAAAATCACTAAAGCAATATTTGTTAGGATCAAAGACAATTCTTATATCTTTTTCATGGTAAAATGACTTCCAGACCATTTAAATTTATAGGACTTTTGAAAGTCGATAAATGAACTTTGAATTTTCTCATTTGAATACTCGAACTTGAAAAAAATGACTACTAATAAACATCTTTGGCTGTTGACTATGCTTAGGTGGTAATACTATAACTGATGTGCCAACGACATGTTAATCACTGGTATTAAGTGCGTAAATATGATAAATAATTTTTTAAAAAGAAGATAAATAATTAATTTAAGAAATAGTAAAATTCATCATGATCGGGTCAATTTAGAGAAAAGCCACTTCAATTCCTCGGCTCTGACTATTCTCCATTCAATCTTGCAATTTCAAGCCATAGAGATTGTTCTCCACACCAAGAACTATATCTACACCAAAAATTAGGAGATTTCACTATAGGAATCGCCTCTTGTGATGACCTGCAACTCTCCAGCGGGCTCCCGTTGGTTGGAAATGGCGTTCTAATAGTCCAAATCATCCAAGAGACAATTCCAATCGATTGCTGCTGAGGAGAAGGTCACGCCAATTGGCCGCTACAACGAATTAATTATCACAACTTTAAAGAAAACTAATTCTTCGACAGTACTACAACAACAAAAAATAAGAAAAATTTGGAGAGAGAGGAGAGGACGAAGAAGAACCTAGGAAGGGAGTGCCGATACATAAGTAGACGAATGAGTTGCAGGTGCGGGGGGAGGGGTTGATGGGAAGGAACATGGAAGAGGAAACTGGAAGGGCTTAAGTTTTTTTCTTTCTTATTGTATTTACTTTTATTTTTAAAATATAAAAATAGGTGATAATTTTTGTTTAAAATTACACATGTCATTAGTTGGGTGAGATCTTACGTTTGGGTTGATCATTTGTTGACTGGATGGACACGTATATGTATGTGTAATGCATGCGCATAAGCTCAAAGGTCAGACGTATTTATTAGTTAAGAAAATTATGAATTCGAGTGTTCAAATGGGAAAATTCGAAGTTCGTATATCGGCTTTCAAAAGCCCTACAAGTTTAAGTGAAGCCATTTCGCCTCTTTTTGTTATCGTAAATGAAATGGTTATTATATATACTATTTATCAAGGAAATATGTGAGGTTGAAATTTTAGAGGTTAACATGACTGTAGTTATTGTTGTGTGTTTAAACTTTAAACAAGAATTATGATAATATTTTTATTTATACTAATTAGTCATGAAATAATTAAGTTCTGTGTAATCAAGCAACTCCTACTTTATGTATTGTACCTTAAATAAACTTCAAAAATTATTTGATACTTGCAATCATTTCAACAGAACATGTTTGAAACAGATTATTGCCCAATAATATATTCTCAATCAATGAGTGAGTAACAAGCTCCAAATTAATCTATGACATAATGCATACTCCAAAATTCTCTGATTTATTTCTTAATTGTTGACATTTCAGGAAACCAGAAAATCTAATCTTTCAATGTATCATGGTAAATGGTTAGTAATTTTAACAGTAAAAGAGCAGCTTGGGGAAGGGTTACACCCCCGAGGGGTGTGATGTAAACAGCTTAGCCTAAAACATTAATGGTTGGTTCCACAGTTCGAACCCATGACATATAGGTCACACAGAAACAACTTTACCATAGCTCCGTGACTCCTGTTGCGACAACAAATCGATATTCTCTGTTTGTATAATTTTCTACTATTTTCTCCATCATTAACCAGATGTCTAGATTTCAAAGTATTGAGAATGGAGAAACTATTGGTAGGGAGCAGTTCCTCTTTTAATGGACCATAAGCAACGAGAATATGCATTAGTGGGGCCAGCGGGTTTCGAACAGGGGCGCAACCAACATTATAGCTATGTGTTCGGCAAAACCTAGTAGCTTTGGCTCAAATCTTATATTTATATTACGAAAATCATTGAATATGTATAAATATTCTATCTAGAGCCCAATTAGTAAGAAGATCATAGTCCAAAACACATAAATTAAAAATCCTAGCTCCACTTCTAGTTCCGAATATGGGATACCAGATGGTTATAAAAAACAGATATTTGTGCAAATGCAGTTTATTGTTCCCTGGAAAAGTACAGAAGATTGATCAAGTTTGTGTAATGCAATCAAATAAATCATGTACAGAAAGACTTCATTGTATTCCCTTTTCAGCAATAGATGTACAACTCTGAAGATCAAATTCAACAACACATTATTTGAGCTATTCAGTTTTGTGTTATTTTGTAACTCCAAAAAATCAGCTTTTTTCATACCTTTCAACCACATGTATGTATAAGATTTATTATTTACACATTATGTATGTCAACTTTCTTTTCTTGAGCCGAAGGTCTATCGGGAATGACCTCCCAATCTCACACAAGGTAGGGGTAAGGTCTGCATACGCCCTATCCTCCCCCGAACCACTTGTGGGATTTCACTGAGTATATTGTTGTTGTGCATGTCAACCTGAATATGTACAATCACTATAGTACGACTCAGTAAGTACATCGTCGATAATTCCAGTTAAAAGATGCCTCTCTATGTCAGTCACTACTTGTTCAACCTCATCCAAAGTAAATCCATTTCTCCAACCAAAATCCCATGTTGTACTAACCACTCCATTGCACCATATATCTCTTTCATGCAAAGTATAAAGAGTGTCTACTGAAAGGGTATGGCCAGCAACATTGTTGTAACTTTTCAAGACTTCAATTTTGTTGCAGATATCATTCACCAACTTGTCAAAGGAGCTGGAGATTTTCGACGCCTTAATGGGACTTCTCGATATTGTCAGGGTACACTGAGATCTTTTATGTTCTAACAATTCATTGGCACAATCCAATAAGAGTGTGTTTTCTGCGACTTCATTGTCGACACTAATTGTTTTCCATACTGTTGGTTCCCATGCATCAGTATCAAAAAGCTCCTCCGCTCGGCTGAGGAATGATTCGTTGCTCAACAGTATGTGTCGTGTACTCGCTCTAGATTTGAGGTCTTCCTTTTCAGATGAATTGGGATGAAACTGATAGCTAGTATGCTCCATTAGGGGGATGTCATGGTCACACTGGATAAATGGCACGGTAGACTCATATGCAAAACTTTCATCATTATTAAGATTATCTGCAACAGAAGAAATCATTTTATTTTTGTAAGTATTTGTACCGCGACTAGAGATTAATCGACACGGATCAATAACTAGAGTAGTAGAAGATACATTTCTTCTTAACTTGTAACGATGCAAGAACCTTTTACATAATCATTTCTTTATCACAGTCCTCTGAAGAGATCGAATAAGGAAAGAAGTGGATAGACATATATAGAGACAGTGAACGGATACTAGTAATAACGAAGTTTATGTGTCTATCTTCAAAATGTTGAGTGTTTAGAGTATATAAGTTTAAGCTAGATGAACTTCAGTTGCCACTTGCAGGTTTCCTAACCTGATTCACTAAGCGGCAAGCTAACTGAATAAGCTATCATAATTCACAATGAATATTTGCGAAAGGTTGCCTAAAGCACAAGACAATGCAAAATTGATACTGATTACATGACACCACGTCAAACATATCGAAATGAGGGCCTTACCAATGACAACATTTTCAAAGATTTCAATCACTTCCTCACAAGGAAGCTCTTCTGAGGATCTAATCTTGGTTATGGTTATATTACTGCCTCGATCAACTGCGCGCACAATCTGGTTGGTGTCATCCTTGTGTTGCATTATCTCAACCTGCATCGGCATATTCCATTAGTCTTGACAAATACAAAAGAAGCTCTCTCTAAATAAAGTTCGATAGGTAAGAGCCACTTTCTAATACCCCTAAAATTGTGACTATAATCCATCTGAATTGACAAGAGGGGTTGCTGAAAAGAGGGGTTGCTCTGATGGTAAGCAACCCCCACTTCCAACCGAGAGGTTGTGAGTTCGAGTATCCCCAAGAGCAAGGTGGGAAGTTCTTGGAGGGAAGGATGCCTGGGGTCTATTTGGAAACAACCTCTCTACCTCAGGGTAGGGGTAAGGTCTACGTACATACTACCCTCTCCAGACCCCACTAAGTGAGATTATACTGGGTTGTTGTTGTTGTTGTTGTAATCTATCTGAATAATAATAATATTTGCGACTAATAAAATTTATTGAAAAAAATTAGTTAAGATTTCAAGATAAAAGGTATAAGGGTGCACTTACCATAGGAACAACGGAGGAACTCTTGGCAGACTTTTCAGTTTTGACATTCTTCTTCCTATTTCTGGAGTTATGAGATGCAATGGCTGTGACGTGCTTTGAGATAGTGCTATTTGGCGGTGCAACAAGTTTTTCTGGTGCATTCGATTTTCGCTCAGGTTTCCTCACTTTAGCAGTAGTCCTCTTACTTCGATCCTGAAATTTAGCAGTGGTATTGAGATCAGCATTTTTCATTTCTCCAGATTTCTTCGCGCCAACAGCTCGTTGAGTTCTCCCAATCCTTTTTTCTATCACTTCTTTATTTGGTTGCTTTGCCTTTACAGGAGAAGAATCTCTACTCTTTGTAGAAGGCAGTTTTCCCTGACTGACAACTTCATTACTCTTTTGACCTGAAGACGCTTCAACTTTTCGTGCCTGCAATTTCCGGTATATTGTGAAATTCACAGGTGAATTCTCTTCCTTTGAGTTCCATTTTCCAAACATCTCTTTAGTGTCTGAAGGAAATTTTTGTGCCTGCATTTCTGGAGCGTACATCGGCTTCATGATCACAATAGGTGGAGCATCATCGGCAAAACTTTTCAAGAAATGAGAAACACCAGTTTGATGAGAAATCACATTATTAGATCCCTCAACACACTTGCTTCTCAAAAGGCCCTTGAATTGCATGGTTTCAATTATTCCATCCAATGTTCTCCGTTTTGGATCTGCCCTCTGACCGATGACAGGCGGCTTCTTTGCCTTCGGCAAATCTATTTCAAATATAGGCCTTCTTTGCTTCAAAACCTTATCCTTCTCCAATTGTTTCTGTGTTGTAGGAATCTCTTCAAGTCCCATTAGTTTTGCAATCAAATTTGGCGCTTTCACGTTCTCATTTTGAACCTTTAATGGAGAACTGTCAAAAGAGGCAAACTCTTGAGATTGAACCATGGAACATTGGGTTGAGCTAGTGGATGAGAAATCGGGTGATAAAACCACTTTTTTCCCATCAACAACACGAGGTTTTTCTATCGATGACTCACTCGAGCTAGTGAAGCAAGTAGAGGGGAAATCCGGAGATAACTCTACCTTTCTTCTATCGATACGAGCCTTCTCTGAACCACAACATGACGACAACAAATTTTGTCTAGCAAGACCCTCTTTTATCGCTTCCCTTAACTCATCATAACAATCTCGCGAACCATCAAAAGAAAATCTTGGCTTCTCAAACTCCACCTTATCGTACCTATGATCTACAACACGTTCGGATTTCGTCCTCCCAATACCTATTCCATTCCTCATTTTCCTCAACTTTGTCATATATTCTGAAGCTTCTTGCAATTTCCCCAACATAACTATTGACTCTTGTAAATCAAGTGCTCCTTTTAACAAATCTTTTGTAATATCCTTTGAATTCTGTTGTTTTCCAATTTTGCGATTTTCCATATTTTGAGGGTCAATCTTGGATTTTTTAATTGTCTTACCTTCAATAACACCTTTGGGATTATCACAAGTGACAAATGATCTATACATAACTGATCTCAGATTATCTTGAGGTATATTCTATAACATAAAAATTGAACTAGAATTAGTCAGAAACTGACATAAAATCTTGAAAAAAGAATAAACATAATGAATGTTTTAAACTAATAAGATTTGCCAAATGTACTCACATAAACTAATTCTTTGACTTGAAGAAATTTTCAAAGGTTTGAGTCACTGAAAGCAGAACAAAATATAAATAATTAGTTGCTGTCTATAAAGACAAATATAAACTTAATCAGAGAATTGAATACATTCATCTTCTCTGAAATATTCAAACTAGAATTATGAGTATATTCATTTCTTAATTCTCATTATATTCTTCCAAATCTTTAAAGAATGATTGACAAATAAGAGGAAAATGAGAAATGAAAGAGGTGGCTACCACTGAGATAAACAAAAAAAATGTGTATCATTAAAAAAAAAAGGCAATCCGGTGCACTAAGCTCCCGCTATGTGTGAGGTATGGGGAGGGGCTGGATTACAAAGGTTTATTGTATAAGCCACGGCCTTACCCTGCATTTTGTCATTTCTCAAATGACAAAATTACAAGTTATTAAGAACAATGTAAAATAGCTTAAAGACTCCATTTTTATCTCAATATGTTCATGTATAAGCTTATCATTTGATAAAAAATATGTTCTTTATTTTACTTTAGCCCCTATACAAAAGGAGAAATGAATGAAAAGGGACCAAACAACAATAACAATAACATAAAATCCAGTATAATTGGAGTGAAGTTAGTGTGTACGCATATCTTGCCCAGAGTGTAGAGTGGTTGTTTCCGCTAGACCCGGTTCAAGTAATCAAATGCACCCAAATGAAAATCTTGGAACAACCAAAAAAAATCACACACAGATGCAAATGAAAATCTTGGAACAACCAAAAAAGATCACAGTGATGAATCTACACACACACAGAGGTGCAAATGAAAATCTTGGAACAACCAGAAAGATCAAAGTGATGAATTTACACACACACACAAAATAGCAACAATGAACATATTCTCATAAATTCTCACCTGGATTAGTCCTTTACACTTGTGTTAGCAAAAGAGTGAACAGACCCCGGATCCTATAACCAAAATAATAGCACGTAAATCTTGACTTTTTTGGTTCAGTCCACCCGACTATCACAGTTACTATATGAAAATGAATATGAGAATATACCTTATTTTCAAGAACTTAGACTTTAGGGAATTTTTTATTTATTCAACTTTATTCTGCTTAATTAGTATTATCAATAAAAGAAGACAGATTTTAATGTGAATTGTGGGTGGTGGTTGAGGATGATGCTTTGTCCCATGTGAATTGAGTTGAAGTGTACCTACGACTAATTGCATACAGGGAGGAGCTAGCACATGACTAACGGCGGTTCGGCCAGTAAATTTAATGCAAACCGCCGAACTCTATATTTATCTAAACAAAATTAATTGAATATGTATAAATTATTAATTTAGAATCTACTAAAATATATGAATTATAATTTTAAATTCATAAGCTTTAAATTTGAGCTCTACTTCTACTATTTATATATGGCCAAAAAAAGGAAAATTAGAGAGATATTATTATTTTTAATTCGTACCATAAATTATATATATTGGTAACTACAAAAATATATAATTTTTATATATAATATACCGAATGTGTGTTTATGTGTATATATATATATATATATATATATATATATATATATATATATATATATATAATATTTTTTTGAGCACGATTAGACAGTGTTATTTTCCAAAATTTGACGAGGGGAAGGCATATTTTTATGGGATTTTTACCTATACATTCCATATAACAAATCTTACTACCATTAATGTGCATTGTTTGTTTATTACCCTCATATACTATGTTTTTGTTACACAATATGTACCAAACGGAATCTTTCCAGATGTTGCCTCCTAAAATAACGCCTTTTATTAAGGCTCAAATCTATGTTAAATGAATTGTATCCTAAAATAACTCCTGTATTTATGGCTCCTAATTAATCTTTGATTTTGTACCAAATAAATGCTAAATCAGTTAAGGTAAAATCTTAAATGCTCTTAATATTTATTTTGCACATATGTGCTGCCATTGCAATTGTTGGACGGATGCTCCAGCACCAGCACAACAAATGGTAAACCAAACGTGGAGAATATCTCTACTATATAGAATTCAATAATGTATTAATGTTTCTAGGCTTGGGAACTGATAAGATGTTCTTGTTGGTGAACAACTTGCTGGAGACATAGCAATAACCTGGATGCAAACTCGGGATATCACAACAAATAATTCATACCTTATTCATAGTTTTATTGCTACTTGTAATGGAATAATGGTTTCTTGGTGCAGATTATGTATATGAACATTCTTCTTGTCCTTAAATGCATATTAGGTTGATAATAAAGTATCGTGATTCACTTTGTCCTTGGTCCCATCTCAAGGGTTAGTGAAAAGGTGGAAAACACAATGAAAATTAATGGAGAATGTAGATGTTGAGGGAATCTTTATGTAATTCTTGCATTGGAGAATGTATTTGAACTCTTGCTATAGGCCGTAACGCTTGTTTTCTGGAAACATTGCATATAACCTTAACTACATTTACCTACATTTGACTACATTTTAAAAATTCACTGGAAACACTTCATATAACCTTAACTACATTTAACTACATTTGACTACATTTTACTACATTATAAAAACTCACTGCAAAGACTGCATATAACCTTAACTACATTTACCTACATTTGACTACATTTTAAAAATTCACTGGAAACACTTCATATAACCTTAACTACATTTAACTACATTTGACTACATTTGAAAAACTCACTGGAAACACTGCATATAACCTTAACTATATTTACCTACATTTGACTACATTTTATAAATTCACTGGAAACACTTCATATAACCTTAACTACATTTAACTACAATTGACTACATTTTAAAAACTCACTGGAAACAAGTTCAACAGCTACTACTTTTTTTGTAATTAAACGCTGGAACATCAGCACTGGCAGGAGGAGGATAATGTAGAGAAGAAATGCAACAAAAAACATTATAGAGTGAAGATCTGCGTGAAATTTCTCTTGATGAACTGCAATTTGGAAGCTGCAGGAAAAATTTCCATCCTTGTGAGACATACAAAAATGATTTTTTTAGGACAAGAGAGAGATTACAACAATCTTGTATGTACCTATATTGTGAATTATTTTCTATAGAAACGTAGTTGTCATTAGGATATTAAGGAGGAAAACCACAAAATTTTGGAAAGCAAAAAAAAAAAAGAACTGGTGGTGATTAATATTAATGGGTAATGGAGTAAATGGTATGCAAGTAATTAATGAGTATATGAAAAAGGAAAGCAAATAAATGGGGAGCAACAACCATACAATACAGCTGTATTTAGAGAAGAGTCCACCGCATTTTATGTGCATTTACTCGTTGGAAGAAAGAGAAAAAAGTGGGGAAAGAAGATATGGAAATATTTTGTTCCACAAATCAAGTCCCTAATAAATCATTGATAATTAAATATTAAAAGTAAATTTTGGTACATAAATTGAAACATGGTATACTTAAATGTAATAAATACTAACCTTAAACATGAGTGGTTATAAGGTTTGTTATATGGGATGTATATGTAAAAATCCCTATTTTTATTTTTTATTTTAAAATTTCTTCCTTTGTTATTCCCCTTTGATATCTCTTTGTTGTAGCTACGCACCTTTAGTGACTCGAGCCCACAATTTTAGGTTGTAAGTCTGAGTGATGACAAGAGAAATTCAAAAATAGCTAGATTTATAATTGGTCGTTTAAAAATAGTTCTATTTTAAAAATAATAAAAATTTAACCATTTTTTATGTAAAGATAAATCTTAACAAAAATACTATTCAAAATCCGAAAAATACTCTAGCATATTATACTGAAGTTCTAGGATAAGTATGTCGGAACTCCAGCATAATATGATGGAGTTCCAGCATAAGTACACTAGAACTCCAGCATAATATACTGGAGTTCCAGCAAGTATAGTGGTCCAGTATAATATACTGGAGTTTGGAGCACTAATGCTCTGGTCTCCAGTATATTATACTGGAGCCAGCAAAGTATACCGGTCCAATATAATATGCTGGAGTTCATACACAAGTGCACCGAACTCCAATATATTTTGCTGGACCGGTTTTTATTGCAGCAAAATAAGACTATTTTTCATTAACTTGGTAAACGTTGGCTATTTTTCAATGACCAATCCCAAAACTGGCTATACCATTTTAAAAATAGCCAGATTTACAACTTGTCATTCAAAAATAAACCAATTTCAAAAGTAATCAAAATTTAGCCACTTTTCATGTAAAGATAAATCTGAGCAAAAATAACATTCAAAGCTCGGAATACTTCAGTATATTATGTTGGAGTTCCAGCATAAGTATACTTGAACTCCAACATATTATATTGGAGTTCCACGATAAGTATGCTAGAACTCCAGCATAATATGATGGAGTTCCAGCATAAGTATACTAGAACTCCAGCATAATATACCGGAGTTCCAGCAAATATACCGGTCCAGCACAATATACTGGAGTTTGGAGCACTCGTGCTCCAGTTTCCAGTATATTATACTGGAGTCAGCAAAGTATACCGGTCCAACATAATATGCTGGAGTACATAAACAGGTGCACCAACCTCTAGTATATTATGCTGGACCAGTCTCTATTGCAATAAAATAGTGGCTATTTTTGAATAACCATTCCGAAAACTGATTATACCATACTGTTTTTACCTATCTAAGCAACCCCCTCTTGTCCAAAAAAACATATTTTCACATTTGATGTTTATACTAAGTTGGAAATATAAAGGCACATAACATGTGTCTATAAATAAACTGCTATCATAAAATTATATTCCATTGTTTTACATTAGTTTACTAGTACTTAATTATAATTATATAAATATCGTGTGCGAGTAAACTTTTATCGCAAAGTTAAGAAAAATATATTTTAAACTTTGAGTCCGTGTAGTAATTTCAAGGAGAAACTACCATGAAAATGTTGTGAATTAATTAAATATATGTAGCCAACCGTTTGGTTGTTTTTGGAACATATTCTCTGCAGGGGACAATTTTTTATGAGGAGTTTTCAGATTGTCTGCACTCTGCACCATTAAATTATACAACGAAATCTTACTCCAATTACCAATGAATTTCTCTTTGTTTTGGAAATAATTTCCTTTTATTATAGCTATACTACTTATAGTAATGATTTCACACGTTTCTTTTTCCTTCAGTAGAATGCATAAACAGCCTTGGTTTTAGTTTTTAACCAAATCAAGAAGAATTAATCCAACTAACCGTTTACCCAATTTATTAAATTAAAAATAATCGCTAAAAAATAGTTTATATATTATATATATAATTAATATATTATTTATGTATACAACTAGAAAAGATAAATAATATATACCGTCGACTTTTCGTATAAAGATCCTAATTAAGACCTGTGTCTATTGAACACTTCAAAGTAATTTAAAGTGTACCTATTAAAATGAAAATGCAGATGTGGTTCACTTTTAACCTGCACTATGAACTATTTACATTTGATAGCTGAAAAATGTATAAATTTTTTATAATTTTTGTATATAATATATAAAATATATATACAAAAAATATAAAAATTTATATTTTTTTCGGCTATTATTTTTATAGCAATTATACCATGAAGCTTTTCTAGTGTATATGTACTCCCTTCTGTCCAAGTTTAATTATCCACTATTAACTTAACACACTTCTTAATAAACAATAAATAACATTGTAATTTTTACTATACCGCTCCTGTTTATTATACGTTGGAAAATAGCATGATAAATTATCTATTGATTTTTCAAATTGAATAAATAAAAATAAATATTTATTTTTAATATAGAGGACAAATATATCTGAACAGAAAAAATAATATTTAGTTGGTATCACATCTTATATAGTGATAAATCTTTTACTGGATTGTAAAAGTTAGTGAAGTCAACACAAGACATGTTATGAAATAAAGTAAAAGACAAGAACAATTATGCAAGAACAATAGCAATAGAGAGAAGAGTAGAGAGAGTTCTTCTTATTGTGTTGAGAGGGGTCTCAAGGGATGATTTACAATGGTAGGGGGCACCTCTATTTATAGGGGAGAGGAAGATTTAGCTACCACTAATAGAACTCTAAAATCTCTCTAATTAAATACATTAAAGACATTCACCTTAAATAGAAGTGTAAGAATCTTCTATTTCATAACACTCCCCCTTGAATGTCTATTCAATGATGTGCCTCATAAAACCTTAAAACCAAAACCCAATGGGAAAAAATTAAAGTAAGGAAAAAGAGTACACATGTTTGAATATGCGCCTATTGGTTGCCTCGTTAAAAACCTTGCAAGGAAAACCCAGTGGGACAAAACCTTGAAAGGGAAAAAGAGTGCAACGCGCATTGACTCCCCTAATGAGTACATCAATTTATATCCTTGAGCATTTGTAAGAAAGTAAAGGAATATTGTAAGAAATTACCCAAATTACAAATCCCAGAAATAAATGAAAAAATAAAATGGATAATCTATACAGATGCATCGGATTATGCTTTTGGAAGTATGTTAACATATGTAAATATGGAAAATAACACACAACATATTACATCATTCAACTCAGGAACTTTCAAAGAAAATGAGACAAAATGGGAAATAAATAGAAAGGAATTATTGAGCGTATTAAAAGCGTTATTATACTATGAAATATATATAGCACATACACATTTTATATTAAGAACAGATAATACCCAAGTAAAATTTTGGTTAACAAAGGATTTAAAAAATCAATCAATTACTACCAGAAATATTAGAAATATAGTATGTCAAATATCTTTATTTAATTTTGATATTGAACTAATCAGTACTAAAGACAATTTTATTGCAGATTTTTTATCTAGACATATGATACAGGAATAGCTATGAGCTTATAAAGAAGCATTTTATTATGATTGACAGGTACAACCTGAACAAGGGGAAATAGTACAAAAGCTATTGCAAGACATATTACAAAAATTACAAGGTATGGAAAAAAATATTGAAAAGCTGGAAAGCAGAATTAGTCAAATGGAAGATAGCAAAAAAGAAGAAATAGACCTGCAAGAATTTAAAGAAATAACAATTAGCCAAGAAAAATATGACAAAAAAGATAAAGGAAAAGGAATAGAAATTACTACCCACCAGGCCAAAAAACTTAAACCTTTCAATATCCAACTTAGACCAGAACAGCCTACTCCAAAAAGGACAGACTTTATTTACCAACTACCAAAACCCCAAACAAATACCTACAGCGAAATTACCAAAAAACCTACACAAAACCAATTTGTACAACGGATATACAATTACCTCAACCAGTTTATACAAGTTGCCAATTACCTAAATAAAAATATACAATCACCAGACTTTAACCCAGAAAATTTAATTGGATGGCAAACTAAACCTCTGAAAGGATATAATAAATTAATTGCCCTAAATAAATCAGATCCAAAATTAGTACAAACCATGTATAACTATGGACTATTGCATGCAGTGTATACACAAGATGGAGATAACCTACAATATATACCAGAACTATACCAAGTAGTAAAAAAATACTTGGGAATTACTAAAGCAGACTTAATATTTATTAGGATCTATTCGGCACCCTGCGAAGTTACACCACAAGAAATATATCATTCTATCACAGCAGTGAAGCTAGGACTAACAAGAACAATTATGTGTGAAGAACCTATGGAACAACCTGATTTAACCATTCAGGAAATAGTAGAATTTCTACAAAACAAAAGAGCTATTATGACCAAAGTCATTATTCAAGAGCTAATAAGCAGCTATGAAGAAGGAGGAAAGTGGATCTACAACAGCAAAAATAGCACAATTATCTACTCAAATGCCAAGACAACAAAAGACATAGAAGAACTACCAAGATGGATCACTACCCTGGCAAATTGGGAAGCTACACCAACAACTAATGCATTAAGAACATATCCAAAGCAGCTGACAGAAAAAACAAAATATCTACTATGTCAACAACTAAAGGATTTATTCAACCTACACCATTGCAAATATTGCAATCAAAAAGAAGACATTCCCAAGGTTTATCTTCCACCAACTATGGCAAAAGAAAAAGAAGAAGAAGACAAGCAAATTGAAGACAAGAAAAGTGAAGACTAAACTTTCGTATAAGTCTTGCAAACAAGTATCAAGACAAATGTAGTATTTAGGCTAACATTTTCCAATGTTTTTGTTTTTTAGTTTTGTTTTTTAGTTTTGATTAATGATTTTGTTTTATAGTCTTGATTAAGAGTTTTGTTTTTTAGTATTGATTAAAAGTTTTGTTTTTTAGTCATGTATTATTTCAAGAAGTGTAGTATTTTTAGGATAGATTTTAGTCTTATTAGGAAGGGTTTCTTTTGTCTTGATAGTGTAGTATTCATTCCTTGCCTATATATGTAAAGTTTTGTAATTTAGAGAGGAGTTATCAGCTCTTCTTACTCTTGTATAATAAAATTCTCCCTCTTTGAAAAACACTCTCTCTCACATACTCTTATCCTTGCAAAAATCTAGCATCAACTAAGGAAATAATGGAGCAAAATAAGGTACGTAATACTATGACTAGCTAAATTTTCTTTGGCAAGATTTTAGGAAAGTAGTAATAATACTAAAATGATAATGATCCTGTGAACACCGGGAGTTCGGCATAACACATGTTTAAAGGTTTAATAACAGCAAGTATTTAAAGCTAAAGTGGATTTAGCCGTGCACTTTATCCGCTCCAGGCAGGTGGCCATTTTGCGGTGTTGTGGTGCTTAAATTGGCTTGGGATCCTTACCTGCTTTACTTACTGCTACTGATATTGTACCTTTAGCCCACTGTTATTCCGTCCCCTTCCAATCTTATGCATCATCTTCAAAACGATCTTTGGTAGATGCTTGATAAATAAATCAACCATATTGACTTGAATAAATATTCCGCACCTTGAAATCATCATTCTTGATAGATATGAACATCTTCATATAATGTCGCGGAATAGCTCTTCAATATCTCCATAGATGCATTCTCAATGCCATCATGCTTATAGTTATGGCAAGATACATATGTACACAAATTGTACTAAGGATGTGGTACTTCAGGACCAAGGATTGCATATGCTTCAAGCAACTTAAATCTTTCAAGTTAAGTCATATAAGTCGCATAATAGACTTTAGCTGCATATCAAGTTTTCATGTCATGCTAAACAAATAAGATATCGAAAATTGACTATACATACCTTTGCCTTTATACTTTCAAGCATATGAACTATAGGTTCAAAGCTACATGTCTTTCATATGGAATCAATTCTTCTTGAATTGTATCTCTTCCATTTAGTTACTTTCTTTGAGTCAGCAAATGCGTATAGCATGCTTTGCAATATGTTGCAATTGCATTTCCCTTTTTATGAACTACAGGTTCATATCATGATATTCGGGGATATACATATACAAATGAAAATTCATCCCATGTAACACTTTCTCAAATGTTTATCATGTCTCCCCCTCATGTTAGTAAAGCTAACATGTTTCCTCAACTTTGGGAAATCATCTTTGTGCATTATGTCAATATACACAGCACCTTAATAATAAGATGAAATTATTTGGTTCCTGACCTTGAACCACTTGTGAGGGGAGAATATACTCTCGTATACAACTTATATCAAACTGATATATATATAACTTAGTTCTCATAAGAAACAGTTTAGCTATTAAGTGGAAGCACTCAATAATTATCTTGCTAAACCAACTTTAATATAAACCAACTTATCAAGATGAACTGTCTTGAGTAGAGAATCTGGAAACTATGCTCGAAGTTAGATTACTGAGCGATTTACCTCGCAAGCACTGCCAGGCTGCAGGTTAATAACAATGGCGCATGTAACTATATCATAGATGCATCATATGTGGTATACATGGCAGGTGAATGGGCCCATATTCACCTTTGATATTTCCAGAATTTATGGGCTTCAACCCGAACTCTTTAGTTGGTCAGTTCATTAATGAGAACAAGAACTTCTAGTTCTTTGATATTCACCTATGTGAATTTGCACATCATACTTCAAATGAGATGGCTAACACGAATGTCAACTGACTAAATTATCAATATTGGTAAACTTCAAATTTACACCATGACATGTGCACTTATCAATAAACTTCGGGTTTATTATGACATGGGTTTTATACCAATAGATATCCACTTTATTGTGGCATTCTTTCTTTTGTGTAGTACAAACTGGAGAACAAAGCGGGTAGCTTTTCATATACAAATTACCCCGCTACAAGTTGTAGTAATAGGAGAATCAAAGCCTTCCTTTATTTATAGTCTCAATATAATCAATCGCTTTCGCGTGTACTTTCGAAACTGAATAAGTTTCTTTGAGACTTACTACAGCACAATACTCAATTGTGTTTCTCCAATATAGTAATAATTGGCTCTTCGAGAGCTCTCAATTAATTTTGTACTACCACAGACTGAGGTTCGAGATCCTCACATTCTTGCATTCCGTATTTTCAAGAGTCTCAGGCTCAATAGATTCTTCGTGAATCTCGGAATTAATCAAATCATGAGCGTCCTCATGTGATTCTTTCATAGTGTCATTTAGATCGTTCTTTTTCCTCTTTCTAGGATTTCGATCTTTGGAACCTAATGGTCTGCCACGCTTCTGGCGTGCATTTGACTCATTGGATATGACACTAGATATTTGTCCAATAGGGACTTCAATACGGATCGGAACATTTTCCCGCGTGAATGTGTGATTTCGTTATCCTCTTCAAGTCCGTAAATGCGTCAGGCATTTGATTTGCTATTCTTTGCAAATGGATAATCTTTTGTACCTCTTTCTTTCAAATAGAGGTATGTGGATCAAGATGAGATAATGATGCATTTTTCCACAAAATTTCCCGTTTGGTTTCACCAACTTCTCCCCCTAATTTTGGGAAAAGTGTCTCATCCAATTGACAGTCTGCAAATAGTGCAGTGAACAAATCTCCTGTCAATGTTTCGAGGTAGCGAATAATGGAGGACGCGTCAAACTCAACATATATTCCTAACCTCCTTTGCAAACCCATTTTGGTGCGGGATGGCGGTGCTACAGGCACATATACTGCGCATCCAAAGCTTCTTAAATGGGATATATTGGGTTCATGACCCAAAACCAATTGCAATGGGGAATATTTGTGTCAATTCGTCAGTCAGAGACGAACTAGCATTGCTGCATGCAACATGGCGTGACCCCAAACCGAAGTGGGCAGCCGACGAACTAGCATTGCTTCATGCAAAATGGCATGACCCCAAACCGAAGTGGGCAGCCGACAAACTAGTATTGTTGCATGCAAAATGGCGTGAACCCAAGTCGAAGCGGACAGCCTCGTTTTCATGAAGAATTCAAGATTATTCTCATCTATTATCCATTAACTTTGCAAACGCAAGGTTGCGTGATGGCAACAAGCACACATTAGACCATCTACAGGATGCGTCTATCAAGACCATGAAATACCTAAACTACCCACTAGGTGGGTGAATAGGTCCACAAATGTCCCCTTGTATACGTTCCAGAAACTGGGGTGACTCAGTCCCAACCTTTGTTGGGGATGGTCTGATAATCAGCTTGCCTTGATAACACGAAGTGCAAGGATATTCATTACTTGAAAGAATTTTGAAATTCTTTAACGGATGCCCATATGAGCTTTCTATAATCCGTCTTATCATGGTTGATCCTGGGTGACCCAGTCGATCATGCCAAAGTACAAATGTATTGGACTCAGTATTCTTTAGATTTACTGTTGAATGTGCCTCAATTGCACTAATTCTTTTCCAATACAGGCCACAAGATAAAGACGGGAATTTCTCAATAACCCTCTTTTGGCCGGAGACATTCTTTGAAGTGAGGACGAGATATTCGAGATTATCTTCATCCATTGTCTCAATATTGTAGCCATTCCGGCGTACATCTTTAAAACTCAACAAGTTTCTCATAGACTTGGAGGAGAACATTGCATTCTCTAAGATAAACGTCATGCCTTTGGGCAGAGTTACAGTTGCTCTTCCGGAGCCTTCAATCAATTTAATTCCCATGGTTTGATATAAAAGAAAATATACGAACATGAGAATAAACAACTTCAATTCGTTTGTGTCACATAATATTTTCAAAATCTGCTGCTAACAGTTGACTAACAAAATCAGATATGTTATCCATAATCAATTACTATGCAGTTTGAAAATTTCAGCGTTTTTCATAAGACAATCGATTATTAAACACACAATCGATTGTTGGAACATAGACAATCGATTGTTAAACACACACAATCGATTATTTGTTATTTTTGAAAAATTCCAGATTACACTGCCTAACGACAATCGATTGTTAGATATAGACAATCGATTGTGGGTGATTTTTGAAAAATTCCAGACCTCACTGTTTCAAGACAATCGATTGTTAGACAAAGACAATCGATTGTTGGCTATTTTTGAAAAATTCCAGAACACTGTTTCAAGACAATCGATTGTTAGCCAAAGACAATCGATTGTTGATCAATTGTTTTTCAACTTTAATGCGAAAATAGTTGATAATCGACTAGTTTTTCAGGCTAGTCGATTACCCCCACTGGAAAATAAAAGTTTTATTGATATTTGAACATATTGAAGATATTCTAAAGAACTAATACAAATATCATATCATGAACTAGCTAATACGAGCTAATACTAATGACTATTGATTTATTCATTGACTAATACAAATAAGTGGAATAAAATCAAATAGCTCCATCTTCTTTCATCACGGACCCATCACCGATTAGGTGGTGTATCTTTCCCTCGGGTTGCTCAAAGAAGTCTGCCACATCCAGGTGGGTGAAGTCAAAGTTGTCGTCAGAGATAAAATTTGTTTCAGGGCCTTTTCTCTTTCGAGATGCTTGATAAAGGTCAACCAAGTGTCTTGGTATACGGCAAATCTTTGACCAGTGCCCTTTCCCACCGCAACGATAACATATAGTTTCTGAACTATTTGCCTTAGGATCTTCGGGATCCCGTTTCTGCTTTCGGTGGTTATCTCTCTTTGGGGGGTGACGGACTTCTTTGGAATTTCTTCCTTGTCCACGTCCTTGGCTTTGACCCCGTTTATGACCGTGATCATGGTCCCTTTTATGTTTGGCATAATGCGAGTGCACCATATCTGCTTCAGGCAGTGGTGTAGACCCAGTTGGTCTATTTTCGTGATTTCTCATGAGCAGGTCATTATTTCGCTCAGCCACTAGTAAGAGAGAAATCAGTTCAGAGTACTTCGTAAAGCCTTTCTCTCGGTACTGTTGCTGCAGTACCATATTGGAGGCATGAAACGTTGTAAACGTTTTCTCAAGCATATCGTAATCGGAGATGTTATCTCCACATAGCTTCAGTTTAGAAGTAATTCTGAACATAGCAGAATTATATTCAGAAACGGACTTAAAGTCCTGTAGCCTCAGATGGGCCCAATCATATCGTGCTTGTGGCAGAGTGACCAACTTCAGGTTGTCATATCTCTCCTTTAAGCTGTTCCACAAAACGAGTGGATCCTTGACGGTGAGATATTCAATCTTCAAACCTTCGTCAAGGTGGTGGCGCAAGAAAATCAAGGCCTTCGCACAATCTTGGGTGGATGCTTTTTCTTTATCTTTGAGGGTGTCTCCGAGACCCATAGCATCTAGGTGGATTTCAGCATCCAACACCCATGTCATATAGTTCTTGCCCGAAATTTCAAGGGCAACGAACTTTCTTTTCATAATGTCAGACATACTCGAAAATTAAATTAGGAAGAGGGAAAATACCTTGGATTTTCGAGAATGATACTTGAGACGGTAGAGTCTCGTGCTGATAACGTGTTATGAAATAAAGTAAAAGACAAGAACAATTATGCAAGAACAATAGCAATAGAGAGAAGAGTAGAGAGAGTTCTTCTTATTGTGTTGAGAGGGGTCTCAAGGGATGATTTACAATGGTAGGGGGCACCTCTATTTATAGGGGAGAGGAAGATTTAGCTACCACTAATAGAACTCTAAAATCTCTCTAATTAAATACATTAAAGACATTCACCTTAAATAGAAGTGTAAGAATCTTCTATTTCATAACCAGACATGAATATTCAACAAATTTACATTATTATAAGAAGGCCAGCTGTTTATTTTATTTTAAAATTAACGCGGAGAATATAATAGATTTATCTCTAAATTGTCACCTTGATTTTCTCCGACAGATAAGGAAAATAATTAAGTGAAAATTTTACATTATAATAATTGGGCTCTATACTTATTAGTTTTTGTTATGAAATAATATAAAAATAAGAACAATAATGCAAGAAAAAAATAAGAACAATATAGAGAGAGAATAGGGAGAGAGAGAAGTATTCTTATTAATACTTGGGGTGATTTACAATGGTAGAGAGCACTCTATTTATAGGAAGAGGAATGACTTAGCTTCAAGCTAAAACTCTTAGACATTCACTCTAAATAGACTTCTATTTTATAACACTCTCCATTGAATGTCTATTCAATAATGTGCCTCATAAAACCTTAAAACCAAAACCCAATGGGAAAAATTAAAGTAAAGGAAAAAGAGTACACATGTTTGAATATGCGCCTATTGGTTGCCTCGTTAAAAACCTTGCAAGGAAAACCCAGTGGAACAAAACCTTGAAAGGGAAAAAGAGTGCAACGCGCATTGACTCCCCCTAATGAGTACATCAATTTATATCCTTGAGCATTTGCATTCCAATCTTGTGCATCATCTTCAAAACGATCTTTGGTAGACGTTTGACAAATCAACCATATTGACTTGAATAAATATTCCGCACCTTGAAATCATCATTCTTGATAGATATGAACATCTTCATATAATGTCGTGGAATAACTCTTCAATATCTCCATAGATGCATTCTCAATGCCATCATGCTTATAGTTATAGCAAGATTCATATGTACACAAATTGTACTTGGGATGTGGTACTTCAAGACCAAGAATTGCATATGCTTCAAGCAACTTAAATCTTTCAAGTTAAGTCATATAAGCCATATAATAGACTTTAGATGCATATCAAGTTTTCCATGTCATGCTAGACAAATAAGATATCGAAAACTGACTATACATACCTTTGACTTTATACTTTCAAGCATTTGAACTATAGGTTCAAAACTACATGTCTTTCATATGGAATCAATTCTTCTTGAATTGAATCTCTTCCATTTAGTTACTTTCTTTGGGTCAGCAAATGCGTATAGCATGCTTTGCAATATGTTGCAATTGAACTATCCCTTTTATGAATCTTCAGGTTCATATCATGATATTCGGGGATATACATATACAAATGATAATTCATCCCATGTAACCTTTTCTCAAGTGTTTATCATATCTCCCCCTCATGTTAGTAAAGCTAACTTGTTTCCTCAACTTTGGGAAATCATCTTTGTGCATTATCATGTCAATATACACGGCACATTAATAATAAGATGAAATTATTTGGTTCCTGACCCTGAACCACTTGTGAGGGGAGAATATAATATACTCTCGTATACAACGTATATCATACTGATATATATAACTTTGTTCTCATAAGAAACAGTTTAGCTATTAAGTGGAAGCACTCAATAATTATCTTGCTAAACCAACTTTGATATAAACCAACTTATCAAGATGAACTATCTTGAGTAGAGAATCTGGAAATTATGCTCGAAGTTAGATTACTGAGCAATTTACCTCGCAAGCACCGGCCAGGCTGCGGGTTAATAACAATTGCGCATGTAACCATATCATAGATGCATCATATGTGGTATACATGGCAGGTGAATGGGCCCATATTCACCTTTGATATTTCCAGAATTTATGGGCTTCAACCCGAACTCTTTAGTTGGTCAGTTCATTAATGAGAACAAGTGATACAAGAGAATTCGTAAAGAACTTTCTAGTTCTTTGATATTCACCTATGTGAATTTGCACATCATACTTAAAATGAGATGGCTAACACGAATGCCAACTGAATAAATTATCAATATTGGTAAACTTCAAATTTACACCATGACATGTGCACTTATCAATAAACTTCAGGTCTATTATGACATGGGTTTTATACCAATAGATATCCACTTTATTGTGGCATTTTTTCGTTTGTGTAGTACAAACTGGAGAACAAAGCGGGTAGCTTTTCATATGCAAATTACCCCGCTACAAGTTGTAGTAATAGGAGATATCAAAGCCTTTCTTTATTTATAGTCTCAATATAATCAATCGCTTTCGCGTGTACTTTGGAAACCGAATAAGTTTCTTTGAGACTTACTACAGCACAATACTCAATTGTGTTTCTCCAACATAGTAATAATTGGCTCTTCTAGAGCTCTCAATTAATTTTGTACTACCACAGATTCATCAACATCCATGTGGTGAATATCTTTCTTAAAGAGAAAGTTATACCATTATGGTCATGTCAAACTTATATGCAAGATATGTTTCTTGCATTATCGTTGTGCTTTAATAGTCATATTTCCAAAATACTTTGGCGTACAATAGGTACGTGACCAACGATCATTCATGCCATATATCATCTCAAACCTCCTTCTAGGGGTGAGTGTGGTATATTTAATACCAATTTCATGTTCATATTCTTCCAATAATGAATATGTATTCGTGAGTCAAATGTTGTCACATTCACTTCGAGGATATGTGATTTTGTTATCCTTTTCAAATCTATAAATGCGTCAGGCATTTGATTTGCTATTCTTTGCAAATGGATAATCTTTTGTGCCTCTTTCTCACAAATAGAGGTATGTGGATCAAGATGAGATAATGATGCATTTTTCCACAAAATTTCCCGTTTGGTTTCACCAACTTCTCCCCCTAATTTTGGGAAAAGTGTCTCATCAAATTGACAGTCTGCAAATTGTGCAGTGAACAAATCTCCTGTCAATGTTTCGAGGTAGTGAATAATGGAGGGCGATTCAACCTCAACATATATTCCTAACCTTCTTTGCAGACCCATTTTGGTGCGGGATGGCGGTGCTAAAGGCACATATACTGCGCATCCAAAAATTCTTAAATGGGATATATTTGGGTCCATGACCCAAAACCAATTGCAACGGGGAATATTTGTGTCAATTCGTCAGTCAGAGACGAACTAGCATTGCTTTATGCAAAATGGCGTGAACCCAAACCGAAGTGGGCAGCCTACGAACTAGCATTGCTGCATGCAAAATGGCGTGAACCCAATCCAAAGTGGGCAGCCGACGAACTAGCTTTGCTGCATGCAAAATGGCGTGAACCCAAACCGAAATGGGCAGCCTTGTTTTCATGAAGAATTCAAGATTATTCTCATCTATTGTCTCAATATGATATCCATTTTGAATGATATCTTTAAAACTCAACAAGTTCTTCTTAGACTTGGAGGAGAATATTGCATTCTCTAAGATAAACGTCGTGCCTTTGGGCAGAGTTACAGTTGCTCTTCCGGAGCCTTCAATCAATTTAATTCCCATGGTTTGATATATAAAAGAAAATATACGAACATGAGAATAAACAACTTCAATTCGTTTGTGTCACATAATATTTTCAAAATCTGCTGCTAACAGTTGACTAACAAAATCAGATAGTCGATTATATGTTTTCCATAATCGATTACTATGCAGTTTGAAAATTTCAGTTTAAACGTTTTCATAAAACAATCGATTGTTAAACACACACAATCGATTGTTGAACATTGACAATCGATTGTTAAACATCGGCAATCGATTATTTGCTATTTTTGAAAAACTTCAGATCACACTGTCTTAAGACAATCGATTGTTATGTATTGACAATCGATTGTTGGCTATTTTTGAAAAATTCCAGACCTCACTGTTTCAAGACAATCGATTGTTATGCATGGACAATCGATTGTTGGCTATTTTTGAAAATTTCCGGAACACTGTTTCAAGACAATCGATTGTTATGCATGGACGATCGATTGTTGGCTATTTTTGAAAATTTCCAGAACTGTTTCAAGACAATCGATTGTTAGCCAAAGACAATCGATTGTGGATGATTTTTGAAAAATTCATTAGTCTTAATGGCAATCGATTGTTAGACAAAGACAATCGATTGTGGATGATTTTTGAAAAATTCCAGATTAGTCTTAATGACAATCGATTGTTCGCCAAAGACAATCGATTGTTGATCAATTGTTTTTCAACTTTAATGCGAAAATAGTTGATAATCGACTAGTTTTTCAGGCTAGTCGATTACCCCTACTGGAAAATAAAAATGTTATTGATATTTGAGCATATTGAAGATATTCTAAAGAACTACTGCTAACATTGCATCATGAACTAACTAATACGAGCTAATACTAATGACTATTAGTTTATTCACTAACTAATACAAATAAGTAGAACAAAATCAAATAACTCCATCTTCTTTCATCACGGATCCATCGCCGATTAGGTGGTCTATTTTCCCCTCGGGTTGCTCAAAGAAGTCTGCCACATCCAAGTGGGTGATGTCAAAGTTGTCGTCAGAGACAAAATTCGTTTCAGGGCGTTTACTCTTTCGAGATGCTTGATAAAGGTCAACCAAATGTCATGGTATACGGCAAGTCTTTGACCAGTGCCCGTTTCCACCGCAACGATAATATATAGTTTATAACCTATTTGCTTTTGGATTCTTATCGTATCGTGCTTGTGGCAGAGTGACCAACTTCAGGTTGTCATATCTCTTCTTTAAGCCATTCCACAAGATAGGTGGATCCTTGACGCTGAGATATTCAATCTTCAAACCTTCATCAAGGTGATGGCGCAAGAAAATCAAGGCCTTAGCATAGTTTCAAACCTTCATCAAGGTGATGGCGCAAGAAAATCAAGGCCTTAGCATGGTTTTGGGTGGATGCATTATTTCTGTCTTTAATGGCGTCTCCAAGACCCATAGCATCCAAAATGGATTTAAGTATCCAACACCCATATCATATAGTTCTTGCCCGAAATTTCAAGGGCAACGAACTTTCTTTTCATAATGTCAGACATAAACCAAAATTACATCAAGAGCGTGTTCATACTTACGGGCTCTATTACAATTATCACATTCACTTCAGGGAATGGATCAAAATCATATGCTTTACACAATCTCATGTCAAATATTACTTTCATAAAGTGAAAGATTATTTTGAGAATCCTTATTGTTCTCATTACCACAATAATGACGATTATAACTTCGTCTATTGCCATGTCCACATCCATTGATACCTTTACGGTAATTAGTCTTATTTCAGACTTATCACATACTGCTACCACATTCTCTAAAGGGAATGGAGCAAATTCAATTGGACGGAATTCTTTGCCACGTCCACATTCATTGATACCTTCATGGTAATATTTTAGTCTTCTTTCAGACTTATCATATACTGCTTCCACATTCTCTAAAGGGAATGGAGCAAATTCAATGGGACGGATTTTCAATTATTTGCCCACAATCATACATGAATTTAATCATGGCAGGACATAGAGATTTTACCACTTCATGTGGTTATAATTTCTTACAAACTCCATTAGAGTTATAATCAAACTTTGTTGTCTATGTTTGTATATAAAATCAAATTATAGAATTCCAAGAATTTGAAAGGGAAAAGTAAATTACTTACCTTTAAGGTATACCAATTATATTTTCAATGTTTTCTTCTTTTTCTACACTGATGCAGACGACGGCGGCTCCGATGCGGAGAAATTGACGGCGGCTTAATCTTCTTAAAGAGCTTCTTGAGACGGTAGAGTCTCGTGCTGATAACGTGTTATGAAATAATATAAAAACAAGAACAATAATGCAAGAATAAGAACAATATAGAGAGAGAATAGGGAGAGAGAGAAGTATTCTTATTAATACTTGGGGTGATTTACAATGGTAGAGAGCACCTCTATTTATAGGAAGAGGAATGACTTAGCTTCAAGCTAAAACTCTTAGACATTCACTCTAAATAGACTTCTATTTTATAACAGTTTTTAATTATTATTTAATTTTTAAAAAAGATTCCTCAAGCTTTTAAATTAATTTTCGAATCAGTAATTGTGACTCAAATATTATTCAATAAACCAAATTCATTTGGGTGGTGAAAATTAGATTTTTAACAAGCTTAAATATGTGGGTTTAAATTTTAAATTTGATTCTGTGAGAATTTTAGATTGGGTGTTATTTAAACTTGTTAAAAATAGTATAAGGAGAATGTATATAAAATTTGAAGTCATTTAATGGAGATTTGAACTGGTTTTGAACAAGAATTGCAATTGAAAATCGTGGAAGAAAATCGTCCACATACGCTTGTATAAAGGTATATAAAAGTATATAATAGTGTATAAGGTGTGTTTCTACACTCATATACAATACTATACAAGATTATATATAATTATATAAAAGAATGACTTCGTTTTCTTCCTTGCATCTTTTCTGAAATTTAATTTAAATCTTGCTCAAATCTACTCCAAATCACTTCAATTTTTAATTTTGAACTCCTTTTGATATTTTCAATTCATTGGAACAATACCCAATCCAAACAACTAACAAATTAAAAAAAACATTTTCAAAAGCAAAGCTTTGAATGGTCTTTAATGGTGGACTTCGACTCTTCAATTTTCTTTCATTGCAAGCAAGTGACACAAGAGGAGTAACAGAAAATACACGGCACTTTGAAGTATGAGTAGAAGAAGTGAGAAGAAGAGAGAGTGAAAGCAATAGTTATGAAAACAAAGAATTAATTCCATAACTTTTGGAAGCAATGATTGTAAAAACACATATTTTAATACTTTCAAAATATGTACAATGTGGGTTAGAATGGGTAAAACTTAAAAAAATAGGTCATTTTTTGTTATAATGTGTAGAGAAGGATATAACATAAAACAAAGAGGGTTAAGTTAGTAATTTTACATATCCAGTGTATTAGTTAATTAACTACCAATCCTAGAATTAGTCAAGCTTAAGTAGCTATATATATATATATATATATATATATATATATATATATATATATATAGGTAAAAAAAAGTATTCTTTTGATTCTTGATGCAAGATATACATTTCTACATCCTCTCTCTTCTTGTACTTCATCTCTCTTCTTCTGCTACCTCTCTCTTCTTCCGCTTCATCACTTCTTCTTCTTCTTCTTCTTCTTCTTCTTCTTCTTCTTCTTCTTCTTCTTCTTCTTCTTCTTCTTCTTCTTCTTCTTCTTCTTCTTCTTTCATATACAATATAATTGATTAGCTTCAAGTACATGGTATCAGAGCAATCAAGCTAATTCACAAGCTTGAGTCTCGATTCAATGTCCAATTTCTAAAATCGAAGGAACTTTTAAGTTTAAATCTTAGTTTTTCAGATCTTGAAAGAGAATTCCCGACCAGTGTCTATAGCAGCCAATGAACAACCAGCTGGGGTTCCTCCGTCAATTTCTATTGCAAACTTGAATCAAGGTGGGCTGCATGCAATCGATTATAATCATCCATTGTTTTTAAGCCCCTCAAATGTAAGTGGTATTCAAATCATATCCTTCCAAATAACTGAGATTGAAAATTATTCGTTGTGGTTTCGATCTATAAGGATGACGTTATTAGAAGAAATAAGTTGGGATTAGTAGATGGTACATGCACAAAAGAAAGATTCCCAGAAAATATGTGGAATCACTGGGAAAAAGTTAATGCAATTGTGCTTTCTTGGCTAATGAATTCTGTGAGTAATGGCTTACTTGGTGGCATAATGTATGCCTCGAGTGCAAAAGTTGTGTGAGATGATTTGCATGAAAGGTTTGATAAAGTAGATTGTTCAAGATCTTACAACTTACACAAAGAAATTGCTACTCTTAGTCAACAAACGAGTTCTGTTTCTATCTACTTTTCTAAATTGAAAGACTTATGGGAAGAGTTTGAAGCAATTGTTCATGCGCCTGCATGTGACTACCCAAGATCAAGAGAATTTGTTGTGCATTTGCAAAAACTAAAGCTATTTCAGTTCTTGATGGGCCTAAATGAGTCGTACAGCCAAGATAAAGGCCAAATTTTTCTCATGAATCCAATGCCCACAGTCAATCAAGCGTATGCCATGGTGATTAGTGATGAGAGTAAAAAATCAGTAGCAACAAGTGCTGGAGTACTAGGAGAAAATCCAACCTTTGGGGTCTGCCAATTTGATGTGGCAATGTATACCAAAACTGGAGGAAACTATAAAAAAAACAAGAAAAATTTCAATCTATTATGTGATGTATGCAAAATGGAAGGACACTCCAAAGAAAACTGTTATAGAGTTATAGGATATCCTCCAGAATATAGACCAAGGAAAAGGAACCCAAACACACATAGTGCATATAATGTGTTATCTGATATGGGGTTACAGAGAAATCAACCATCTAGAGGAAATTGGAATGAGAACTGCGTACAAAACTTTCAATTAATAAACAATGTTGTGGGCACTAACAGTTCACAAGGTTATAATCAAATGGCAAACACACCCTGGATGGGAAACTGCACCTTCACACAGGAACAATATGAACACATTGTGCAACTGCTAAACAAAGAGCATACAAGTGCAGCATCTACTACAGCAACACCATTAGCTAATGCTGCAGGTATTCCCTGTGCTCTATTAGCCTCTAATAACTTACATGAATGGATAGTAGATACAGGAGCCACAAATTATATGGTAGCTGATATAAAACTACTAAATATAGTGTATCTATTGCAACCTATTCATACTAAAAAAGTACATCTACCTAATGGAGAAAATACTCAATTCACTCATCTTGGAACTAGTACATTAACTGATCAAGATACAATAACCAATGTATTTTACATCCCACAATTCAAATACAATCTTTTATGTGTCTCAAAGTTAACTAAGGAATTGAAATGCTCAGTTGCTTTCTTCCCGGATTTTTGTTTATTTCAGGAACTCTTCAGTGGGAGGGTGAAAGCGATTGGTAAAGAAGACAGTGGGTTATACATTCTCAGTAGACAAAAAATATTAGAAAATAGTGCAATTAGTCTAAATACTAAGGAGACAGAAACAATAAAGAAGTGAATTCAACTGATATTGAACTTTGGCATAGAAGACTTAGACATGTTTCTGCTGCTATTCTCAAGAAATCATTTTCTACTTATGAAAAAGACATATTTGATAAAATAGATCTTTGCACTACATGTCCCTGTGCAAAGCAAACAAGGCAATATTTTCCTATTAGTAGTATAAAAATAGTTGCTAGCTTTGAACTAGTGCACATGGATGTATGGGGTCCTTACAAAGTTCCTACTATAAATGGAAATAAGTTTTTCTTGACTGTTATAGATGATTTCTCTAGAATGACTTGGATTTTCTTGCTGAAATAGAAGTCTGATGTTTGTGTAATTATACATCAGTTCTTTACCTTTGTCAAAACTCATTTTGGAATCACAATTAAAACAGTAAGAACAGATAATGAGACAGAATTTATTAACTCAACTTATGAGAATTTCTTCAAGAATTTAGGAGTAGTACATCAAAAAACTTGTCCCTATACTCCTCACAAAATGGAGTAGCTGAGAGAAAACATAGACATATTTTAGAATTCACTAGGGCTATAAGGTTTCAAGCTAATATACCTATAAAATTTTGGGGATACTATGTTCTTGCTGCAGTTTATATTATCAATAGACTGCCTAGTTCTACTATTGAAAATAAAAGCCCATATGAAAGAATGTACAATAAGAAACCTTCATTACATCATCTTAAAGTTTTAGGATGCTTATGTTATGCAAAAATAATCAATCAAAATGACAAACTAATGCCTAGAGCAAAACCTGCTATACATATGGGATATGCTACAACCCAAAAGGGATATGTATTATATGATCTAATAGATAAATTCTTCTTTGTAAGTAGAGATGCGCAGTTCAGTGAAAACATATTTCCATTCAAAAACAATCAAAACAATAATAAATCTCTACTTGTTCATCCAAACATAATAGATTTACTCTTACAATCATTTCCTTTTCCTAAAAATGATATGTATATATATGAACAACAAAATAACATCACATCAGAAGGGATACAAGAAAACACACAACTGTATGAAAATACACCAACAAAATCTAATCAGAATAATAATCTACATAATGGTCAAAACTCACAGACAATAAATATAAGAAGATCAGGAAGTATTATAGATCTCCAGAAAGCATATGACTCAGTGAAGCTCAGGCAGGTTTCATCCCAGGAAGAAAGATTCAGGACAACATCATCCTAGCACATGAGCTTGTCAAAGGCTATACTAGGCAACATGTATCCCCTAGATGCATGATAAAAATAAATCTCCAAAAAGCATATGATTTAGTTGAATGAGTATTCCTGCAGCAGGTTATGGAGCAGATTGGCTTCCCCAGCATCTTCACAAAATGGACCATGGAATGTATCTCAACAGTCAGTTTCTCTGTGTTAGTTAATGGTGAACCTACTATACCTTTTGCTGCTGCCAGAGGACTGAGACAAGGGGACCCTATCTCCCCCTTTCTATTTGCCTTGGTCATGGAGTGTTTAAGCAGATCTTGCACTTCACTAAAGGATGATCCAGCCTACAAATTCCACCCCAGATGCAAAAAATTGGCCATTACACATATGTGCTTTGCCGACGATTTACTTCTGTTTGCCAAAGGAGACCTTAACTCTGTCAAGGCCCTGTCCAATTGTTTCTCACAGTTCTCAGCAGCTTCAGGACTGCAGGCCAATCTGAGCAAGAGCTCAGTCTATTTTGGAGGAGTACCACTGCCTACACAGCAACAGATCCTTGATCACCTGGGCTATGAACAAGGCCAATTGCCTTTCAAGTATCTTGGAGTCCCACTGTCCACCAAGAAAATTACACTGCTGCAATGGCAACCATTAGTGGACAGAATCACTGCCAAGATCACATCCTGGAGTTCCAGGACACTGTCTTATTCTGGGAGGATACAACTAGTACAATCTGTTATCTTTGATGTCCAAGCTTACTGGGCACAATTGTTTATATTGCCTGTGAAAGTACTCAAAATGATTGAAGGAATCTGTAGGAGTTTCATTTGGTCCGGGATGAACACTGTAACTAAGAAAGCATACATCTCTTGGGACAAAATGTGTACCCAAAATTAGTTGGTGGGATGAGCCTCACTAACCTAAAGCTCTGGAACAAAGCTGCCATTGCAAAGACCTGCTAGGACCTAGCCCATAAAAATGACAAGCTGTGGATTAGGTGGATCACTGTATATTATATCAAGGACAGACCAATAGAATCTGTTCCAATTCCTAGACATTCTACAAAAGATTCAGAATTGGAAGGAACAGAAGTGCTCGACTAGACAGTTGTACCAGTCACAGATGTAAACAGTGCCGAGAGTCTCATGGAAGAATTTAATAATACAGAACCAAGAAGGGGAAAAAGCAACTTTCAACCTATGGCTATTCCTCCAGGATAGACTCCCAACAAAGGACAGACTACACAGCTGGGGAATGAATATTGATCAACAATGCACCTTGTGCCAATCCCACCTGGAAACAAGAGATCACTTGTTAATGAACTGCCTGTCACTGTGGATTTATGGGAAAGAACAATGAACTGGTTGCAGAAAACCTACACACCCAGTAATGATTGGAACCAGTGGTTGATTAGCAAAGCCAAAGGTCGAACAGTTCGAGCTGCCACTTTCAAATTGGTTACCGTTGAATTTGCATAGGCTATCTGGCTGGAAAGGAATGCAAGAGTCTTCAACAAAATATTCCGATGTAACACTGCCCTACTAAGAGACATAGTGTATAATTGTAATGTTAGAGGTACCCCACGAATTAGACAAATATTACAACACCTTCGCATATAGTAGTGCTAGATAGTTAGGAAAGTAGATATAGTTTATATGTTAACCCCTAGACAGTCAGCTGGGTTGAAGCTCGACTGTGGTTTTGTAAAGCTACTTCATTGGTGATTAATGAAAATCCTTAATTACCAAAAAAAAAAAAGATCAGGAAGAGGAAAGAAACCACCTATATGGATGAAAGACTTTGTGTCATTAACTGCTCAACAAGATGAACCTTATGCTATATCAAAATTCATAACCTATGATCACTTTACTCCTAAAAAGCAAGCATACTTAACAGCAGCTCCAGACATAACTGAACCAACTCTATACTCTGAAGCTATAAATGACCTTAAATAGGTAGAAGCAATGAAAACAGAAATTAAGGCTTTACAGAATAACCATACATGGAACATAGTCACTTTGCCTCCTGGAAAAACTCCTATTGGGTGTAAGTGGATATATATATATATTAAATACAAAGCCTCTGGGGAAATAGAAAGGTTTAAGGCTAGATTAGTAGCTAAAGGCTTCAGCCAAAAGGAGGGGATAGACTATCAAGAAACATTCTCTCCTGTTATAAAAATGAAGATTGTATGAACTATCTTGGCTATAGCTACCACTAAACACCGGCATATACACCAAATGGATGTATACAATATCTTTTTACAGGGTGATTTACTAGATGAGATCTATACGCAATTACCTCAGGGTTTTACAAGTCAGGGGGAGAATAAGGTATGTAGACTTGTTAAGTCTCTATATGGATTAAAACAAGCCCCTAGACAATGGAATGCTAAACTAACAGAAGCATTAATGAATATTTAGTTTCAACATAGTCAACGTGATCAGTCCCTATTCTTTAAGAAAACAATAGAAGGCATTACAATGGTCTTAATTTATGTAGATGACATGCTTGTAACTGGTGATTCTCTAAAACTAATAGAGGAAACAGAAATTCATTTACAACAGTCCTTCAAAATGAAAGATCTAGGTGAACTTAAATACTTTCTAGCCATAGAATTTGCAAGATCAGAACAAGGGATCCTTATGCATCAGAGAAAATATGCTTTGGAATTGATCTCTGAAATAGGTCTAGCAGCTGCCAAACCTTCTATAACACCTATGGATACAAATGTGAAACTGACAACAATTGAGTATGATGATCACCTAAAAGGAACCAACTCAACTACTCAGATGAGTGAAGAACTAGCAAATTTAAACTCCTACCAAAGATTGATAGGCAAACTCCTATTCTTAACAATAACCAGGCTAGATATCTCATTTAGTGTACAAACACTAAGTCAATTTCTTCAAAAACCAAAGAAATCACATATGGAAGCAGCTCTAAGAATTGTCAGATATATCAAAGCCAGCCCAGCTCAAGGTATCCTACTGTCATGTAAACTAGACAATACTATCTCAGCATACTATGATGCAGATTAGGCAGCCTGCTCATTCTCAAGAAAATCAGTATCAGGTTATCTAGTCAAGCTTGGAGACTCTCTAATATCCTAAAAGTCCAAGAAACAAACTACAATTTCCAGAAGCTCTGCAGAAGCTGAATACAGAAGTATGACTACAACTGTTGCAGAAATTACTTGGCTAGTTGGATTTTAAAGGAAGTAGGAGCTGAACCAAAACTACCAGTTGAAATATTTACTGACAGCAAAGCAGCAATTCAAATTGCAGCAAATCCTATTTACCATGAAAGAACAAAACATATTGAAATCGACTGCCATTTCATCAGCGAAAAATCATGTAGGTACTCATCAAAACAACCTACATGCCTACCAAGGAGCAGCCATCCGATATATTAACTAAAGGCCTTAACAAAGCTCAACATGGATATCTTACTTGGTGTTCTTAATGTTTTTTCGGTACCTAGCTTGAGGGGGAGTGTAGAGAAGGATATAACATAAAACAAAGAGGGTCAAGTTAGTAATTTTACATATCCAGTGTATTAGTTAATTTACTACCAATCCTAGAATTAGTTAAGCTTAAGTAGTTATATATATATGTATGTATGTATGTATGTATGTATGTATGTATGTATATATGTGTATATATATATATATATATATATATATATATATATATATATGTATGTATGTATGTATGTATGTATGTATGTATGTATGTATGTATGTATGTATGTATGTATGTATGTAGGTAAAAAAAGTATTCTTTTGATTCTTGATGCAAGATATACATTTCTACATCCTCTCTCTTCTTGTACTTCATCTCTCTTCTTCTGCTACCTCTCTCTGCTTCCGCTTCATCACTTCTTCTTCTTCTTCTTCTTTCATATACAATATAATTGATTAGCTTCAATTACATAATGTGAAGTCATGTGTATTTTCTTATAATTCTTTCCATTATTAATCTTTATTTGACTTTGAAATTTTTTTTATTATTTTCTTACTCCATTGGAAAAAGAAAAAAATAAATAAAAATAAGACTCTTAGTGGCTGAAATTTAATGTAGACCAAAAAATAAATTACTATCGCCTTCATAATTTTCCATCTCTTTATTTTACTTATCTACTATATTAAAAAGAATCGCGTTTACTTATCCAATTTAGGAAGCCAAGAGAAAGAAAAAAAAAAATCATGTTTTACCCTTATTAAATACTCATTCCCCAAATTACTTTTTAGGACTTTTGAAATTCTATTATTAGTATTATAGGTATTATGATATGTACTTTATTTATTAGTTTTTAAGGAGAGTGTAAAGTTCGTTATGAATAAGTAAAAATGGACGAAAAAAAAGCATATAAACTAGAAAGAATATGTTCTTCTTCAGTGGGGTAAAATGGTTAGTCTCGGGTATATAATCATCTTTGGTATGGTGCATTTCTCCAAATTGAAACTTTCCTGCCATCGGAATTAGTAAGGCTCCAAAAGAAAATACTGATCAAGTTAAAATATGGATAAATTTTTATAAAGCATTATTTTTTAGTAGTAATCAGTTATTTATAAATATTATTTGTTACATTACAGATTATAGATACTTTTTATGTGGTTATAATATGTATTTGATGTATTTAAACTGTTATATTTATGAATATAGTAGCAAAAATAAGCGTGAATCAGGGAAGTCTAACTAATCAGTTATTATATTCGAGTGTATTCGGCTGTATTCATGGAGTGAAACATGGGATTACAACTAGACAGATTATAGTCTTCGACTGTATTCACGGCGTGAAATAAGGGATGACACTGTTTTTAAAAGAGAAAGTGAATCAATTAATACAATAGACTCCTAAAATAACTCAACAAACTCAATTGTAATACAAAATTTTTATATTTTCAGTTATAAAAAAGATTCTCAACCGAAAAATACACCAAAAATATAACAATCTTCAGAAAAATTATATAATACATCTGAATACATAAATTATATTAATTAAAAAAACTTACAAATACATTCATGGCATATATCGAGACAGTGAATACAATGAAATACATAAATATAATAGGATACATTGAAATACAATGAGAAAAAAGACAGTGAATACAATGAAATACAACCAGATACATTGAATTACAATAAATAAAAAAGACAATGAGTACAATAAAATACATGAAAATACATTGACATATATTAACAGAAAATCATTCTACAACATCCACATCTCAATTTTTTCAATTGGCAGGGACGGTATTCACGAGGCTAGTAGAGCCAGCTTATACAACAGTGGGGAACTGTGATGACCCAATGGGTCATCACATCTCTCGCCTTGAAAATCTCATTTAAGATTGCCTCGATTTGCATGCGCAGTCCAGGCGCGTATCCGGAAAGCTTAATTTTGAATTCTGTGAGAAAAATGCTAAATCTTGATATTAACATAAATAAATTAGACTTCGGTCAACTTTTTGGATACAGACCCGGACCCTTGATTTGACGGTCCCGGAGGGTCCGTAGGAAAATATGGTACAAGGGCGTATGCCCAAATCAAATTTTGATGCCTCAAGCCCGAGAAATAAATTTTTGTGTGAAATTAATTTCTGGAAATAGTTAAGGAAAATTAGAAATAAAATATGATTAGAAAATGATGGTATCGGGCTCGTATTTTAGTTCCGGTGTCCGTTACAGGTCTTATATATGGTTAAAGCACTTTTTGTAAAGTTTGGTTGAAAACGGACGTCGTTTGATGTGTTTCGGACGTAAAATAAAATTTTGATTTTTTATGGAATTTGGACGAAATCATGGATTTTGAGGCTTAATTCGATGTTTATGATGTTATTTTGGCAATTTGATCGCACGTATAAGTCCGTAGGATATTTTTGAGGTTGTGTGTATGTTTAGTTTGGAGCCTCGAGGGCTCGGGTGAGTTTTGGATATGTGTCAGATTGCATGTTTGAATTTTGGAAAAATCTGGTATGGACAGGCCTGCATGCTTCGCATTTACTCGCAAATGCGAAGGTTGGATTGCAATTGCGAAACCAACGCTTGGCTCGCAAATGCGAAACATTTCTTTGCAAATGCGAAGGTTGAGCTTTTGCAAATGCGAAACATATTTTGCAAATGTGAAGTCTTTCTATCTGGCCTGAGTTAGCAAATGCGAACAAATGTTCGCAATTCCAATAACAGGCCAGGGTTCGCATTTCTCACATCTGCAACCTGCATTTTTCATCCCACTTTCAAAACATAACTACTTTGGGCGACTTTTCAAGAACAGACCTTCTCCCAAATCATTGTAATTCGATTTTTACTTAATTATTTCAATCATTAACATCATTTAATATATTTTCAACTTAAAATCAAGGATTCTCATGGGTGAAATTAGGGAGTTTTGGGTAGAACCTAGGTTTTCTAAAAATTGGTGATTTGGACCTTAATTTGAGGCCTGATTTTACAAATTATATATTTGAGTTCGTGGGGGAATGGATAACCGGATTTTGGTTCGAACCTCGGGTTTTGACCACGTGGGCCTGAGGGCAATTTCGGAGTTTTTGGAAAAAACTTGTGAAAAATTTATTTTTATGCATTCAAATTGATTCATTTAGTGTTTATTAAAGTAATTAAGTAATTTGTTGTTAGATTCGAGCGGATTGGAGGTGGAATCACAGGGTAATGCTATAGTTGAGGTTTGAGTGGAATTCAAGGCATCGAGGTAAGTGTTTGGTTTAACATTAGCTTGATGGAATAGGTGTGGAGTCGTATTTGCTACTTGCTAATTGTCGAGTACGACGTATAGACATGGTGACGAGTATCTATACATTGGTATCTAGTATGGCCGTGAGTCCTTGTATTGTGAATATTGTGATTTTGTTGTAACTTCCATGCTTAATTAATGATTTCTATCTGTTGTAAAGAGCATATGAAAGGAAATTGTGAACTTTAAACTCCGAGGAGCATTAGCTCGAGTTGAAATACAGGTTGTGGAGGTATATGAAATAATTAAATCCTTGGAGCATTGGCTCACGTGATAATGTGAACTGTGAGATGAAAATGAAAGAAAAGAAAGAGTTATTGGTTATTCTCTTAACGGGACATTTTGTTTTTTTGTCGATATTCTCTCTTGCTGGGACGTATATAATTACACTACCGAGTTCCCTTACCGGGACAGTATAAATTATGGTTAATCCCTTGCCAGGACTTTTGTCATGATCGATGTAAGTTGTTTATTTAGATATTATATTGGATCGGATTGCATACGCTAACGAATATGATATTGGATCTGGTTGCATGTCGCAATAGATGTTATATTGGATTGGGTTGCACGCCACAACAGATGTTATATTGGATCGGGTTGCACGCCGCAACAACTATATGTATATTGGATCGGGTTGCACGCCGCAATAGAGTTAATTCATAAGGGAACGAGTTGCGCGTCGCAACAGTAGTGTTATTGAATTGTTGTTGATGCTGTTCTATTCTTTCATATATCTGTAGGGTTTCTGTTAGGTTGATATTGTTCCCCGAAGCATGTACCCCCCTCCTTTATAACTGCTCATTACCTATTTATTGTTCTGCAACATATATTGCATAACTGCACATGTTTACATGGTAGTCTGATCTAGCCTCTTCACTACTTCGCCGGGATTACACTAGGCACTTACTATCACATGGAGTCAGTTGTGCTGATGCTACACTCTGTGCTATTTTACACAGATCCAGATGTCGGAGCAACATTTGAGCAACAATATTAGATTGGGAGCCATCCTTCAGTCCACCAAGACAGTGAGGTAACCCTGCAGGCATCCGTAGGCCTGGCGTCTCCTCTATCTTTTCTTTTAGTCTGTTATCTCTTTGTATTCGAGACAAACAATTATATTTTCTCTCAGACGATTGTTTTTAGCACTCTTAGTAGTTCGTGAGCATTCTGACACCAATCTTGGGTATAGAGTTACATTGAATATTCAGCATTTCGATTCAGTTTTCTATAATTAAGACTTTCACTTATTATTTAATTTCGATGTTTTTATATTATTGCCGATGGTTGTTAAAAAGGGATTATGTTATTAACATAAAGTAATTAACTTTGGCTTGCCTAGATCCCATTAGTAGGCGCCATCACGACTCCTGAGGGTAGGAATTCTGGGTCGTGACAAGTTGGTCTCAGAGCTCTAGGTTGCATAGGTATCACAACTCACAGACAAGCTTAGTAGAGTCCGAGGGATCCGTACGGAGACGTCTGTATTCATCCCCCAGGTGCTACAGAGTTAGGAAAAGTTTCACATTTGTTCCTTCTTGTCGTGCGGTTAGGTTTCTCAATGCTAATTGAATTTCTACTCTGTTCTTACGCGGATGGCGAGAACACGCGCTTCCTCATCTTCTAATCACCAATCTGAGCCCTAGGCATCTCCCACTAGGGGCAGAGCGTGAGGTTGAGGCCGTGCTAGAGGCCGAGGTAGGGGCAAAGCTCAGCCCTGAGCAACAGCACCAGTGGCGGAGCCTCAGGTTGACTTTGACAAGAAGGTTCCGGCCCCAACTCCAGCAGATCCAGTGGGCCCAACGTAGTTCCCTGGGGGGTTCATTGCCACCCCCGTTCTTCAGGACGCTCTAGTACGATTGGTGGGTCTTATAGAGAGTGTCACCCGAGCAAGGTTACTTCTTGCAGCACCAGCTGTCTCTCAGGCTGGAGGAGGGGCCCAGACTCCTGCTACTCGTACTCCAGAGCAGATAGCTCCCCAGATTTATACTCCAGCAGCTCAGCCAGTTGGAGTAGCTCAACTAGGGGTGGTAGCCTAGACCAGGTTATGGAGGAGCTATATCTACCGACGCTTTATGGAGATTGGATAGGTTCACCAAGCGTTTCAATATTACCTTCAACGGTTGCATCTACCGAGGATCCTCAGGATTATTTGGACATCTTCTACGAGGTTCTTCAGAACATGGGTATTGTGGGGACCAATTGGATTGGTTTCGCTACATTTCGGTTGTCTAGATATGCCAATACTAGGTGGAGGGATTATTGTTTAGCTAGGCCAGTAGGATCTCCAGCCTTGACACGGGAGCAGTTCACGCATGTATTTCTGGAGAAGTTTCTCCCTATTACTCAGCGAGAGGCCTATTGGAGGCAGTTCGAGCATCTTCATCAGGTATTTATGATAGTCACCCAGTACGAGACCAGGGTTATTAAGCTGGCACGCCATGCAATTGTTATACTCCCCACTGAGAGACAGTGAGTGAGATGGTTTATTGATAGAATCGTCTAGCCTATTCGTCTCCAGATGACTAGAGAGGCTGGGAGCGAGATATCCTTTCAGGAGACGACCAATGTGGCCCGGAGGATTGAGATAGTATTGTCACAGGGGGTGGTCACAGGGCAGATAAGTGGCCATGTCAGTAAGGCCGATTCAGTGGAGCTTCATGTGAAGGCAGAGATTAACATGATAGGGGTCATCATCATAGGACCTTCCAGTCAGCACTCTAGGTTTCCCATAGTACGTCAGGTGACTGTGGTTTTCATGGGCAATATTCTGACCAGTAGTCCTACAGCGCAACATCAGCTCCTATCAGTGCACCGCCACTTTAGAGTTTCCGGGGTGGTCATTCAGGTCGCCAAGGTCAAACTCAATTTCCTCAACCATAGCATTTGGGTAGATGTTACGAGTTTGGTACGTATGGTCACATCAGAAGAACTTGTCCGAGATTGAGGGGTACTCAGTCGTAGCAGCAGGGCCCCCGTCCTATGATTCAGGCACCAGATATTCCACAGGTCGCCCAGCCAACTAGAGGCGGGGGTAGAGGTAATAGAGGTGGAGGTAGAGGCGACAGAGGTGGAGCTCAGACCATCAGGGTTGGAGGACAGCCAGTAGCGAGCCGTCCCAGGAAGGTAGATCAGAGTGGTGGGGCCCAGCCCCGATGTTATGCTCTTCAGGCCAGGCCCGAGGTAAAGGCTTCAGATGTGGTTATTACAGCTAGTGTTATGGTTTGTGATCGGGGTGCTACAATGTTGTTTGATCTGGGGTCTACGCATTCGTATGTGTCATCTTATTTTGCCCTGTACTTGATCATGCCTGGTGATGCATTGGGTATTCCTGTTTATGTGTCTACACCAGTGGGTGACTCTATTGTGGTCAATCGAGTCCATCATTCTTGTGTTGTGGTGATTGGGGGTCTTGAGACTCGTGTAGATTTGTTACTTTTAGATATGGTCATCTTTGATATTATATTGGGGATGGACTGGTTTTCACCCTATCATGCTAATTGTACTACCATGCTAAGATTGTGACCTTAGCTTTATCGGGTATGCCTTGTTTATAGTGGAGAGGGGTGCATGTCATTCTACCCGCAATGTTATGCCATATGTGAAGGCTCGTCGTATGGTCGAAAGGGGGTGTTTGGCCTATGTAGCCTATGTTTGGGATTCTAGTGCTGAGGTTCCCTCTACTAATTCTGTGCTCGTTGTTCGCGAGTTCCCTGATGTCTTTTATTTAGACCTGCCGGGTATGCTGCCCGACAGGGATACTGACTCTTGCATTTATAGGGCTTCGGGCACTCAGCCCATTTCTATCCCGCCATATCTTGTAGCCCAGCCTGAGTTGAAAGAGTTAAAGGATCTGTTGCAGGACTTGTTGGAGAAAGGCTTAATTAGGCCCAGTGTATCGCCTTGGTGTGCGGGGTGTTATTCATCAAGAAGAAGGATGGGTCAATGAGAATGTGTATTGATTACAGGCAATTGAGCAAGGTAATGATCAAGAATAAGTATCCACTACCGAGGATTGATGATTTGTTCGATCAGCTTCAGGGTGACAGGGTATTTTACAAGATTAACTTGCAATCTGGCTACCATCAGTTGAGGATTAGGGCATCTGATGTCCATAAGACAACTTTCCGCACTCGGTATGGGCATTATGAGTTCTTGGTCATGCATTTGGGTTGACTATTGCCCCAGCAGCATTTATGGAGTTGATGAACTAAGTGTTTAGACCTTATTTTGACTTGTTCATGATAGTCTTTATTGATGATATATTAATATACTCCCGCAGCCAGGAGGAGCACGAGCAATACCTTAGAGTGGTTCTTCAAACTCTGAGGTATAGTCAGTTATATGCCATGTTCTCCAAGTATGAGTTCTGGCTGAGTTCAATAGCATTTTTAGGTCACGTTGTATTAGTAGAGGGTATTCAGGTGGACCCGAAGAAGATTGAGGCAGTCAAGAACTGGCCTAGACCAGCTACAGAGATTCGAAGTATCTTGGGGTTGGCAGGCTACTATCATTGGTTTGTGGAGGGGTTTTCATGTATTGCAGCCCCGATAACCAGGTTGACCCAGAAGGGTGCCCGGTTTAGATGGTCGGACGAGTGTGAGGCGAGCTTTCAGAAGCTCAATACAGCTCTTTCTACGGCACCAGTGTTGGTTTTGCCCACAGGATCAGAGCCTTACATAGTCTATTGTGATGCTTCCCGTATTGAGCTTGGTGCAGTGTTGATGCAGGATGGCAAGGTTATTGCATATGCTTCGAGGTAGTTGAAGATTCATGAGAAAAACTATCCAGTACATGATTTGGAGTTGGCAGCTATTGTTCACGCATTGAAGATTTGGAGGCACTATTTGTATGGCGTGGCATGTGAGGTGTTCACTGATCACAAGAACCTTCAGTACTTGTTCAAGCAAAAGGAATTGAATTTGAGGAAAAAAAGGTGGTTGGAGCTGTTGAAGGATTATGATGTCACCATTTTATATCACCCGGGGAAGGCCAATGCGGTGGCCGATGGTTTGAGTAGGAAATCAACCAATATGGTCAGTCATAGGCCGCTTGCTTTGGTTTTTCAGGCTTTTTCCAATCAGTTCGTGACACTAGATGTTTCTGAGCCCAATCGTATGTTGGCTTGCGCGATCGCTCGTTCTTCATTATTGGAGCGTACCTATGATCGGGAGTTTGACGATCCCTATATGTGTGTTCTTAGAGACACGGTGTAGCATGGAGGTGCCCAACAGGTTACATTAGATGATGATGGAGTGTTGAGATTGCAGGGGTGAGTTTGCGTGCCCAATGTGGATGGGCTTCGAGAGTTAATATTGGAGGAGGCCCATAGTTCCCGATATTCTATTCATCTAGGCGTCACAAAGATGTATCAGGATTTGCGGCAGCATTATTTGTGGCGTAGAATGAAGAAGGATATCGTAGCATTTGTGGCTCGTTGTTTGAATTGTCAGCAGGTTAAGTATGAGCATCAGAGGCCTAGTAGTTTATTTTAGAGGATTGAGCTTCCTGAGTGGAAGGGGGAGTTGATTACTATGGACTTTATTACTGGACTTTCGTTGACTCGGAAGAAGTTCGATGCAGTTTGGGTCATTGTTGACAGGCTGACCAAGTCAGTGCATTTCATTCCTATGGCTGTCTCCTATTCATCCAAGAGATTAGCTGAGACTTATATACGGGAGATTATTCGCCTTCATAGTGTGTTGTCATCTATCATTTCAGACCAAGGTACGCACATTGCGCTTTTAGAGAGCAGTCCAGTGAGAGTAGGGCACACGGGTTGAGTTGAGCACAAAATTTCATCCCAGACGGACAGGCAGTCCAAGCGAACTATTCAGATTTTGGAGGATATGCTCCGAGCTTGTGTTATTGACTTTGGAGATTCGTGGGATCAGTTCTTGCCTTTAACGGAGTTTGCCTACAACAAACAGCTATCAGTCGAGCATCCTTAAGGCTCCTTATGAGGCTTTATATGGTAGGTGTTGTCGGTCTCCGGTTGGATTATTTGAGCCGGGAGAGGCTCGATTGTTAGGTAACGATTTGGTTTAGGAGGCCTTGGACAAGGTTAGGATCATTTACGATAGGATTCGTTCAACTCAGTCTAGGAAAAAGAGCTATGCAGATCGTAAGGCTCAAGATGTAGCATTCTTGGTTGGTGAGCCAGTATTTCTCCGAATGTCGCCTATGAATGGCATGATGAGGTTTGGGAAGAAGGGCAAGCTTAGCCCTAGATTCATTGGTCTGTTTGAGATTCTTGATCGAGTGGGAGAGGTGGCTTATAGATTTGCATTACCGCCTAGCTTATCAGTCGTGCATCTAATTTTTTATGTATCCATGCTTCGAAGGTATCACGGCGATCCAGCCCACGTGTTAGATTTCAGCAATGTCCAGTTGGACAAAGGCCTGTCTTACAAGGAGGAGCCGGTAGCTATTTTGGACCGGTAGATTCATTAGTTGAGATCCAAGAATTTTCCTTTTGTGCGTGTTCAGTGGAGAGGTCAGCCTCCTGAGGCATCAACCTGGAAGTCCGAGTCTTATATGCGGAGCCGTTATCCCATCTTTTCCTCGACTCAAGTACTTCTTTCTTTTATCCGTTCGAGGATGAACAATTGTTTTAGAGGTGGATAATATGACGACCCAAAGGGTCATCACTTGTTTCCTTACTCACTATGTGCATCATAGGCCTTGAAAACCTCATTTAGGGTTGTCTCGATTTACGTGAGCAGTTCGGACACGTAGCTGGAAAGCTTAATTTTAAATTCTATGAGAAAAATATTAAATTTTGATATTAAAATGCATAAATTGGACTTCTGTCAACTTTTTGGATAAACAGACCCGAAATCGTGATTTGATGGCCCCGGAAAGTCTGTAGGAAAATGTAGGACATGGGCGTATGCCCGGAATCGAATTCCAAGGTCCCAACCCGAGAAATGAATTTCTATGTGAAATTGTTTTCTGAAAATAATTAAGGAAAATTAGAAATAAAATCTAATTAGAGAGTGATGGTATTAGGCCCATATTTTGGTTCTGACATTGGGTACATGTCTTATATATGGTTTAAGCACTTTCTGAAAAGTTTTGAAAATGGACGTCGTTTGACGTGTTTCGGACTTAAAATGGAAATTTGATGTTTTTATGGAATTTGAAAAAAAATCATGGATTTCGAGGCTTAATTCGATGTTTATGATGTTATTTGGCGATTTGATTGCACTGATAAGTCTGTAGCATATTTTTGAGGTTGTGAGTATGTTTAGTTTGGAGCCCGAGGGCTCGGTGAGTTTTGGATAGGTGTTGGATTTCTTTTTCGAATTTTGGAAAATCTGACATGAATAGGCCTGCAGGCTTCGCATTTACTCGCAAATGGGAAGGCTGGATCGCAAATGCGAAGCTAGCCCAGGCCTGGTTGGATCGCAAATGCAAATGTTGAGTATTCGCAAAACCGAAGCATATTTCGCAAATGCGAAGTCTTTCTATCTGACCTGAGTTCGCAAATGCGAACAAATGTTCGCAATTCCCATAATAGGCCGGGATTCGCTATTGCTATCCTCAATTCGTATTTCCCATATCTGTAACCTGCATTTTTCATACTTTGTCGATTTTAAGGCATTTTTCACCCCATTTTCAAAGCACAACTCCTTTGGGAAAATTTTCATGAACAACCCTTCTTCCAAATCATTTGTAAGTCAATTTTTACTCAACTCTTTTAATCATTAACATTATTTAACATGTTTTCAACTTAAAATCAAGGATTTTCATGGGTGAAATTGGGGGGTTTGGGGTAGAACCTAGGTTTTCTAAAATTGGTGATTTGAACCTTAATTTGAGGTCTGATTTCAAAATAAATTATATATTTGGGTTTCGTGGGGGAATGGATAATCGGGTTTTTGTTCGAACCTTGGGTTTCGACCACGTGGGCTCGAGGGTGATTTTGGAAATTTTGGGAAAAACTTTGGGAAATTCATATTTATGCATTCAAATTGATTCATTTAGTGTTTACTAAAGTAATTAAGTAAATTTGTGGCTAGATTCTAGCGGATTGGAGGTGAAATCACGGGGTAAAGCTATAGTTGAGATTTGAGTGGAATTCAATGCATCGAGGTAAGTGTTTGATTTAACCATAGCTTAAGGGAATAAGTGTGGGGTCTTATTTGCTACTTGCTAATTGTCGAGTAAGATGTATAGGCATGGTGACAAATATCTATACATTGGTGTCTAGTATGACCATGACTCCTTGTATTTCGAATATTGTGATTTTTTGTAACTTCCATGCTTAATTTACGATTTCTATTTGTTGTAAAGCGCATGTGAAAGGAAATTGGGAACTTTAAACTCCGAGGAGCATTGGCTCGAGTTAAAATACATGTTGTGGAGCTATATGAAATAATTAAATCCTTGGAGCATTGGCTCACATGATAATGTGAACTATGAGATGAAAATGAAAGAAAAAAGAGTTATTGGTTATTCTTTTGCCAGAACGTTTTGTTGTTTGTCGATATTTTCCCTTGCCGGGACGTATATACTTGCACTATCGAGTTTCCTTGCTGGGATAGTATAAATTATGGTTAATCCCTTGCCGGGAGTGTTGTCATGATCGATGTAAGTTGTGCATTTAGATATTTTATTGGATCGGATTGCACGCCGCAATAGATATGATATTGGATCGGGTTGCACGCCACAACCGATTTTATATGCATTGTGTTGCATGACGAAACACATGTTGTATTGGATCGGGTTACAGGTCGCAACAAATATATGTATATTGGATCGGGTTGCATGCCGCAACAGAGTTAATTGATAAGGGATCGGGTTTTGCGCCACAACAGTAGTGTTAGTGAATTGTTGTTGATGTTGTACTGTTCTTTCAAATATCTATTGGGTTACTATAGGTTGATATTGTTCCCCAAAGCATGTACCCCCCTCCCTTATAACTTCTCATTACCTGTTTATTTTTCTGCAACATATATTGCGTAACTGTACATGTTTACATAGTAGTCTGGTCTAGCCTCGTCACTACTTCGCCGGTGTTAGACTAGGCACTTACAAGCACATGGAGTCAGTTGTGCTGATTCTACACTCTATGCTATTTTTCACAGATCCAGGTGTTAGAGCAGCATTTGAGCAGCAGTATTAGATTGGGAGCCAGCCTTCAGTCCACCGAGACACGGAGGTAGCCCTGCAGGCGTTCGCAAGATCGAAGTCTCCTCTATCCATTATTTTAGTCTGTTATCTCTTTGTATTCGAGATAGATAGTTATATTTTCTTTCAGACGATTTTTTTAGCACTTTTAGTAGTTCGTGAATATTATGAAACCAGTCTTGGGTAGAGGCTTACATTGAATATTCCGCATTTTGATTCAATTTTCTATAATTCAGACTTTCACTTATTATTTAATTTGGATGCTTTTATATTTTTGCCGATAATTGTAAGAAAAAGAATTATGTTATTAACAGAAAGTAATTAAATCTGGCTTGCCTAGCTCCCATTAGTAGGAACCATCACGACTCCCAAGGATAAAATTTCGTGACAGAAACGAGTTTAGGAGGAGAATGGGAAGGAAAACGACAGTGACTAGCCTTGGTGGATTTGACACTTGCTACACTGTCCCCATTAGAATTCCAACAGTAATGTTGTTGTTTACGGGCATGGAAATACGCCGTCGCAGGACAACTTCTTGATCCGTAGCAGAGAAGGAATCAATTAATGGAGGATCCGACACTTGATACTCAATCCTAATAGAATGGATCCAAAGAAATGGAGGGTAGTTAGAAATCTGCAAAGTTAAACAGTAAAAACATACTCTCAATAATTGCTTAATCCTATCATCTAATCTTCTACTCATATATATAGTGATCCGCTCTTCAGGTGTCTTCCTGTGTTGCTTTCTTGCCTCTTAGCGGAATTGGCTGGCATGGGACCAATCCAGGTATATTGGTTACCTCCGTAGTAGAGAAGGAATCAATTAATGGAGGATGTCGACTTCTTGCTAAAAATACTCCTACTATAATGGAGGGTCGACGAAGGAGAAATCGCAAGCGGACTAGACAGAGAAGAGGAAGAATATCGGAAATTTTAATGGGATGGCGAAAGAGAATGAGATGTATCAAAGTAGAGAGAGGAAGAAAATATTGTAACTGATTAGGGTATTTAGTATCTTAGATCTAGGAGGTAACCAAAATTAAATATTTTGCTATAAACCTTAAAATACATCTATCGAATATAATTTTTTAAAACGGTTAAGGGTCAAATATGTCCCTCTACTATTAACAATTGTTTAAAAATATCCTTCGTTATATGATCGGGACATAAAACCCCTCACCGTTACGCTATTAAACAAAACTGCCCCTAATTAGACGGTATAGACACGTGGCGTAATCTAAAAGCTGAAGAGAATCCGCTTCTTTTAAAAACAAAACCTGCTCCGACCCACAAAAGTGACCCACCCTTCTAAACCTAAAAATACGGGTTATAACCTAACATACAAAACACAATTCTTTTTTTCTCTTTCACTCTCTCTAGAAGAATCCATCCACAGAAGAAAAATTATGAGATATCCACCTGCAAATGAAGTAAAGGTAATATATTTCTCCATGGAAATGGTTTGCTTTTCTTGCTTTAACTCTTTTTTGCTTAGTATTTTATGTGTTTGCTATTAATTTAGGGTTTTTTTTAGGGTTTTGATTTGTTGTGTTTTGTTGACATCCATACATTTATTTTTGTACTTTCAGTATTATATTCACATTTTTTGTCTGCTTCAAGTGTTTGCATGCTTTACTATTGATATGGTCCCGATGTAAAGTTATTTTTGGTCCCGATATGGTTTTGGTTTTGATAGCTGGTTTAGGGTGTTTCTTCATCCTAATATTCTGAGCTTTTTCTGTTGTTTAATAGGTAAATTTATCCATAATTTATTATTTTCTAGTTATAGTATTATGTGTTTAGGACCACATTCAATGATTTTTTAGTTAATATATTATAGAGTGGGCCTGAATCTGGACCTTTATGTGGTGTAGTCTCAAGATATGGACTTTTTCTTTATTTATTAGGTGATAAAGTATACTGTGAGTAGGACCACCTTCACTGGTGGTATGACATAGCTAAATGGGGTCTTTTATGTGTGAAGGGGGACCCTTACCCTTAGCTGATTTTTTAATATAAATATTTCCTTTTTAGTTATGTCTTTTTGTTGGTTTATTTATTCTTTGCTAACTTGACCCATTGGAGATGGTGTTAATAGATATAATATTCAATTATGGTGGTGATCGGGTTACACAGCCTGAGGTCTTATACACAAAGAAACTGATGCACACTTGGACATGTTATGACTCAGACTTACTTTCATATATAGACATAGTGAATAAATATATAAATGAGCTAGGATTTGTAGGGGTCCAATAGCTTATTGTTGCTTATCCTTCTGGAAAATTTAATGAGATTGATGGGGATGTTGGGATTAGAAAATTACTTAGCTTGATATGTGATGAATATAATATTATTAACATTTATGCTGTGGATGAATGTGAGCCCCTATTCATGGCATCCTTGATATTGTACACCATAAAGAATCATACACCCAGGAGGATGAGGCTGGTACTGACTGTAGCTTAAGTGACTTAGAATCTGACTCTAGTTTTGAATCAGAAGGTTATGATTCTGAAGGATTGGAAACATTGAAAGTACAAAAAAAGAGGGATATAACTAAAGAACTTAATGAGTACAAAGAGTTGTATAAGGGTATGAGCTTTAAAGACATACCAGAAGCTAGGAAGTGTATGAAGTTGTATGCTTTGACAAACAAGAAAAAATTAGAGTTGTTGAAGAGTGACAAAATAAGGCTTAGGTATAAATGTGATATATTTTGTTGTTTATGAAATATTCTAAGTGAATGTATATTTCTATAACTGGCATAGGGATTAATTGATGCTGTTAGAACTGTCATTCCTCAATCACACCATGGATATTGTGTTAGACATATTGAGGCCAACTGGTGCAAGATATACAATATTGATGAAAGCAAAAAATTACTTTGGTGGTGTGCATGGTCTACTTATGAGGAGGAATTCACGGACCATTTGAAGAATTTAGGGGAGTTGAACAAGGATACAATAGCTGGTTTGTTGAAGTACCATCCTCAAACTTGGTGCATAGCTTACCTGGACACAGTATGTAAGAACCAGTCAGTTGATAACAACTTGACTGAATCCTTCAACAAGTGGATTTTGGAAGCAAGTCATAAGCCAATAATAAAGATGTTGGAGGACATTAGAATCAAAGTGATGAACATGTTAAGAGAACATGAAGATGAAGTGAGGGGTTGGAGACATGACTTTAGTCCAAAAAGCATGGAGTTGTACAATGAGTACATGCAAATTGCTCAATTAGCTTGTAGAGTTAATGCAAATGGAGAAAATGGCTATGAAGTGTCAGAAGGTGGTGATAAGCATTGTGTGAATATGGATGTGAAGAAGTGCACTTGTAGGCAGTGGGATCTTACAGGAATCCCATGTCCACATGTTATTAAGGTTGTACTTCACAACATGGGTGATCCTTTGACATAAATGAATTTGTGGTATAGCAAGGAGGCATTTCTACTCACTTATAAACACAAGTTACAACCTGTAAGAGGAGAATTTTTTTGGAAGATTGAACCATCACAAGCAATGGAGCCACCTGAGTTGGTGAAGTTGACTGGCAGACCTAAAGTTAAGAAAGATAGGCAGAATGCTGAGGCCATTAAAAGGCAAGGGTTGTGGTCACAATCAAGAAAAGGAAGAGTTATGACTTGTCGCAAATGTGGAGAGACAACCCACAAGGCTAGGACTTGTGGATAGGTAAAATTTAATTTGAATATTTATTTACTGAAATTTGAACTTATTTTATTTTTCTAACATGAATTTTCTTCCAGTAACCAAAGGGAAAGGGAAAGGGAAAACAATAGACAAAGAGGCCAAGAACTTTGATAGATGAAGAAACTGGAGAAGGCATTAATTGTTCAACCCCTCCATTCAGTCAACCAAGTCAAGACATTAACTGTTCAATCCCTCCAATCAGTCAACCAAGTCAAGACAATAATCTGGAGGTTGATCAAGATGTTGTACTAAGGCCAAGGTGATATCATAAGTCAATAAAAGACTTAAGATGAGACAGCGCGTACCAATACCCACTGGCACAAGGTCAATCACCTTCACTGGTGATCACACTGGTGTGAGTGATCCAACAAACCTTCCATACACCACCATCTTTACGCTGGAAAGGAAAACCCGCTACAACTGCAAATTAGTTAGAAAAACAAAGGCAACAGAGGATTGGGAAGCTTAGGCCAAGGAAAGCAAATTGAAGACCAAACTGAATTCTTTTTGTGTTTTGATGGGATGTATTAACTGCAAACTTTGCTGCAAACTTGTTAGTATTGGTATTGGATTCGGATGTCACATTATGACTTGGTTGTACAAGTTTTTGTTGTTCTAATATGACATCCATTCATCCATTTGGTGATGTAACTACTGTGATAACAATACTTAAATACTTATTGACTAGTATTTATTCTGTGAATTGTCCCTTTTGAGTTTGCACAATGCTGCACTTTTAAATGTGTTGTAGTTTTGAATGTGATCTTTTGGTCTTAACAATCCTGTAGAAAAACTGTGTTGAAGTTATCTTAACAGTGCTATCGTTTCGAAATGATTCAGGTTTATGTGTTTATTGATTAGAATTCACAATAAGTTATTCCAAATAGTGCAGTAAAACTGTGCTGAAATGATACAATTTTTAAGTAACAATGCAACATGAAAAAGCATTACAAATCATTAGGCCTTACACAAAGTAGAAATATTTTCATAACTTCGTCACAACAACATTAAACTTCATAAAAAATACATTAAAGTAGGCACTATACATATTAGTAGGCAACATAAACATTACCAACTACACATTTCAGTAAGCACTACATAATACATTTCATCAGCAATATTTAACTTCATCATACACGATAATTTGTTCACAATAACTTGTCCGAAATTGATCTTAACAAATGTATTATTTCATCATCATTGCAGCAACAAAGCCAACAAACAGTGCAAACAATATCAAAACAAACATCTTCATTTTCAACAGTTTCTCTTCCATTTCCCTTGCTTTATTAACTTCAATATTTTTTACAGCCTCTAATACATCAACCTTTTCTAGCAATTTTTCCCTTTCAACTTTCCACGTTTCTAACAACTGATTCAACATATTGATTGTCAAATTATAAACATCTAATTTGCACTGCATCTTGTTGATTTCTATCAATGCTCTGTCCGGATAGGCTTCGTCTTGCCATTCCCAATATCTGCACGACTCATTCTAAAAAAACAACCAATTACAAAATTTGTATCATACCTTCAAATTATGAATCGAAATCAAAATTAAAACTTACTTCAGGTTTAGCACACTTATAGAATCTCCTTCCAGAATTTTGAGCTGTGGTTGATTTGAAGTTCTTGGCAATCTCCCCACAATGACACCTCTTCTTTGATGTAGCAGTTGAATCGGACATGGAACCCACATTTAAGACTGCATCTTGCGTTTTGGAATTACCAATTTTGAGTAATACAGAGGAGACGAACCTTTGAGACTGAATCTTCAGTTTTGGATTTACTAATTTTTGAGTAATAGAGAGAGGAGGCTTTTTCTCAATTGAGGGTGGGACGAAATTAGAGTTATAACCCGTGTTTTTAGGTTTAGAGGGGTGTGTCACTTTTGTGTGTTGGAGCAGATTTGGTTTTTAAAAGAAGATTTATCTTCACCTTTTAGATTATGCCACGTGTCTATGCCATCTAATTAGGGGCATTTTTGTTCAATAGTGTAACAGTGAGGGTTTTATGTCCAGATAGTATAACGAAGGATATTTTTAAATAATTATTAATAGTAGATGGACATATTATTTCCTTTTTCATTTTTTAAATGGTATTTATTTAAAATAAATTAGGTCTTAACATTTGCTATAGGAGGTAAAAATTCCTTAAAACATTACAGTAACGATATGTACTTTTTCTGTTTACTCTACTTATCCACAATTGACTTAGCACGCCCCTATGGAAATAATAATTGAAATGCACAATTTACCATGATATCTATATTAATTGCTGTATATTTTTAGTAAATTTAAGAAAATAATTTGAAATGAGTAATTAATACTATGGGTATAATTATAATACTTGAATACCAAGTTTTCAAATCCACCTTTTGTAGTTTCCTAATTTTTATTTAAGAGAATATAGTAAGCAAAATAAGTTGATTAGATAATATGGTATTGAAAAGGCGGCAACTACATCTTATAAGTTTATTGTACACACTATATTAGCCAAAAATCGGCAACTCGGTAATTGAAAATATGTCGCGCCAAGAACAGGGTCGACCACGACACTATAACGAAGAGGTCACTCTCGTATGGATTGCTGCCGAGGACGACTAACCGAAGTTGCAATTGCAACAGTAAGATTGGCTTAGAAAAGAATACCAGGAATATTCCGTTGAATATTTCTTATATTGTATTTTTTAGAATTTCTTGGAAATATCCCATATAAGTAGCAAGACATAGAGAGCATATAGGGGAAGAGACTTTTGGAGAAGAACACCCTGTAAAGGTTGACTAAAGAGAATATACAAAAGTTGTCTTGTTCACTGATTATATTATTCAAGCACACGTTGTTCAATCTTTATTCACAAGATCCAAAGATTCCTTATCCATCTTCACTTCTCACTTTTTCACATTGCTGATAGAAGAAAGGAATATTCCAATCATACAATAATTGGATGGTAAATCCTTTCTTATTACACTTATTGGCATTATCTACATTTATTACATATTCATGCAATCATATTCATTATCAATCATTGAGTATTAAAGCTGTTATTTAATGCTCTTGAGAAATATTTATCTCGCAAGTATAATATTATATTTTATTTAGAATTTATTAAGTTCAACTAAAGCTCGCCCTTTAATTCATCATTAATTGGTTTAAGTAAAAAGTCTGACACTTTTTTACTCAAACAATTTGGCGGCGTCTGTGGGGAAGTTTTAGTCAAAATTTTAGTTCCTTCTAGATAAAAAAAAAGAAGAGAAACAACCATCTCTTCTTTGTTTGCACAAAGTAATTATAGAGGCAAGACATAAAGTAATAGCATGCGTCACTACCAATATTTTGAACACCATCAACGAACATGGCAGGAAAGATAACGAGAATGTGATGCCAAGTGCTACAACCAGGCGGAGTGATTTCACCTCCCCTTCATGAAAGTGTAACTGCTTCACGCAAAAGGGGAGCCTCCACGTCTACAGTTGAGGAAGCACCACCACCAGCGAATAGATTACTGGAAGAGTGGATGGCGAGCACTAAACAACATACTCGACAAACCGGTTCACATGGAGAACAGAAACACCACGCAAGCAGATACCACAATGACAACCAGCAAATATCCCGCTCCCCAAACAGGTAACACTTACAACACTGTTGGTGCAGGTAATGACTCACGTGCATCTATCCTCAAGAAAATGGAAGAAATGGAAAACGGGACCAAAGCACTCCACGAACAAATGAGGGAGCATCAAGAAATGGTCAATAAAATATCAGGCACCCCCAAGTTGCTACCAAAATAGAATGATGGCTGGTTCATCGAACAAACATACAACGAAGAGGCGGCTCCACATGCCATCCCCAAAACCTGTAAAATGTACTTGAAAATATATGACAGTACTATCGACCCCGAAGATCACATCATTTATTATATCACATCATCACATCGGATTAAGGGCAAAATCATTCGAAGGATCAAGTACCATCAGTGTTACTGAAAAAGTTCGGTGAAAACCTAACGAAGGGAGCCTTAACCTGGTATTCGCAGTTACCAGCAAGGTCAATAATAATGTTCGAAGAAACAGCCGACAAGTTCATCACTGCCCATGCCGGGGCTAAAAAGGCGGAGGCCGGGGTAAATGATATATTCTTTGTTAGGCAATCGCCTGGAAAGGGACTTAAGAACTTCCTCACCCTGTTTAATAGAGTGAGAACGAGCCTACCAAATATATTAGAGGGGATGGCGGTAACAACTTTCCAGAACGGGTTGAACGGGAATGGGCGAGCAACCAAAAAGTTATTAAGCAGGCTCATGAAATACCCTTTTACCACTTGGGAGAAAATAAACAATGCCTACTGCACCAAGGTGAGAGCTGATGAGGACGACCTTAACGGTCTGACCCAACAATTGACATTAGTCCAAACGAATTTGAGAAAAGATCGTCATAGCGATGGTCGAAGAGATCAGTCAGGTCCCCGTCCCAATCGATAATGGCATCAACCCTACGTTAGAACAACCATCCCACCATCTCCTCGACATGCGAAAGGGCTGTGTAGGCCACATACAGGGACTCAGCAAAATGAAAGAGGTATGCCCCCACTCTTATCTGCTCACAATATTTTTGTGTTTCCCCTTAAAAAATAATGTACGCACTAGAGAAACTTGTCACAAAGGTGAAATGGCCACAAAAGATAAAGTTCGACCCAAGTACTCAAAATTCGAACATCTTTTGTGAATTTCACCAGGAGTGGGGGTCACAAAATCAAGGATTGCATAGCTCTATGTCAAGAGGTAGTAAACATGCTGAACCAAGGGCATCTGAGGGAGCTGATGACCGATCGTGGACGATCCAACTTCGATCGCATATGTGAACAACACCAAGGCTCTACAAAACCACCCTCCCCCGCCCGCACAATCCAAATAATTATCAGCGGACGCGATGAAGCAACGATCAACCACATGAAGTTCACCACCATACACAAATTGAAGTGGTCAATCAGCCACGAATGATATGACGACCTCATAGACAGTATCATCTTTTATAAGTCAGATACCGACAGTTTGGATTTACCTTATTTTGATGCTCTTATTGTTGTGTTACATATTTCAAATACTGATATGAAAAGAGTAATGGCAGACGACGGAAGCAACGTGTGTATTATCCACCCTCGAGTTATCATACAAATGAGAGTCAAAGACAAGATAGTACCATGTGCATAATACTAACAAATTTTAACAATACAGTTAAGATAGCTGCTCGTTCTAGCCAGTGGTGTCACCCTAAAAACAACGTTCCATGTCATGTATCAAGACATAACTTACAACTCCATCATAGGGTGGGCATGGATACACGCCATGAGAGCCATCCCGTCAAGCCTATATCAAGTGATCAAATTCCCTACTCTATGGGGGATATTCAGCATCTGAGGCGAACAACACACTACCCAAGAATGCTCTCGCATCGCCCATGATTGCACGTACACTCAAAAACTAAAGGTTGTAGACTCAGAAGCATAACAATTACCAAATCCACGAGCCGAACTAAATACACCAACAGATGTCATCAAAGACCCCAGCATCGTGGAAGTGATAGGGTCAATGGTAGAAGATCTCGATACTGTCCAATTGGACAGCAACGATATCAACAAAATGGCTTACATATGTCATAAACTCTCAAAACCCGGTAAATTCATAAGTTTTTAATTAGCAATGCCGATTTGTTCACCTTTTCCCAAGCAGATATGCCGGGTATCCTGGAAAACATTCCCACACACAAGTTGAACGTAAACCCACTCTACCATTAGTGCGGCAAGTAAGAAGAAAATTCAATGCTACAATCAACGAGGCCATCAGTAATGAAGTGAATAAGATACTCTCTAATGGTTCCATCTGGGAATCAAAATAAATGGGTCGCTAATGTAGTCATGGTAATAAGAAAAAATGGGAAATGGCAAAAATGGGAAATGGCGGATGTGCGTAGAGTTAACTGACCTAAACAAGGCATGCCCGAAGGACTCTTTTCCATCACCTCACACCGACCAACTCATCGATGTAACAACGGGGCATGAATTGTTAAGCTCCTAGGCGCCTACTCAGGTTACAATCAAATCCTTATGGAGGAGGAGATCTAGGAAAAAAACTACTTTCATCACCTATTAGGGAATGTACTGTTACAGAGTCATGCCATTCGGGTTGAAGAACGTAGGGGTAACATATCAAAGGTTGGTTACCAAGATGTTCAAGGATCAATTCGGCAAAATAATGGAAGTTTACATCGGCAACATGTTGGTCAAATAAAGGAAAGAAGACCACATGACCACTTGAAAGAGTCCTTCAGTATATTAAGGAAGTACAACATGAAATTGAACCCCGAAAAATGTGACATCGGCATAGCTTTGACAAATTTCTCGATTTCTTGGTATCACAAAAAGGCATCGAAGTTAATCTGGATCAAATTAAAGCCATTGAAGGGATACCTGAAGTGTTAACCAGCAAGAAACAAGTGAAAAAACTGATTGGACTTATAGCCGTCCTTTCGAGGTTCATCTAACGGCCATCCGATAGGTGTCACAAATTCTTCACTTGAAAGAGGCCTTCAGTATATTAAGGAAGTACAACATGAAATTGAACCCCGAAAAATGTGACATCGGCATACCTTCGACAAATTTCTCGATTTCTTGGTATCACAAAAAGGCATCGAAGTTAATCTGGATCAAATTAAATCCATTGAAGGGATACCTGAAGTGTTAACCGGCAAGAAACAAGTGCAAAAACTGATTGGCCTAATAGCCGTCCTTTTGAGGTTCATCTAACAGCCATCCGATAGGTGTCACAAATTCTTCAACGTGCTGAAAAAAGACAATAGGCTCTAGTGGAATTCAGAATTCATTGACGCTTTGAGAGAGCTAAAGGCATACTTGTCTTCGCCCCCACTACTTGCCAAAGTAGAACCTAGCGAATGCCTCCTAATATACTTGGATGTCTCAGAAGTCGTGGTAAGCGCAATGTTGGTCTGCGAAAACAAAGGTATGTAATATACAATTTATACATTAGCAGAACCCTGCTCGACGCCGAAATAAGGTACCCCCACCTCGAGAAATTGGCCTTAGCATTGGTTATATCTTCACGAAAGCTTAGACCCTATTTTCAATGCCATCCAATATCGGTGGTAACGACCTTCTCCTTGCGGAGCATCCTACATAAACCAAAATTGTCAGGGGAGACTAGCCAAGTGGGCTATAGAATTAAGCGAGCATGATATATAATATCAGCCGCGAACAACGATAAAATCGTAGGTACTCGCCGACTTCGTCGCCGATTTCACTACCAAAATAATGCCCGAGTTTGAGTAGGAAGCTTCTCGTACCCCTCTCGGGCCACCCGACCTATGGGTCCTATAAACCGTTGGCGCATCCCACGTGTCAGGATCTGGACTAGGACTCGTACTCGAGTTCCCAATAGGCGAAGTTATCCTCCAATTCATACGGTGCCTCGATATGACTAACAATGAGGCCAAGTATGAGACCGTAATTGCAGGACTAAAGCTGGATCTCAAATACGGAGCACGATGAGTCGTACTCTTATATGACTGACAACTCATCGTCAACTAAGTCACATGGACTTTCCAAATCAGAGAGCAGAGGCTGCAAAAATTCTCAAATTCCTACCAGAATTGGATGAATGTCGACTCGACCAGATACCTCGAGCACAAAACATCAAGGCAGATGGCCTCGCCAAATTAGCAATAGCCACCAAAAACATCACTAAAGAAAATGTGGTCACCCTCATCCACTCGTCAATAGACCAACTTGAGGTACACTCTGTAAATTTGACTTGGGACTGGCGCAACCGCGTCATAACATACTTGCAGGAGGAAGTACTCCCATCAAACAAAAAGGAAGCCAAAAAGCTTCGAACTTAGACGGCCAGGTACGATATCATAAATCACGACCTGTACAAGACAACATTTGGGGGCCCCTTAGAAAAATGCTTGGGTCGAATTAAACAAGACGCGTACTCGAGGAAGTACACGATGGCACTGTGGTGTCCATACATGCAACTGAGCCCTCGTTAGATGCCTCATTCGGGCAGGTTACTATTATCCTACTATGAAGAAGGAAGGCGCCGATTACATCAAGAGGTGCGAACAGTGCCAAAAGTACGCACTTATGACACACAAGCGGGTGAACACCTCTGCTCTATAACTTTTACATGGCCATTCATCAAATAGGGAATGGACATTCTCGGACCCCTCCCAATAAGGCAAGGTAATGTATGTTTTTTTTTTATTTTAACTGACCACTTTTCCAAATGGGTGGAAGCAGATGCATTCACCCAAATACACGAATAGGCAATCATCACATTCATATGGAGAAATATCATATGATGTTTTAGCATCCCTAAAGAAATAAGATGTGACAATGGGCCCCAATTCACCGGGAAAAAGATCACCCGAGTTCTTCGAAAAATAGTACATCAAGCGAATACTCTCCACGCCATATCATCTCGTCGGTAATGGCCAAGCCAAATCATCCAACAAAATAACATTGAACATCTTGAAGAAAAAGCATGAGGATGCCAAAGGATTATGGCCAGAATTGCTAGCAGAGGTTCTATGGGACTATCGCACTATGCCAAAAATGAGCATAGGCGAAACGCCATATTTGCTAGTCTACGAGACTAATGCCATGATACCTGTCGAGGTTAGGGAACCTAGCTTGAGATACTCCAATGAAAGCGGACAAAACAATGAAGAGAACAAAAAACAAGACCTCGACGAGGTGGAAGAACAAATAAACATGGCGTACTTAAGAATGGTAGCCCAAAAATAACAAGCAGAAAGGTACTACAACAAAAAAAGCCAAAATACGACAACTCAAAGTCGGCAGCTATGTTCTCAAGGCCAAAACACAAGTGAACCAAGACCCGAGAGAAGGCAAACTAGGAACCAATTGGGACGGGCTATACAAAATCACGGCAGCAGCAAGTAAAATAGCATTCCAACTAGAAACAATGGAAGAAAACTACTACAAAACAATTAGAATGTTGCCCACCTCCAATACTTCAACTTCTGAAAAAGGACACCCCTCAGTCTTACTCTTTTTCCCCCACTCGGGGTTATCCCAATTGGGTTTTCTCGGGAAGGTTTTTAATGAGGCGATGAAGGGGACGTCTCAAAGTTCAAGTATGGTTTATTGTAACTGTGGGCATAATACCGGCCCAATCGAAAAAACTGGCCGAGCCGTAAATTTTGATTTTTCGATTTTGGTTTAATCAATTATTCGATCTTGCACAGTTTTTAAATTATTAAATTTTGGTTTTTTGGTGCGGTTAACGATTTTAGCGTTTCGGTTTTCGGTTAAATCAAAAAATCGAAAATTTTCTATTATGTTCGGTAGCTACTGTGTTCTGTTTGGACCTGAAATGTTAGCTTGTTTGTGAAATCCAATGACTTGTATATTGCTAGCTTGTTTGGACTTGAAAGGTTAATTTTTTATTTGTTATATTGTGAAATCCTACTAGGTGGATGTTGCTGGAAGTTAATTGTTATTTTATTTATGTTGCTAGTGGACTAGAAAGGTTAATTGTTATTTTGTTCATGCTTGGATGCTATAATGTTACAAACGTTATGTCCTCTGCCCAGTGGCTCAAGATGCAAAAATCACTGGAAATCATGTCAATGCTATTCCTACTGCCCACTGCCCAGTTTTTATATTATGCAAAAACCAGTGGAAGTTTAAGACCACCGGAAGTAAATCCAAGATATAAAAATCTTGAACCGTTAATAATCGAAAATAATTGAACCGAATTTTGAAAAAATCGCACCGAACCGTAAATACTTTAGTTTGATTCGATTATTAATATTATAAAACCGAAAATCGATCAAGAGGGGTAGACATAGAAGGCGCAATACCTGGGTCGATGAATCACCACGATGTCACCACCGGCTGGAATTATCTCGATATGGGACGAATGCAGTATTTGGACCGAACCTCAGCAATATGTGATGGCCCTATCTCGGGGAGTACATGAGTAGGGGCAGGATCAGGCTCCTTTGGGAAATCGTTCCTAGACAAATGATTTCTAGGAACTACTCATCTGCAGTAGGAAAGCTGTCAACTTCTTCAACCACAAAATTTTCACCTTCGAGAGGAAGGGCCACCGATAACGAAGTGGCATCAGAAATGTTATCATAAATATGAGAGGACCGTGGCATATTTTTACTGTAAGACGTAAGCTGCCAAGCCCAGAGAAGAAGATAATGGTTGGGTAAAGAGGAAAAGATGAAATCAGAATAGCAGAATTTCGATACAGGTATTGGAGATTAAAGAAGAACAATGTTCATGCAAAGTAGAGAATGGTGGAAACTTCCGAAAAATTAAGCCTCTATCTATTTATAAGGCTGGCAGGCACCAAAATCGAAGCGGCAAACCGACGCTGGCACCAAAATCAAAATGACAGAAGTATAGGTGTTGCCCCGGGAAGACATATAATGATAACGCGCGTGGCTGCGACGTCATCCCACGCCAGTCATACCAATCGTAGCCTTACCAGTTACGTCTGCTCTCCTTGACCCCAATTGCTTCAATCTAATCTTTATGACCGAATTTCTCCTTACACAAATGTCGATCAAGTTCGCTTCTCCAGGGCATGCAAAATCACGACCCCAACTAGCGGATGGACTAATTGTATTAGTTAAAATTCGGCAACTCGATAATTGAAGATAAGTCGTGCCGAGAACGGGGTCGACCACAATATTATAACATTCAATAGCAACATTATAACGAAGAGGTCAATTTATCTTTGCCTTTTCTAGACCACCTTTTATTTTATTTTTATTTTATTTTTAAAAAAAACTATTAAAAGTTTCAACAATATCATATTACTATAACTATATTAGTATACGACAAATAAAATTTGTCGTAATTAAACATATCATGTAAAATAAAACAATGAAGAATTCTATATTAATGTTTGTAGATATTTATTCAGAATTGAATACCAAAGAATTAGAAAGTTTACCATGCCTCCTTTTATGTGATACTCTTTTTATTGATTTTGTATCAAATATAATGACATTTTACTTTAGAAGAAAATAATTTTAAAGTTTTCAATTTAGCCTTAATATGATTATTAAAATATCAACATATATATATTTGAACATATATGAATTTCATTAAAGGTATATTTTAGTAAGATATCTAATTTATATGTTTGATCAGAATATATGACAACGTTAAAGTACTCCCTCCATCTTATAAATTTTCATATTAATTGGGTTGAAGCAAACCCAATCAAAATTAAGCATACCAAAGAATTGAAAACTTTTATCCACGTTTCCTTTTATGTGAAACTCTTTTTATTCACTTTAAATGAAACAGTTCTTTAAAAGAAAAATAACTTTAGACTTCTCAATTTAATCTTAATATGATTATTTATAATCACACGTATATATATTTAGAGTTACATTTCTTTATGTACATATTTTAGTTTCATTAAGTGGGCGCTTGGACATAAAAATTGTAAAATTCTAAAAAAAATGTAAATTCAAGCTAATGGTATTTGAAAATTAAAGTTGTGTTTGGATATGAATATAACTTTTGAATATTTTTAAAATTTTTGAGTAATCTGACTATAAATTTTGAAAAATAGCTTTTTCAAGTTTTTCAAATTTTCGAAATTTTTCAAAATTCATCTTCAAGAGAAAATTGAAAATTTTATGGCCAAACAATAATTTCGAAAAAAGTGAAAAAAATTCTTATGTCCAAACAGGCTCTAAGTGTATATTTTAGTAAAAGATCTAATTTAGATATTTGATAAGAATACAAATATACAATACAACATCAAAGTACTCCCTCTGCCTTATAAATTTTCATGTTAATTTTATTTAAACAAAACTTATTTCAAATTAAGCATAGATGCTTTCAGGGCCATTAAGTTACATTTTCTTAATTGAATCTAATGCTCTGATTATTAGTGGCTAGGAAATCCCATGTTTTGAAAAGCTAGAAAGAGAAACGACAAATAACAAAGTAACAGAGCTCCTGGGCTATTAAAGATTTTGGCAGAAGCCAAGAGCCCGCGTGAATGATTTTGGATGCCAGAAAATGTAAAAAGGTTTTTTCATTTATATGCCATTTGAAACTTTACCCCCACTTGAGAGGTTGTGAGTTCGAGTCTCCCCAAGAGCAAGGTGGGAAGTTCTTGGAGAAAAGGATGTCGAGGGTCTATTTGGAAACATCATCTCTATCCAAGGGTGGGAATTAATAAGTACCTCCATGAATTGCACTAAGAAATCAATAAGCTTCTGCTTCTACATCTTTTCACAATGATAATTTGAGAAAACTAATGTCGTATCCCTGAAACATAATGCGCCCAACAGAATTCAGATGACTAAAAGTTGGTCAAGAAACAGAATCGTTGGCCCTTGTTGACTTGGGTAATGACTTCTTCCTCATCAAATACCAAATGAAAGAAAACATAGCAAAAGCTCTCCGCGAGGGGCCATGGTTTGTACTAGGCTATTTCCTGTCCGTAAAAAGATGGAAACCTAAATTCCTAGCTTCTACTCACAAGCTTACATATACGGCTATGTATATCATCAACATCACGAGAAAGATATGCTCGCGTTTGTATTGAAGTTCCCTTCGAACAACCTCTCAAGTCCCATATCTTTATAGGAAATCACCGCCAACAGATCCTTTATAACGGCCTTAATATGTTATGTGTCCGTTATGGACGAATTGGCCATACCACCATCCATTGTCCCATGAGGCTCCCACCACCACACTCAGAATGGAAGACGGTCTAAGGAAGCACACTAAATATACAATACGTCCACACGAAGCACCTCCCAGAAGTAACGCTCAAGCATCAACCATTGCATATCCACCATATGCATATGGCTAAGGTCTGCATCCCTTATCTCCTACACACGCTAGTTAAATTAAGATTAAACCTGATAAACAACCGTATAACAATTTAGTGTTAACAACTACTGTAATAGCTTTGAATCGTTAATTCACTCTAATGATCCGATAAGTCAGTCACTAGACACAAACAATATTAAGGGATTTTTATCTTTCTATATCATATATGAAACTTTATTACCCTCAATGTTTAAGGTTTGTGTTAATTATATTTTAGTATACCAAATTACCATTTATATATCATAATTCAAATTAGGAATATAATTACGGTTGCATTTATATTAGGCATAATTATAGGACCATATCTTTCCACTTCCCCCCACCCCCACCCCCCCCCCCCCACGTTTTACCTTTATCCGTAACCCCCCCTACGTTTCTGGTTTGAATTCCGCCATTGACCCCAATTAAAAAGCTTTGAATTCAAATTGGAGTTTTCAAAAATCATTATTTGTTTTAATTGGGTGTTGTTGTAAATAATTCGGAATATGTTTATGAATTTATATCATAATTTTGAGTCTTTTGGTGAAGATTTAGACTTGGGTTTGGCTGAATTTCAGATCGAAACTCGAAGAAGAAGAAGATGACATATTTTCAGAATTTGTAGATAAATTGTAGATACATTGTAGCCAAATTAGAAAAATTGTAGATAAAATGTAGACTGTTTTTTGCAGAAGATTTTGTAGAAGCTTTAGTCGTTTTGGATTTGTGAAAATAAAAAACAATGCATCTACAATCAGAATACAAATAATCTACAATTTATCTACAAGATATCTACAAACTGGATACATTGCATTTTAATATCCCAATTCCCATTTCAATTGTAGTATAGTTGGCATTTTCGACATAATTGTAGAAGATTTTTAGAAGTTTGTCTTCCCAATCTACAATTTATCTACAATTCTACAATTTATCTACAATTTCTGGAAATATGTCTTCTTCTTCTTCTTCTTCTTCGAGTTTCAATATGAAATTCAGTCAAAACCAAGTCTAATCTTCACCAAAACCCCTCAAAATTGAGATATAAACTTCAAACCATATTCTCGATTATTTTCAACAACACCCAATCCAAACAAATAATAATTTTTGATAATCCAACTTTAAATTCAAAGCTTTCAAGCTTTTTAATGATGGAAAATATATGGAAGAACAGATGAAGATGAAGATGAAGAACATAAATCTCCTTTCCGTTCCAAAATTATGCAGCTTTCAGATCTTCTTTGCGTTTCAGATTTCGAATTTAATGTGGAATAAATCAATCCCAGATGTTGTGGCACTTTTCGCGCGCTATAAATGGCAGATTCTGCCTAATTAACAACTGGTATATAAATTGTAGTTATAGTGTGGAATGAACGGATAATATACAAACTATACACATTTTTGGTAATAAAGTTTCATATATGGTATAGTTAGGAAAAAATCCCCAATATTAACACTACAAGCCCAATAGGTGCCGTAGTGGCCCAACTGGAAAATATGGATACTTCTAACGGGTTAACCCATATTACCACACCACAAACCGCCCTACTAGGGGTGTTCATGGTTCGGTTTGGATCGATTTTTTCCAAAAAGGAAACCAAACCAAGTAAGTTGGTTTTTCAAATATTAGAACCAAACCAAACCTATTAAGTCGGGTTTTTTTCGATTCGGTTTATGTCGATTTTTGTCGGTTTTTCTGGTTTTTCGGTTATTTGTCGATTTTTTCTTAAGTATAAGATATAAACTAACAAACACATATTCCGGTGAGTAACACTGTCAAACAAATTACCCTTTGAAAAATCTATTATTTACTAAAATATATTGATGATAATTGAATGAAATAATGCTGACTAATTTAAGGGCTCACTTAAAAATATATTTTTTTTAACATGAAACAGAATCTTAACCAAAAAATCTACCAATCAAACTTGAACTGTAATAAAAGTGCAAACGATAAACAGTCACCGTAAATTTTTTGAAACTTTAAAAAAAAAATAAAAAAAAAAATATATATATATATATATATATATATATATATATATATATATATATATATATATATATATATATATATATATATATATATATATAGGTATAATAATAAATTTAAAATAGCTGCTCCTCTAGTCGGTTTGTTTCGGGATTTTTCGATTATTTTTTATTAAAATCAAAACCAAACCAAATTTGATCGGTTTATAAAATTCAAAACCAAAACTAAACCAAACAAAAAAGTATCGATTTATTTTATTGGTTTGATTTGGTTTTCGATTTGGTTAGGTTTTTCGGATTTTTATGAACACCCCTACCGCCTACCTCTACAAACCCACCTTGATAATTACCATACTTCACTTAACCCTAGAGTGAATAGTAACCCTACTGACACTAACCTCTTACCTTAATATCACCAACACTCCAATCCCTACCCATGCCTCCCGTTCTACCCACAAGCCCAGTCCTTAATCCCTTGGCTCCATAAGTACATCTACATACTACAAACACTGCCATTGCCTCCAGTGAGCCCCATTGAGTCACTCACCCCTTCCACCTCAATGAGTCCCCAACACCAACTCCAGAAGAACAATATCTAGTAACCACTCAGGAACTAGCTGCAGTCATGGAAGATAAGAGGGAAACACGCACCGAACCAGTATGGCTAGGATCATGTCATGTCTCTGTCTCAAGGAACAATTCAAAAAAAATCTACTCATTTGTCCACCAGAAGTGATCAAGTGTTTGATCAAACCGAGGGCTCCAGTGAATCCAGAAGCTGGCAAATTTGCAGTACTGAATACACGCACTCTCCGCGAGACAACACACCAAGAAGCTCAAGAGAACCAAGAACAGGTGGAACAAACTATAACTCCACCACTCCCACCTCACAGAACTAGGTCCATGAATTCTATCATATCGAATTGTAAGGGAGCCCAGTCACCGGAGTTTAGAAGAAACTTCTGTTCCATGCTCCACTATTACCAACCACCCCTTGTAGTTATTCTGGAAACATACGTTCAGGACCACCAACCTCTTAAGGATAATTTTGGGTTCTCTAATCTCTCTCAAGCACCAGCTAAAGGCCAGGCAGGAGGCATTGTAGTCCTTTAGAATGACAATGTAGTTCAAGTAACAGAAATAGTTGTAACTAATCAAGAAATTTACTGCATGATTCAGGTATGCCCTCATGGTACCCCCTTTCTATTTTCAGCTATATATGCAAGCAACATGTTATCATCGTGTAAATGCAAAGTACGATATCAAGCTGTTGATAGTCATGGCAGTAGAAACTAATGGACAGATATTTTCTCTAGCTTTTGCTATTTGTGCTAATGAAAGCCAAGAGACGTGGATGTTGTTTTTGAACCACTTAAAAGAGCACGTTGTCAAACAACATTCCGATATTTGTCTAATATCAAATCAGCACGGTGGTATCTTAAGTTTTGTGGAGAACTTGCCTGCATGGTAGAACCTTATGCCTACAACCGTTACTATATGAGGAACTTTAAAACCAATTTCCAGAAGGCATATCCCAACAAGGATCCACATGTTTTGATGTGGATGGCAGCAACAGACCACCAACAACATAAATTCCGGAGGCACGTGGAATATATCAGGCAAGACGATGAGGCAGCCTATCATTGATTAATGCGACATGAACCTGAAAAGTGGACATTGTATGCGGATGGTGGCAAACAATGAGGAACTCTGACTATAAATGTGTTAGAGTCTTTCAATGGGTTATTGAAGTCGGCAAGAGGATTGCCTGTCACAGCCATAGTGCAGATGTCGTTCAAGCAGATGGCGGAGAGGTTTGTTGAAAGGTCTGCAGCTGCAACAACATTGATGGAAAGAGGTGTTGAATTTATAAATGCCGATGAAGAGATTTGAGAAATACATATGGCAAGCACATTGGCATTCATTTTTGCAGTATGATAATGAAAGAAATGTTTTTAAAGTTTGCACCGCTATCCATCAAAATCGGGGAAATAATGTACATACTTTAAATGAATCTATAAGGTTATGCTCTTGTGGGAAATGGTGCATCTACCACATGCCTTGCTCACATGCCATCAAGTACTTTAACAAGTTGGTTTAGGTGTAACCAACTATGTTGATCAACAATATAGTGTTGCAAAGTACCTAAACACATATAGTGGGAAGTTGAGGCCAGTGGGTGCTGAGCATTATTGGCCGCTGAACCATTTAAAATGGTATGTAGCAAGTCCTGTTTGTGTCGAATATAGGTGCAGAAGAGAACTCGTATACGGAACCAAATGGATGTTAGTGATACCGTTTATGCGCGCAGATGTGGTATACCCTCGCAAATAGGACACGACCGTCGAAAATGTCCTCCAATTGCTTTGGGTGGCAATAGTAATCAAGCTAGTGTTAGGCGTTCTTCTATTCTGCCTAACTATCAATGAGTTTATATTGTAATATTTAGTTGTTTTGTTTATGTTGCACGATTTATAAAATAAAATTATGTCTGTTAATTATGAGTTGAACTTTTTCATTTCAATTTTTTAATGATAATTAATAAAAATTATATATTCGGAAGAACTGGAAACAATATTGAAATTTTATAAAGATGACTAATTTAATGTTAATTATCTTTGTTATTTTATATGTGTGTGTTGTCTTGTCGAGCAGAAAAAGCTGCCCAACTGACATAAAGCAGTTTCATACCCGTTAAAACCTTTTAACTCGCAAAGCATAGCACGGTTAAATACTATGTTATGTCTATGTGTTGTCTTGTCGAACTGAAAAAGTTATCCAACTGACATAAAGCTGTTTTGTACCCGTTAGAATGTTTAATACGCAAAGCATAGCGCGGTTAAATACTATGTTATGTCTATGTGTTGTCTTGTCGAACTGAAAAAGCTACCAAACTGAGATAAAGTTGTTTCGTACCCATCAGAACCTTTAACATGCAAATCATAGTATGGTTAACTATTAGGTTATATATATAGCGCGGTTAAAAACTACGTTATATGTGTTGTCTTTCCTATAAATAACGAGCTCATTCTAGTTATTTTCTGCGCTCAACAATAACTAATAGCAAATCTTTCAAGAAAAGCAAGTTTTCTAACGCACAAATGTCTCAACCTCTTTATGTACCAAGGTGAAAATGTGGAAAAAAATGCATGATGCAAAGTTGTTGGGATACTGGTGAAGTTGGACGCCGCTACTGGAAATGTTTGAACACGTTTTATAAGGTTCCAACAAATCTATTTTTGATTTTGAGGTATGAGTTGATGAACCATGTTATCAGGAATACTACAAAGAATCTTTGAACGATCTTAATAATTTGTGTTTAAAACAGTGGGAGTGTGAAAGAGAACATAAAAGAGAGGCTGTGGAGTTGAAAGCGAAACTTAAAGAGGTAGAAGAAGAAAAAAATAAGCTGGAAGAACAATTTAAGTGGTTGGAGCAGAGAAATAATGGGCGGTGGAGACTAAACATTAACATGTATGTGTTTAGTGTATTACTTTATCTTTATGTTTCATGTGTAGTGTATTTTTATTAGTTGTACTGAATTTTAATTATATTAAGTTGCTATATTTTTGTTTGTATTGTAGTATTAAATTAAAGTAGTTGTAATGAACTTTATTTCATTGATTGTAATGAAATTTAAACTTTAATGCTTGTGTTTGTGGTGTAGTACGAAATTAACTAATGAACGGAGAAATAAAAAAGTAATGTGCATATTATATAAACAACAACAACAACAACAACAACCCAGTATAATCCCACTTAGTGGGGTCTGGGGAGGGTAGTATGTACGCAGACCTTACCCCTGCCCTGGGGTAGAGAGGCTATTTCCAAATAGACCCCCGGCATCCTTCCCTCCAAGAATTTCCCACCTTGCTCTTGGGGAGACTCGAACTCACAACCTCTCGGTTGGAAGTGGGAGTTGCTTACCATCAGAGCAACCCCTCTTGTCTGCATATTATATAAAAAATTATTTTTTTTCATACTATATAGTTTTTCTTTTTGAATATTATATAAAAATTATTGTTAATTTATATACAAAAATATTATTTACATCAAATACAAAAAAAGGGAAGAAAATTAATGTGTCCTACATCCAGTGTGCTTCAACGCAGCCGCTGGCCTAAGGCGCATCGCATCTCGCCTGGGTACGCTATCGGGATCGTCATCATCAAGTTTCCTCTTTATAGCCGGATGTGTCGTTTCATGATCATCAGTGGTACTGACATGATCGGTAGAAGGGGTCATTAGTCCAGTAGAAACCTACATAAGAATAGAAAGCTCAGTATAGCAAAGTGCATAATAAGTTACAACAATTTAAATTGTCTTACCACGATCTCGTCGGGCTCCTGAATGTAATTATCTGTTGCATTTAGCCTTAAATAGGAAATTAATAAAGTTACGGAAAATAAAGACAAATTCTAATTCAATACAATGAAAATCATACATGTGCATGTGATGATGAACTATAACTCAGTTGGCGCCCACTATGTAAATCTTGGGTCGGCCGCTCCTCAACAATAGTAGATGGGACTGGAAAGTATATATCCCAATCCACTCTAGAAAGGTCTGTGCCCCTGATGAATAATTGACCTGACGGGGTCATCTGCAAAGTCCCTAGAGTGAGATCCATCCCAAGGTTGTATGACGGCATGTCCGTCTCGTGTAGGCCACCCGGTAGATCAACAGCAATATCATCAGCAAGGGCCTTAATGCCCCCTTGCTGGGACCGCCTCCTTTCCACCACCGTCATGTCGTCCGGCACCCCTACCTCGTTGGGCACAAGCACTTCGTTAGGAACCACCACATCGTACGACACCAAGGCCTTACTCGTACTACCCTGACTCTACATAATTAGGCATGTGTGCCAAACGCTGATCCTCCCGAGCTTGATGCAGTGTCCGAGTAGCCAACTCTACAAATCAACGATTGTAATCCTACAATGCGTCCACAAGATTGCCGACATGATCCTACATCTGTAGTCCCATTTGAGTAGACTGTATGTAGTTCAATAGCCTGCACAACGTATAAAATATAAATTACATATATTGCACTAAGTTACAATTATATAATTAATAATAACAAAAAACATACCATGGCCTCGTGTCGCCCGGCGTATGGAACGTGCCGACCACGAGCTTGATGATAAGGTTCCCGATAAAAATTCGGGTAATGTGGCAGCACCAGGACATATACTTCTGAATAGCCACCTCCTGGATCTGTGTAGGTAGGGGAGGAATCATCTGATCTCGATGGTCCCAAATATGGATATGCGCGGCTAACTATGCCATAAATGCGTCGCCTGCCTTGGAAAGATCATCCATCTGATAATGTGTAAGCTCCCATATAGGTCCCATCAGTATATACAGCGGGCGGCCAAACTGCCAAAGTACCCGCTTCGAGGCATGATGCTCCCTAATATCGAGGCATTTGAGCGGGGTAGAAGTGCTCTAAATTAGTCGGCCATCCAAGCAATAATCTGGTAGGCCAACTATCAAATCTTCGTTGTATGGCATCCAGATGAACTATCAAATAAGAATACAAAATGTGATTATGCGCAACACTAAGTTAATCTATACCAGTTAAGTTTAGGTACATATTTACCTGTGCACCCTCTAGCAGATCCAACACATCCCTATAGAGGGGGGGTTATGATGAGCATCATACTCTCATGAAAGTGTACGTCGGAGAACCCAACTCCTGGCTAGAGAGAGAAATGGAGGTGCTATATTATGAGGTAATTATGGTAGAGGTATCTGAAACTGCAAGAACTGCTCCCAAGCCCAAACCTAACATACAAAGTCGACATAATGTTTAACATCAATTCTAACTAGGTAGAGTTGGAACTGATGAACAGATTATTCGAATATATTGTCACCTGTAGAAGCGGCATAAAACCACAAACATCTCTCTGAGTGACCATGATCGCCTAGCACATCTGCCTGTACATGAAGGTGAGAACAGCAACACCCCAGCTGTAATAGGCTAACTCATCTAGCAGCTGAATATGATGAAGAAATCTCAGGTTGAATAGGTTCTCCGAAGTGTTCGGGAACAAGACCCCTCCAAATAGAAGAAGCAACAACAACCACATATACTGGGTAATATGTATCTCCTCTGTACCGTCAGTGATATTGGGGTGGAGTACCTCCAGGTACTGTCTAATAGGGGTCAAAGTCAACCGACTGGCACCCGATGATGCAGTCTCGTCCTATGGCCTGAAAACCGTGAGCTGATGCAGCATGTCCAAATAATCATCACGCAACATAGATCTCATAGCAATAGGTAGTGAAACGGTTATGCCATCAACGACCAAGCCATATAAAGCCTCCACGTCCTGCAACATGATAGTAGCCTCGTCAATAAGCAGGTGAAAAGTGTGTGTCTCCGGTCGCTAATGCTCAATCAACACCGTGATCAAAGCCCAGTCAAGCTGCATCCGCCCAATCTCAATAATCCTATAGAATCTCGTATCCTAGAGGCGATAGAATACACGCTCGTGGAGATCTCTGGGCCTCAGAAAATCCCACAGGTCGTCTACTCTCCTAACGCGGGGAGTCTGGGGCTGTAACTCTCCCTCCCATATATGGGCGGACCTATGATCGCCCTGAAGCACTAATAGCTCATGAGATTAAGGGCCGGGATGTATAGGCGACGCGTCTATGTCGCCAACTGCAAATTAAACAACATTAATTATATATTTATTGTTTAATTATACAAAGTATATATACCTATTGGGTTCCAGGCTCGATATTTGAGGCCCATTAGCACCAAACTATCATGAATATTTATGTGTGTCAAATTCAATATTTTTGATAATTTTGTATGCGTTTGTTTTATAATTTAAATTCTTAATTTTAGTTATTTAATTGTACAAAGTAATATATACCTATTGGGTTCCAGGCTCGATATTTAAGGCCCAGTAGCACCAAACTATCATGAATAAATGTGTGTTAAATTTAATATTTTGATAATTTTGTGTGTGTTTGTTAATATTTAAATTCTTAATTTTTAATTATTTAATTATACAAAGTATACCTATTGGGTTCCACGTTTGATATTTGAGGTCTACTAGCACCAAACTATCATGGATATTTATGTGTGTCAAATTTAATATTTTGATAATTTTGTATGAGTTTGTTTTATAATTTAAATTTTTAATTTTTAGTTATATAATTGTACAAAATATATATACCTATTGGGTTCCAGGCTCGATATTTGAGGCTTAGTAGCACCAAACTATCATGAATATTTATGTGTGTCAAATTCAATATTTTGATAATTTTATGTGTGTTTGTTTTATAATATAAATTCTTAATTTTTATTTTTTTAACTGTACAAAATATATAAACATATTGGGTTCTAGGATCGATATTTGAGTCCCAGTAGCACCAAACTATCATGAATAATTATATGTCAAATTCAATATTTTGATTATTTAATTGTACAAAGTATATATTTTTATCTACTAGTATAATAAATACTTAAACTACAGGGATTCTATGCTAAAATACTGTACAATTACTATGCTAAAAAGTTCTACATTTTACTGCGGAATAAATAAACTAAATATATTTTGATCACGTAACATTCACAAAAATACATATAACATATTAGTTTCGCAAATAAATCACAAAACGACATAGAAACAATAATATCTAAATCTGGATATTAACATAAAAAATTAAATCTCAATTTTACATTTTTTTAGAATACTAATATCTAAGTCTGAATAAATATAACATGCTAGTTTCGCAAATAGAACACAAAATGACATGGAAACGTATTCAATCAACTAATATGTATTATTATATAAGTTTCGACATTAAATAAATCGAAATACCTTGATGTAGTGATTTTTGTAAAAATTTGAAGACGAAAGAGTTAAACCACAATAATATAACGCTCTACTACTACGTTCTTAACCTTTTGTGTGAAGGGAGATGCCCACAATTATTTTTTAAACACGACAAAGAAGGGGATGGGGGGACCAGAAGCAGTGTGAAGTTAAAAAAAATAGGGATAGCGTTCTGGTCGGAGAAGAAGACAAAGGAAAATATTTAATTAGGGGTATAGTATGTTATATTTTTACGCTATTGCATAAAAATACATCACGTTATACATGTCAGCCAAATCGTCATTATATATAGTGTGTATATACACCACGCTATACCTTAACCGCAAAAGTTATTGTTAAGGTATAGCGTATTGTATTTACACGCTATATATAGAAAGATAATTTTTTACACTTATTAAGGTACTTTGAGTCAAAAAATTCACAATTGAAAAAGTGTGTAGTGATGGATGATGACATAATTATAGGGTAATTTAGACCACATTTACAAATTTAAAGATGGGATACAGTAAAATTCTATTTTGACCAATCATTATGTTCCATTTTAACTGAAATTATGATTTTCTCCTTTGAATCCCAAGCAAGTATATTGACCTGCTGCCTGCTTATTCCCCTTATTAATAGTTAGAAATACTTTTAGTATACCTCTCGTTCTATGGAATTGGATGTCATGTTCTTACTACGAAATTTTATTCAACTTTTTAAAAGATTTTTACTGTACTTTTGTATTTTGATGTGAGATTCGTCTAAGATGTCGTAAAATTTTTATGTGGCGCCCAATTTTACGACATCGATTGAATATGTACCCATTTTTAGAAAAATAAGTTTAACTGGTACCTATTTTAGAAAAAAAATTCAGATACATACATTTTTCTCTCTTCTTCACAGAAACGTTCTTCATCTTCTTTGTATTTAGGATATTTTGTTCTTCTTAGTTGCAAAACAGTTTTGTTAAATTTTTTGCTGTTTTAATAATTTAATGATTTGGTTTGTTCTCTATGATATTTGAAAGTTATGTTTCAAATTTAAGTACATTTGGAGTAGATTTGGGTGTTGAATCATATGTTAGATTATAGAAATTCGAAGAACTTCAAATTTTGAATATAAAGTTGTCTGAAGTTGTATTGAAATATTGAACTACTTAAGATTCGAATTTTTGAAGTTGTGTGAAGTTATATTGAAAAATTAAATTCTTAACATTCGAATTTCAGAAATTGCCTGACGTTGTATTGAAAAATTAAACTACTTAATATTCGAATTTCTGAAGTTACAATTGAAAAATAAAAGAACTTTAAATTCAAAATCTGAAGTTGCTTTCAAGAGCTTGAACTACTTAAGATTTGAATTTCTGAAGTTGTAGTTAAAATATAGGAGAACTTCAGATTTGATTTCTAAAATTGAATTGAACAGATTGAACTACTTCATATCCGAGTGGATAGACGTTATAAATTTTTGGCCTTCTTTGGCCTGTCCTCTGTCGGACACTTTTGGGGGCATTTGCATTTGTATCAATGTTGGGGTCACCATTGAACTTATATTCGTTTTGCAAAAAAAAATTCAACTTGAGGTTGAAGAATTTTTTTTTGAAATGCAACAAATATTTTTATGCACTTAATACTAAATAAGTCTAAAGTGAAAAAATTATACTTAAAACAAATATTTTAAAACTAATGTTTTTTTTTCATTTCAAACTTGATCATTATCATACAGAAAAATATATTCTGAGTTCTCTCAACTTTACGTTAAATATTACAATAAATACTTCATTTAATAGTTATTTAATTATTTTAAAAAAAAATTAGAGCTTAAATTTAATTAAAATTTACTTATTAATTCTTTTGTTATTTGAACCATGGACTTTGTATAATTCTTACACGTAAACTATATACAAATGATAACAAAAATAAAATAAATGAAAAATAAAAAGATTTAAGAAACAAGAGGCACGAGTTCTTGGACAATAGCGTAAATAGTTTACTTTTTAAATATATACAAGACTATTGCACTAATAATATTATTCAATATTATACTTTTAACTTTCAAAAATTTTGAATCTTAAAATTATGAAAAGTGTTGAGAAGAAATCACTAAAAGGCACAAAATTAACAAGATAATTTATGAGATTCTTTCATTTTTAATCCATGATATATTTAGCAAAATATAAGTAAATTTATTAGCTAGCTTTCAAGTGTAGATTCTCTTATTAGCTTACTTTATTTTTTCTTTTTTTAATACCTTTTTGGGTCTATTATTGCACTTTAATTTTGTGTTATTTAAAGTTCGTAGGTTATTAGTTATTTGCTTATAAGTTATACTCTTCAAGATTATTTAGATTTTCTAGATTCTTTCCGCCGAATTATAAACTTGGAACAAATTTTAAATTGAATTGTTAATGTTGAGGACTTCTAAAATAATTTTATACTTTAGTGAGTTAGTTATACACAATAAATATTCATGTGTTATGAAATAGAAGATTCTTACACTTCTATTTAAGGTGAATGTCTTTAATGTACTTAATTAAAGAGATTTTAGAGTCCTATTATTGGTAGCAAGATCTTCCTCCTCCCTATAAATAGAGGTGCTCTCTACCATTGTAATTCACCCCTCTCAACTCAATAAGAAGAACTCTCTCTACTCTTCTCTCTATTGCTATTGTTCTTGTTCTATTGTTCTTGTCTTTTGCTTTAGTTTATAACACGTTATCAGCACGAGACTCTACCGTCTCAAGTATCATTCTCGAAAATCCAAGGTATTTTCCCTCTTCCTAATTTAATTTTCGAGTATGTCTGACATTATAAAAAGAAAGTTCGTTGCCCTTGAAATTTCGGGCAAGAACTATATGACATGGGTGTTGGATGCTGAAATCCACCTAGATGCTATGGGTCTCGGAGACACCCTCAAAGATAAAGAAAAAACATCCACCCAAGATTGTGCGAAGGCCTTGATTTTCTTGCGCCACCACCTTGACGAAGGTTTGAAGATTGAATATCTCACCGTCAAGGATCCACTCGTTTTGTGGAACAGCTTAAAGGAGAGATATGACAACCTGAAGTTGGTCACTCTGCCACAAGCACGATATGATTGGGCCCATCTGAGGCTACAGGACTTTAAGTCCGTTTCTGAATATAATTCTGCTATGTTCAGAATTACTTCTAAACTGAAGCTATGTGGAGATAACATCTCCGATTACGATATGCTTGAGAAAACGTTTACAACGTTTCATGCCTCCAATATGGTACTGCAGCAACAGTACCGAGAGAAAGGCTTTACGAAGTACTCTGAACTGATTTCTCTCTTACTAGTGGCTGAGCGAAATAATGATCTGCTCATGAGAAATCACGAAAATAGACCAACTGGGTCTACACCACTGCCTGAAGCAGATATGGTGCACTCGCATTATGCCAAACATAAAAGGGACCATGATCACGGTCATAAACGGGGTCAAAGCCAAGGACGTGGACAAGGAAGAAATTCCAAAGAAGTCCGTCACCCCCCAAAGAGAGATAACCACCGAAAGCAGAAACGGGGTCCAGAAGATCCTAAGGCAAATAGTTCAGAAATTATATGTTATCGTTGCGGTGGAAATGGGCACTGGTCTCGGACTTGCCGTATACCAAGACACTTGGTTGACCTTTATCAAGCATCTCGAAAGAGAAAAGGCCCTGAAACAAATTTTGTCTATGACGACAATGAGGATATCACCCACCTGGATGTGGCAGACTTCTTTGAGCAACCCGAGGGAAAGATAGACCACCTAATCGGTGATGGAACCATGATGAAAGAAGATGGAGCTGTTTGATTCTACTTGTATTAGTCAATGAATAAATTAATAGTCATTAGCATTAGCTCGTATTAGTTAATTCATGATATGATGTTAGTATTAGCCCTTTAGAATGTTTCAATATGCTCAAATATTTTTATTGTACAGTAGAGGTAATCGACTAACCTAAAAACTAGTCGATCGTCTAATATTTAGCAATAAAACGAATTTTTTTTCGCCAGGCCAGATATTCGAATATCAGAGTCTGATATTTGAATATCTGGGCCAGATATTCGAATATCAGAATTCCTATATTCGAATATCTGGCAAGATATTAGAATATGTGCTTAAATATTCGAATATCTAATATTTTTCGCATTAAAGTATTATTTTTTCCGCAAGGCATTATATTCGAATATTAGAATACAATATTCGAATATCCTAAATAACTGCTTCCCAAAACGCTGTTTAAACGCGAAACAAAAGAATTGAAGTTGTTTATACTTATATTTATGTATTTTTTTGTATGTCAAACTATGGGAAAGCAAAATGGATATCTCACAAAGCGAACTTGGATCAACATCCAACTGTAAAAGTATTTGCCTAGTTGATTCATGTATTACACATACAATACTCAAAGAAAGGAAGTATTTCTCTCAACTGAATATGTGTAAGGCAAACATTACTACAATCTCTGGAAGTAGTAAATTGATTGAAGGCTCCGGAAGAGCTATAGTAACTCTGCCCAAGGGCACGATGTTAATCATAGAGAATGCAATGTTCTCCTCCAAGTCTATGAGAAACTTGTTGAGCTTTAAAGATGTACGCCGGAATGGCTACAATATTGAGACAATGGATGAAGATAATCTTGAATATCTCGTCCTCACTTCAAAGAATGTCTCCGGCCAAAAGAGGGTTATTGAGAAATTCCCGTCTTTATCTTGTGGCCTGTATTGGACAAGAATTAGTGCAATTGAGGCACATTCAACAGTAAATCTAAAGAATACTGAGTCCAATACATTTGTACTTTGGCATGATCGACTGGGTCACCCAGGATCAACCATGATGAGACGGATTATAGAAAGCTCATATGGGCATCCGTTAAAGAATTTCAAAATTCTTTCAAGTAATGAACATCCTTGCACTTCGTGTTATCAAGGCAAGCTGATTATCAGACCATCCCCAACAAAGGTTGGGACTGAGTCACCCCAGTTTTTGGAACGTATACAAGGGGACATTTGTGGACCTATTCACCCACCTAGTGGGTAGTTTAGGTATTTCATGGTCTTGATAGACGCATCCTGTAGATGGTCTAATGTGTGCTTGTTGCCATCACGCAACCTTGCGTTTGCAAAAGTTAATGGATAATAGATGAGAATAATCTTGAATTCTTCATGAAAACGAGGCTGCCCATTTCGGTTTGGGTTCACGCCATTTTGCATGCAGCAATGCTACTTTGTCGGCTGCCCGCTTCGGCTTAGGGTCACGCCATTTCGCATGCAGCAATGCTAGTTCGTCTCTGACTGACGAATTATCACAAATATTCCCTATTGCAATTGGTTTTGGGTCATGAACCCAATATATCCCATTTAAGAAGCTTTGGATGCGCAGTATAGGTGCCTGTAGCACCGCCATCCCGCACCAAAATGGGTTTGCAAAGAAGGTTAGAAATATATGTTGAGTATGAATCGTCCTCCATTATTCGCTACCTCGAAACATTGACAGGAGATTTGTTCACTGCACTATTTGCAGACTGTCAATTTGATGAGACACTTTTCCCAAAATTAGGGGGAGAAGTCGGTGAAACCAAATGGGAAATTTTGTGAAAAAATGTATCATTATCTCATCTTGATCCACATACCTCTATTTGAAAGAAAGAGGTACAAAAGACTATCCATTTGCAAAGAATAGCAAATCAAATGCCTGACGCATTTACGGACTTGAAGAGGATAACGAAATCCCACATTCACGCGGAAAATGTTCCGATCCGTATTGAAGTCCCTATTGGACAAATATCTAGTGTCATATCCAATGAGTCAAATGCACGCCAGAAGCGTGGCAGATAGGTTCCAAAAGATCGAAATCCTAGAAAGAGGAAAAAGAACGATCTAAATGACACTATGAAAGAATCACATGAGGACGCTCATGATTTGATTAATTCCGAGATTCACGAAGAATCTATTGAGCCGAGACTCTTGAAAATACGGAATGCAAGAATGTGAGGATCTCGAACCTCAGTCTGTGGTAGTACAAAAATTAATTGAGAGCTCTCGAAGAGCCAATTATTACTATGTTGGAGAAACACAATTGAGTATTGTGCTGTAGTAAGTCTCAAAGAAACTTATTCAGTTTCCAAAGTACACGCGAAAGCGATTGATTATATTGAGACTATAATAAAGGAAGGCTTTGATTCTCCTATTACTACAACTTGTAGCGGGGTAATTTGTATATGAAAAGCTACCCGTTTTGTTCTCCAGTTTGTACTACACAAACGAAAGAATGCCACAATAAAGTGGATATCTATTGGTATAAAACCCATGTCATAATAAACCTGAAGTTTATTGATAAGTGCACATGTCATGGTGTAAATTTGAAGTTTACCAATATTGATAATTTATTCAATTGACATTCGTGTTAGCCATCTCATTTGAAGTATGATGTGCAAATTCACATAGGTGAATATCAAAGAACTAGAAGTTCTTGTTCTCATTAATGAACTGACCAACTAAAGAGTTCGGGTTGAAGCCCCTAAATTCTGGAAATATCAAAGGTGAATATGGGCCCATTCACCTGCCATGTATACCACATATGATGCATCTATGGAATGGTTACATGCGCAATTGTTATTGACCCGCAGCCTGGCCGGTGCTTGCGGGGTAAATCGCTCAGTAATCTAACTTCGAGCATAGTTTCCAGATTCTCTACTCAAGACAGTTCATCTTGATAAGTTGGTTTATATCAAAGTTGGTTTAGCAAGATAATTATTGAGTGCTTCCACTTAATAGCTAAACTGTTCCTTATGAGAACGAAGTTGTATATATCAGTTTGATATAAGTTGTATACGAGAGTATATTCTCCCCTCACAAGTGGTTCAGGGTCAGGAACCAAATAATTTCATCTTATTATTAAGGTGCTGTGTATATTGACATAATGCACAAAGATGATTTCCCAAAGTTGAGGAAACATGTTAGCTTTACTAACATGAGGGGGAGACATGATAAACACTTGAGAAAAGGTTACATGGGATGAATTATCATTTGTACATGTAAATCCCCGAATATCATGATATGAACCTGAAGTTCATAAAAGGGATAATTCAATTGCAACATATTGCAAAGCATGCTATACGCATTTGCTGACTCAAAGAAAGTAACTAAATGGAAGAGATACAATTCAAGAAGAATTGATTCCATATGAAAGACATGAAGTTTTGAACCTATAGTTCAAATGCTTGAAGGTATAAAGTCAAAGGTATGTATAATCAGTTTTCGATATCTTATTTGTTTAGTATTACTAATGAAAACTTGATATGCAGCTAAAGTTTATTATGTGACTTATATGACTTAACTTGAAAGATTTAAGTTGCTTGAAGCATATGCAATTCTTGGTCCTGAAGTACCGCATCATTAGTACAATTTGTGTACATATGTATCTTGCTATAACTATAAGCATGATGGCATTGAGAATGCATCTATGGAGATATTGAAGAGCTATTCCACGACATTATATGAAGATGTTTATATCTATCAAGAATGATGATTTCAAGGTGCGGAATATTTATTCAAGTCAATATGGTTGATTTGTCAAATCTCTATTAAAGATCGTTTTGAAGATGATGCACAAGATTGGAATGCAAATGCTCAAGGATATAAATTGATGTACTCATTAGAGGGAGTTAATGCGCGTTGCACTCTTTTTCCCTTACAAGGTTTTGTCCCACTGGGTTTTCCTTGCAAGGTTTTTAACGAGGCAACTAATAGGCGCATATTCAAACATGTGTACTCTTTCCTTACTTTAATTTTTCCCATTGGGTTTTGTTTTAAGGTTTTAACGAGGCACATCATTGAATAGACATTCAAGGGGGAGTGTTATGAAATAGAAGATTCTTACACTTCTATTTAAGGTGAATGTCTTTAATGTACTTAATTAGAGAGATTTTAGAGTCCTATTATTGGTAGCAAGATCTTCCTCCTCCCTATAAATAGAGGTGCTCTCTACCATTGTAATTCACCCCTCTCAACTCAATAAGAAGAACTCTCTCTACTCTTCTCTCTATTGCTATTGTTCTTGTTCTATTGTTCTTGTCTTTTGCTTTAGTTTATAACATCATGATCATTTTTAGGAACTTAAATTTTTATTTTATTACTTAATATTATTTTCTTCTTTCCTCCTCCTCCTCCTTCTCCTCCTACTCCTCCTCCTCCTCTTCCTCCTCCTCCTCCTCCTCCTTCTTCTTTTTTTTTTTATTATTATTTTTCTTTCCGAGCTGAGAGTCTATTCGAAACAACCTCTTTATTTTTAAAATAAGTTTAAATTATATTAAATGACTTTTAAACCATCAGACATCATATATCAAGTATAATATGACAACCTTGAAAATACATTAAGAACTTACTTAATTTCTCTTAAAATAAGATAAGGATATCAATTGGGCGGGTTGGGCCGATTTTAAGTGTGTCAAAATGGATTGACTTAGTAATCGAGCAGGTTATTTAAATTACTTTGGCTTAGATGGGTTAAAATTTGTGTCATAACCTAACCCACCTAATTATTATCAAGCTTTACTTAATATGTGTTGATTTCTTATGAATTGTACAATTTATTTTTTGGTAATTAAGGCTTTTCATTAATCACCAATGAAGTAACATTATAAAACCATAGTCTAGCTTCAACTCAGCTGACTATCTGTAAGATGAATCGTACAATTACTAAATAAGACCTTTTTTTTATGAATAATATATAACATATCAAATAAAAAAAATTAATCATTTCTGAGATATTTTGATAAAGTTACTCATGGATCTATTTGGACTAGAAAACCGTCCAAGCTTAAAAGGGTTGGATCAAGATGGGCTGAGTTTAATGAATGAACGGGTCGATAACCGGTCCAACTTTGGAGGTTTGGGCGGATCGTTTAGGCTTGAGCCAAATTTGACAGCCCTAAAAGACGCGGGGGGGAGGGGGGGGAGGAGGGAGGAGGGGAGGAATACATAATTTTTGTATATAACATGCATAATGTATATATATACAAAGAAATATATAAATTTTATACATTTTTTGTCTATTATTGTTATAACGGCTCTACAATATTATTTTTTAATTTTTCAAAATTAGGCAATCAAAGAAAAAAATAATAATAAGAAAAGAGGGGGCATAAAAATGATTAAAAGGGAGTTAGTTGTCCATTGTATGTTTTCCCGGGCTTTATTCAACCATTAATAAATGGGATTTTTACATATACATCCCATATACCAAACCTTACTATCATTATTGTGCATTGTTTGTTAATTACCCTCATATCTCATGGTTTTGTTACATAATATGTACCAAACAAGATATTTGCTGATTTTCCATCCTAAATTAACACTAGACAATTAAGGCTAAAATAGAATCTTAATAAATTGACACCAAAAATAACGCCTATCATTATGGTTGATAATTAATGTTTGATTTTCTACCATTTAAATTCTAAATCAGGTAAGGTAACATATTAAATGCTCCAAATATATTAAAGGAACCATAACCTTATAACTAATCTGAAAAACAAACTTAAATTTGCGCTAATTGTAATATTTGCGGTGTCGGGCGAAGGATACAATCCTATGTGTTGGTGTTATTATTTAATTATTATATGATCAATCTTTCTTTATCTTTTCTTCAGTTTCTATATCACACTCCTTTTGTAACATACTGTTTGGCATTTTCTTTAGAATAAAATATGGCACCGAAAACTACGAGAAAGTGTGGAATAGTGTCAAAGTAATCTGGTCATTTAGTCAACGTTGGTTGGCTTTGCAGAATCTTTTGAGAGTTTGATATGTTTAGTTAGTAGTCCCTCAGTTTCAAATACGTAATTTTTAATTATTTTCATACGATTTAAAAAATTTATCTTTTAATATTAATTAGCAATGTAGTTATGAAGTATTTCCAGAGAGTTTTAACAATGTAGTCAAATGTAGATATCCCAGTCTACAATTGGGCACAAATTCAACAAAGAATTGGAAGATAACAATACATTATCCCAGAAACTAAAGGTAATATATTCTTGTTTGGTGCAGGGAAAAAAAAACAAAAAAAGTAGTAGATGTTGAAGTTGTTTCCAGAGAGTTTTTAAAATGTAGACAATTGTAGTTAAATGTAGTTAAATGTAGTTATGAAGTATTTCCAGAGAGTTTTAAAAATGTAGATAATTGTAGTTAAATGTAGTTATGAAGTATTTCCAGAGAGTTTTAAAAATGTAGATAATTGTAGTTAAATGTAGTTAAATGTAGTTATGAAGTATTTCCAGAAAGTTTTAAAATGTAGATAATTGTAGTTAAATGTAGTTAAATGTAGTTATGAAGTATTTCCAGAGAGTTTTAACAATGTAGTCAAATGTAGTTAAATGTAGTTAACGTTTATATGCCGTTTGTTTGTAGCTGATTTGTAGTTAACTGATTGTTGCTAACATAGTTAACTTATTGACACCTTATTATTTTCTTTTTGATCTTGAATTGTAGGTGAGAGCTTCAACAGATTATATACACACTGTGTGACAATTAATTTCATTGAAATTAACTACAATGTTTTTTCTTTATCTACAACATTCTCGTTTCTCATCGACGTTCATGGCATTCATGAACTTGCATTTGATCCAGTCTCAAACTTCTTGATGCTTGGTATCTAGTTTTACAGTGTTCGCGAACATAGTTCTGAATTTATATGTGATTGCATGATAATGTTTGGGCTTTGAGACTGTTTGACAAGTTTACAACTTCTTCAAGCAAGAATGCGGTACTTTCCAGTGTGAGGAAGGACTAATGAACAAGACAAGATTACAAACAACACTTTTAAACAAAGAACTGATAATCTGAAAAATAGAATGAACAAAACAAGATTACAACCGACACTTTAAACCAAGACAAACGTGAATTGAGCTCTAAATTATCCAAAAAAAACTGAATACAAACTATGATGATCCGTTCCTAGATAATGAATATATTAGTAGTTATATAATTAAAATTTGAGTTGAACATCAATCGCATGCTTTTAGGAAAATAAAATCTAATTGTTTTGAATAAAAAATTAAAACTTTCAAAATCAGGAAAAAAATTATTCCTTAAAAATAGTAATATTACGAGAAATACTTCAATGAGAGTTTTCATGAAACTATTAAGTATATTTTTACAAAATAAAGTCTAACTTTTGTGTTATATACAAAAAATGATAATACAATAACTCTTATTGTGAAACGAAGGAAACTAGAAATATTTTATATGTACAACAGAAGTCTACTATGAAGTGATAAGCAGCTTCCCATCCTTAATAAAAATAAAATGGGATTGTTGCTCAATCTTCATGTGTGATCTATACATCTTCAACCAAACTCTATTTTCGGAACAAGAATCCGAAATTAACTGAAGAAGCGACTGGTTCAAGGGTGGCTGGAGAAGACGACGAAGCACCAACGATGATGGATGGTGGTGTTCGCTGCTGGACTTGACGGTGAGTTTGGACGAAGGGGAGGACGATGGGTGTGCTGAAGAAGATGACAGGGAAGGGGCATGGTTTGAAAATCAAGCCTCTAATTAATTAGTTTGAAAAGATTTTGTTCCACAAATCAAGCAAAACATTAGTGAGTTGATTATTAACCTTAAATATAATTTTGGTACATAAATTGAAAGGTGGTATACTTAAATGTAATAAACCCAAACCTTAAACATGAGTGGTTATAAGGTTTGGTATATGGAATGTATAGGTAAAAATCCCTTAATAAATCCCAAAACAGAAAGTACCCAGCATGTTCTTTATACTATCACTTGTTTTCACCTACCCCTTTCCCTTTCAGTTTCCCCTTCATCAAACATGCACCCCACTTTCCAAAAAAATTCATTAACATATACTTAGCTGCTAATTAAAACATATCTCCCACTATTACTCTTCCTTATTATTGTTATCAAAAATAAGAAAAGAAAAAAAAAACATTTTCTCATATTCATCATATTATTACCTTTGGTTTTTGACAATTCTTTCTATGTGACATTATGTTTCCATTGTAACAAGTTCAAGAAATAGGTAGGTATTACAAGGCATAAAATGGTTAGAGAAATATACAAGATTCATAAGTCAAAGTCTTTCAATTTTAGGAAGATGTTTGAGGGAAGCCATGGACATGGTAGAGAAGCCATGGATTTTAGAAGTCAAGGTGGAAAATCATCTTCTGCATTATTAGAAAAACAACATATAGGTAGTGTTTTTAATCGGTCTGTTAATCCTATTTCGCGCTTTGCTAAGGAAGGATCAAGATCAGGAAATATCCATAAAGATAAACATTCTTCAGGTTTGTATCTTTTTTCATGTCAGCTGAACTCATTGCTTTTGGATCGAATTATATATACATATGCAAATAAATTTAAAACGTGTATATGCATTGAAATCACATTCATTATGAATCCTCTGACTCTTGATTATGAATTCGCCTTTGCCTGTGCACATGCATATGTACGTCTGAATTACAATTATGTACATGTTGGATGTTGTTTTACCCTTATACTTCACATATATCATTAACTTTATGTCTTGGAATTTTTGCATATAATAAGATGAGGCATTGTGCAAATTTTGTTTTTTGGTAGACATGGAAATGATGAAAGAAAGATTTGCAAAGCTGCTATTAGGAGAAGATATGTCAGGTGGAGGAAAGGGTGTTTCATCGGCTCTGGCTCTATCAAATGCCATTACTAATCTTGCAGGTAAATTTCACCAAAATCAGTTATTATATTTGTGTTCGACATTTATTGTTGGGAATAAACCCCCTATCAAAATAATATTCACGGTAATAAAAGCAGAATAATAATGTATCACCGAGATACGGTAGGTAACAAGAATAAAAGAGTAACAATGACACCAAGATTTTTACGTGGAAAACCCTTCTGAATAAGGGAAAAAACCACGGACCTGGGAGGAGCAACTGATATTACTTTAGTAAGGAATTTTACACTTTGTAGTTTTGAGTAAAATACTCCAAAGACCACTATAACACTCAAAAGAAATAACCCTCTTTTGATATTCCCACCTTACTACAATATCGCTCACTCTCTATTTTTCTCACAGACTATTTTCTTATACCTTGTCTGTGAAACCTCACTCTTTCTTTCTCTCTTTGTTAGTATGTTGAAATGAGAGTTGAAGCTCTCCTTTTATAGCCAAAGCTTCACTCTCTGAAGCCTACAATATTTGACAATTTACACACACTTTTCACAATTCTACAAAGTTGGCTACCAACCCAAAGAAATTCAACAAGGTTGGCTACCAAACCAAACTAATTCAACAAAGTTGGCTACCTAACCAAACCAAGTCAACAAGGTTGGCTACCAAACCAAAGAAACATTTATTAGGCAAATGCCTAATACTTATTCAATGAGATGGACATCATCATTTATATCATTATAAAAGGAAGCCCAATGTACTAATTTTTCGCTATACGCGAGGTTCGAGGAAGAGCCACCTAATCTCCCGCTATACGCGAGGTCCGGGGAAGAGCCGGACCACAAGGGCCTATTGTACTTACCTGCATTACTGCAAGAGACTGTTTCCACGACTTGAACTCGTGACCTCCTGGTCGCATGATAGTAACTTTACCAGTTACGCCAAGGCTCCGTTTCATATTTATATCATTATATGATGGTATATTATTTAATTGTGATAACCATCTTGCTAGGTTCTGTTCTTTACAACAAATATTCAGAATTAACTCATCTTCTTTTTTCTTGTGTGAAATATTTAGCTTCTGTTTTTGGAGAACAATGGAAATTAGAGCCTATGTCTCAAGAAAGAAAAGCAAGGTGGAAAAAAGAAATAGACTGGCTTTTATCTGTATCAGATTACATTGTTGAATTTGTCCCTTCTCAACAAAAATCTAAGGATGGAACAAACATGGAGGTCCTATATCATTTCTCTCTCTCATTTCCAATTCAAGGTTTAAAGTAGAAATATTGATTATTGAAAAAAAATAAAAATAATAAGAAATGTGATTTAGTTTGACAGGTAATGGTGACACAACAAAGAAGAGATCTTTTCATGAACATCCCAGCCTTGAAAAAATTTGATGCTATGCTCGTTGTGAGAACCTGCAATCTTATGCCATTACTTGATAAATCTGTTACTCTTTCCGTTCCATTTTATACGATAGTGTTTGACTGGCCAAGGAATTTAATAAAGAAAAAAAGATAGTTGACACATACCAAAAGTACCCTTATAAATTGTGGTCTAAAATAAGTGACGGAGCCGGTGATCAAAATATTAAGAAGTAAACACATAAAGAAGTCAGAGACGGATTCAGAATTTAAGGTCTATGAATCAATTCTTTAATGTTTAGGATTGAAATTATTATATTTTTAAAGCTATGGGCGCATATCTGTTACTTATTGCTATTTTCATGACTTTTTACACATTAGTTTATATTCCGGATTAAATATACTGGGTTTTCAATTAACCCGGTATTCATAGGCAGCATCCGCCCTAGGAAAAAGACAAGAGGTGTCAATGTAATATATATATATATAAAACGTTTTTTAACCTAGCTATACAATATAATTTTACGACGACCCTTTCAATACATGTGGGATTGCCATTGTGTAAAACATGCTATGACATTTTAAAGCTATAAGAGCTTGTCATTAAGGTAAAATGAAAAGTTTAAAATTAAAGTGTTTCGAAATGTGTTCTTTTGTGGAGAACAAACTCAAATGAAAAGAGTGTCGTATGAAATGGAATAGAAGGAGTACATTAGTTGCATCATCTCTAATGCTGGAAAATTCCATGAATCTTAACAGGATTGCTTAGAAAATTTCAAATATGAGAATGAATTCTGGTATGTGTCAAGAGATGCTGATGAATCTGAGAAAGGTGTTCAGAGGAATGATAAATGGTGGCTACCTACAGTCAAAGTTCCACCAGAAGGTCTCTCGGATACATGTCGGAAATGGCTACAATATCAAAAGGATTGTGTGAATCAAGTACACAAAGCATCTATGGCTATAAATGCACAAATACTATCAGAAATGGAAATTCATGAAAGCTACATGGAATCTCTTCCCAAGGTGAAGAAAAAACACCCTAGTATATGGTTAATTTAACGGCTTTACTGTTACAGTGGATAAAGTTCGGTTACTTTAATATGTCAAAATTAGTACGTGCGACTTATACTATCAGTTTGAGCAAAGTTTAGTAATCTTATTGTTATAGTGGATAAAGTTCAATTACTTTAATGTGACAAAAATAGTACATGCGACTTACACTGTCAGATAGAGTAAAGTTTAGTGATTTTACTGTTATAGTGGTTAAAAATTCAGTTACTTTAATGTGACAAAAATAGTACTTGCGAATTATACTGTCATATTAAATAAAATTTAGTGATTTTATTGTTATAGTGGGTAAAGTTCAGTTATATTAGCATGGCAAAAATAGTATTTACTACTTATACTGTCATATTGAGTAAAGTTTAGTAATTTTAGTGTTATAGTATGTATAATTCCATTATTTTAATTTGACAAAAGATGGTTTTTATGGCCATACTTGAAATTAACCCCTTGAATTTATTCTGATTTCTTGAAGAATGGTAGAGAAAGTCTCGGTGATTCAATCTACAGGAACATCACAGTTGAGTTCTTTGATCCTGAACAATTCCTTTCAACCAATATGGATCTGTCCACAGAACACAAAGTTCTTGATCTTAAGAACAGAATTGAGGCATCTGTAGTGATTTGGAAGAGAAAAATGCACCATAAAGATGGAAAATCTTCTTGGGGTTCAGCTGTTAGTTTGGAGAAGAGGGAACTTTTTGAAGAGAGAGCAGAAACTATCTTACTCCTACTAAAACAAAGATTTCCTGGAATCCCTCAATCTTCCCTTGACATCAGCAAGATCCAATATAACAACGTAAGGTACGCTCTCCGTTTCAATTTATATGGCAGTATTTGATTGGACACGTAATTCAAAAAAGACATAACAACCTTCAGGACTTGTAGTCTTAAACATATCATGATATTTCTACGACTATGTTTATGGTCCATTGTAAGGTATGGGACTTGAGTCGCATATCGGTATTGCAAATGTGCTAATGTGGGATTTATATAGCCTTGGACGCTCTTACCTCCATAGCTAGCTTTTAGGGTGTAGTTCTCCTTTGGTTGTATCAATGGTATCAGAGCCATCCACCGCCTTACGTGCCCATCGTGCCATGGATGGTGACGATTGCAGTATTCGAGCTAGAAATTCTAGTGCACAGCCGTTAGGGATGACGTATACGGAGCGTGGTGATTTGTTATGGTCCATTGTAAAAAATGGGACTTGAGTCCCACAGCGGTATTACAATGTGCTGATGTGGATTTATATAGCATTGGGCTCTCTCACCTCAACAACAACCCACTATAATCCCACTTAGTGTGGTCTGGGGAGGGTAGTATGTACGCAGACCTTACCCCTATCCTTGGGTAGAGAGGCTGTTTCCAAATAGACCCCCGACATCCTTCCCTCCAAGAACTTCCCACCTTGCTCTTGGGGAGACTCGAACTCACAAACTCTCGGTTGGAAGCGGGGGTTGCTTACCATCAGAGCAACCCCTCTTGTCCTTTTGGGCTATTGAGGCTCTCTCACCTCAATAGCTAGCTTTTGGGGTATGGTTCTTCGTGGATTGTATCAGATTATAAGAACGTTTCATTAAGGGTAAAGTAGAAAATTTGAAGTGAAAGAATTTCTAAATATAGAAAAGTGTCATTATTTTTGAAACAAAGTAAGAAAGTAGAAGTATCATATAAAATGAAATGGACTGCGTAACAAACGCGCATTACCTCACAAAATCATGACATGTCTGTTTCTGTTTTTCTTATGTGTACAGGATATAGGACACTCTATTCTGGAGAGCTACTCAAGGGTACTAGAAAGCCTAGCTAACACAGTTATGTCACGTATTGAAGACGTGCTATACGCGGACTCTCTAACGCAAGATCCACCATTCGTGATAGCAAACCAGAACTTCTCGGCTGATTCCTCGCCTCCACTTCCATTAAGTGGTATGTCAACTCCCAGGGAACTAGAGGCAGAGGTGTTAAGTTCTGCAGCACAAACACCGTCCTCGAGGACTTTACAACAACAACCCAGTATAATTCCACTTAGTGGGGTCTGGGGAGGGTAGTATGTACGCAGACCTTACCCCTACCCTGGGGTAGAGAGGCTGTTTCCAAATAGACCCCCGGCATCCTTCCCTCCAAGAACTTCCCACCTTGCTCTTGGGGAGACTCGAACTCGCAACCTTTCGGTTGGAAGTGCGGGTTACTTACCATCAGAGGACTTTATTTGATTTTATTGGCTGGAATGTGGAGCCAGGAGAGACAGGAATGAAGAAGAATCATCCGACGGGTAACTAAGAGGCTTATTTCAAAGGTGAAAATGACTACAAATCCATGACAAAACTAGCTAATATTACTCTCAAGAAATTTTCCTACATTGAAAAGATTGAAAGTGGCCTAAGAAGTCCAACAGCTCGGGACTAACAACGCTAGGCAACGACACTGAGGAACGAAAGGATAAAGGAGAACAATGTCAACGTCATAGGAAGATAGGAAGTAAACAAAACCTAAAGTAGTTAGGAAGTTTACCTGTGTGTAAATACCCCGACCTTTTTAAGGCGTTGGATGTGGTTAATGTTTGAAGTATGCGACTGCTCTTCCTTCCATTGTGGATAGGGAAGTTAACAATGTTATGTTGTGCTTTTATTGTATATTTTTTGTAGCATAAACTCCATTCTCCATATTTTTGCAGCAGCTACTACTCTCCATATTTTTGCAGCAGCTACTACTAAGTCCCCTTTATAATGTACAAAATTTGCAAAACAACAGTAATACTACATATTTTCGATACTGGTTACTTGAAGCCTACAGTGAGTCTACAAATTTTGAATGGATTTAACTCTCAGTCTCAGACTCTTCATAAGTTCATGTTACTATCTTCTACCCCGTCGAATGAGTGACCTGATGTCCTTATTATGCATCGGTCTCCAATTTAATAAGTTTCGTTTTAGCTTTCGAGCCTCCTGCATTTACAAGAAAAGAAAGAAAACACATGAGCATAGTGTATAGAACTATCGACATCGAGAGATTGTTGATATATAAGGGTACCTGAAACTCAAAGTTGGAATGTTGTGCTTTTGGTACTACTGATAGGCCGTCGCGAACTGGGAGCACTGCAAATCCATATGTGAACATTGAAAATTTGTTTCTAAAACTCCAATGTTGAAAATTTCGATATTCTAAAATGTATTTTGTTTACCTGGAGGTGAAAAGCTAGACTTTTTCTCTGAATCTTCAAGTAGAGAAGGCTTGTAGTTGTAAGTGTATAAAAATAGTGGCACATCTTCTTCTGCCTCAAATTCATCTTTATCTACAGTCTTATTGTCAATTGGTATACTGAATCCCCTTCATTTATCATGCAAGACCATTAGTCCTATTTTTCACCAGTTCATATCGTTCTTGAAATGACACATTCCAATGTACTAAGCTCCCGCTAGGAGTGGGTCCGGGGAAAGGCCGGACCACAAAGGTCTATTGTATGTAGCCTTACTTTGCATTTTTGCAAGCTGCTATTTCAACAGTTCGAACCCGTGACATCCTGGTCACATAGCAACAACTTTACCAGTTGCGCCAAGGCTCCCCTCAGTTCTTGAAATTATGCGATTGGATAAAGATATTACCTTGGCATTTCTTTCATTCTCCTGAGATCTTGAGTTGCTGGTGTAGAAAACAAAAGTATTACGAAGTTATTATGTTTGGTATCAGAATATAATGACCTTATTGAATGGATTGAAGATGTTAAAAGTACTAAAAGATTAATTACGTGGTGATATATAGCGACGATGATATGTTGATAAATCAGTAGTCCAACAAAACCTTGAGAGAGAAAGCTTGCGAGAGTAATGTTGGCAGGTTGCAAGTCTCTAATCAAATTGAACCATCACATAAAAACATTACTACTACTTGTTATGCGTTTAAGTTATATATATTGACAGTATAAAAAAATTGAGTAAAAGCTACGAACTTGAGTCAAGCCATCAATCCGAAGTTCTGTTTCAGAAGCTGTGTCAATCTTGGCAATATGGCATTCAAGTTTAGCTGATACACATCCTAAATGATCGACGACTGTAACAACAGCTCTGCACAGGTACTCTTTTGTGTTTTCCACTACACTGCGTATGGAAATATAGTTTGTCCACATTAGCAAAATGCTTCACTTATTCAATGCGCGTTTAACGTATGCGCTGACAGTGTAAATAATATTTTCAGTCACCTTTTAAGGTAATTACATGCAAATTTCTATAACAAGCATTAATTGATAACTCGGCGAAAATGATAACCGACATGTTAGCACAGGTTAAACTACATTGATATTTTTGCACTGCCAGTATATATAACTTAAAGCTGTCAATACTTTGTGCACATCTTGCAGATGTTGTGAAGGGAATAGGTTTAATTGGAACTATAAAAGAAGAGATTTTGGAATTGTATCCAAATGTTGATGGAAGGCAGAACAGAAAAACTCACTCTTTTTTCTCTTCTGCTTTTAGAAAAGATTTCTCACAATAATCTGCAGCATGGTGAAGCTGAGAGCACAAGTCCTTTAGTTCCTGCAACCAAAAATAAAAGTAAGTTAGCTCCACAAGTAATTAAAAGCGCGGCCTGGTACATAAAGCATCACGCATTCATGCAGGGTCTGAGAAAATGCTGCTTCCCTTACCTACCCTAATACAAACATTAGCTCCACAAGTAATTCTTGGCACGAAATACTATACATACATAAACTCCTCTAGCACCAAAACAATAACTGTGCCTCAATTCCAGCAAGTTGGGGTCGACTATATGAATCATCATTGTCAATATTGCTCTATTTAAGTATATCTCAATCTAATAGTGTATTGTGAAAATTCGTCATAAATTGACTATAGTATTATATATATTGTCAGCTTATTGCAACCCTCCTTTGTTCAAACGTGAAGTCGACAATGTGAGTAAGCTCACACAGAGTTTCAAGAACCCAAAACAACAACAATAACAACAACCCAGTATAATCTCACTTAGTGGGGTCTGGGGAGGGGAGTGTGTACGAAGACCTTACCCCTTGGGTAGAGAGAATGTTTCCAAATAGACCCCCGACATCCTTCCCTCCAAGAACTTCTCACCTTGCTCTTGGGGAGGCTCGAACTCACAACCTCTCGGTTGGAAGTGGGGTTGCTTACCATCACAGCAACCCCTCTTGTCTCAAGAACCCAAAAGTGGGAGGAAAAGTAAATGAAAAAAACAATGCCAACATCAACTATGCCTCTGTCTCAAACAAGTTGTGAATCGACTATATGAATCCTCTCTATCCATATTGCCGTAATTAAAGCCATCTAAAATTATATTGTGAGGATTCATCATAAATTGACGAGTTTTACGTTGTTGACTGTTAGGTTACCACAATTCTCCTCCCTTATCCGGACTTTCTAACCTACAATGTGAGCAAGCTCACGCAAACATAGTTTTCAGCATCCAAAAAAATGGAGAAAAAAACCCAACCAACAAACAAAGTACTCACACAGGTTGAAAAAAAAATCATATTTACTTACTTGCAGGGAGTTGCTAAACTTAGTTGCATCATCAGTTTCAGCTTCTGCATATTTTTTTGGAGATGAATTAAATTCCTCCTCCTTCATTCTTGTATCAGTGCAATAAGTCCTGATAAAGAACAAGAATTATAGCAAATCACAGTCTCTCTTAATCTCTTTATTTTAAGGCTATCAGGTGCTATCTTATACCCAAAAAAAGAATGAAAACAGTATATGGTTTATTTTTGTACTTATGAATTATTTGAGCTTATATGTACGTGGAGAACAGAGGGGTGGTCGGTTATAATAAAATCCCGTGACAAATTATTCAGAGTCACTTTATATGAAATGAGAACAAAAAAACAAAATTAGAGAAACAACCAAATAAGCTTTTAACAGAGAGATTCTCTAATTGGAAGTTTATGTGTATAGAGTATAGACTGTGGAGACCACTTCCAACAAAAGACAAGTTTTTTTATCGGTCTCGTGACCTTTTGTTCCTCATTTTACTATCTATCAAAATATAACCTGCCAAACTGATAATACACTCAGCTTTCAGGTGAGAAATTCAAAAATATCCAGGTCATTTAAAAATATTCATAATATTAAAAGTAATTAAAATTTAATTATTTTTTATGTAAAAATAAATTTGAACGAAAATACTGTTTAAAATTCGAAAAAATACTCCTTATATTAGAGTTTCTGTTAAGAATAAAATTCTATTTAGAGTGAATGTCTATCTTGTAGAGAGTTTTACTTTGAGACAAAGTCATTTTTACTCCTATAAATAGAGGGGTCTTACCCCCATTGTAAACCACCCCAAAATTCAATAAGAATTTTCTCTCTATCTTTCTCTGCAATATTGCTCTTGTTCTTTTATTATTTTATAACACGTTATCAGCACGAGACTCTAACCAATTGAGTAGAAGCTTTAGGATTGAGAATAATGATCGTCAAATGTTTTATGCTCTTCCTTCATGATTAAATTGATTTAAGGTAAGTATTTTACTTTTCTCTTTCAAATTCTTATCATTCTATAATTTAATTTTAAATACAAGCAGAGACGATAAATTTTGATTGCAACTCTAATGGAGTTTTAAAAAAATTATAACCACCCAAAGTGGTAAAATTTGTATGTCTTGCCATGATCAAATTTATGTATAATTGGGGGCAAAGAATTGAAAATCCGTCCTATTGAATTTTCTCCATTCTCATTCCCTATAGAGAATATGATAGCAGTATGTGATAAGTCTGAAAGAAGACAAAATTATTATAGTGAATGTATCAATGGATGTGGACGTGACAATAGACGAAATTATAATTGTCATCATTGTGATAATGAGAATAATAAGAATTCTCAAAATAATCTTTCACTCTGTGAAAGTAATATCTGTCATCGATTTGACATGAGATTTTATATAGCACGTATAGATGATTATGGTCCATTCATGATGTGAGTGTGACAACATCTAATTTATGAAAATATATTCATTCTTGGAAGAATATGAACGTGCTAGTGGTAGTGAATATACCACACTTACCTCTAGAAAGGAGGTTTGAGATGATATAAGAAAATAATATCATTATTATGGCATGAATGGTCGTTGATCACGTACCTATTGTACGCCAAAATATTTTGGCAATATAATTATTAAAGGACAACAATAATGCAAGAAACATATCTTGCATATAATTTTGACCATGACCATAATGGTATAACTTTCTCTTTAAAAGAGATATTCACCATATGGATGTTCATGAATATGTGGTGTACCAAATTAATTGAGAACTATGTAAGAGCAAATTATACTATTTTGGAGAAACACAATTGATTACCAATAAGGTATTGTGTTGTAGTAAGTCTCAAAGAAACTTATTCACTTTCCAAAGCATATGCGAAAGGGGTAGTTTATATTGAGACAGTAAATAAAGGAAAGATTTGATATCTTCTATTACTACAACTTGTAGCGGGATAATCTGTATATGAAAAGCTACCCGCTTCATTCTCCAGTTTGTACTACACAAACAAAAGAATGCCACAATAAAGTGGATATTTATTGATATAAATGTGAGAAAATACGCTTAACGCTAGAGGGGGGGTGAATAGCGTTATAATAAAAAATAGTGTAAACTTGCGGAATTCAAGAATTGCAGGAATGAAATAAGTGCGATAAGTAAATAATAAAGAACGAACGCACCGATGTATCCTGTTTCACCACAACCCGTGGCTAGTCCAGTCCCCGAGAGACTCTCTCGAGATTTCCACTATCTTCGTCAAGCTTACGGGTGCTTAGCAAACCGTTACAGTTGCTCAAGGATACCACACCTTAAGACTTCACTTGCTTGAGGATACCTTACCCAAAGACTTCAACCACTAAGACTTTAGGTACTTAGCAAACCCGACAAATGAGAAGATATGTTCTTCTCAAACAACTCTCTTTTACAACAAATACTCTCTCAATAGAGTGGATAAAGAGATACACAATAAGCTCTATGAACAACACAAAGTTGTCTATCAAATGGCTCACCAAAAGCTCTAAAATGATGCTTGAAAATGATCAATATGTATAACAATGAATGGAGGAGTTGTGTATTTAAAATCAGCTCAAAAGACCTCTTTTTATAGGTGAAAAATGGTGCTGGCCGTTGCTTAATTGACAAATAAAATCCCTGATTCTGTGCTCAAACAATCGATTGTTTGGAGTAGATAATCGATTGTTTTACCAACGTTCAAAAGACAGATTCCTGATTTTAGGCTAAACAATCGATTGTATGGACTAAATAATCGATTGTATTCAACGTTCAAAAATCAATTTAGGATTCTGTGGAAACGGTCAAAATATAATCGATTGTATGAAAATGACAATTGATTGTTTATGAATATAATCGATTGTATGACATAAACAATCGATTGTTTAGATGTTTAAAAACTTCGGTTGTATACTGTCTCAAAATAATTGATTGTTAAAAGTAGACAATCGATTGTTTGCTATTTAGAAAAACTTCAGATCACACTGTCTTAATACAATCGATTGTAGGATTCAAATAATCAATTGTTGAAGCCCAGATTTAAAACACATGTTTAAAACCTTCAACATTATTTTGTTTTAACACAAAGATGCATGTTTATGATAAATATGATTTAATAAAATATTTTATGCATGTTTATGATGGCCTAATGTTGAGCCAAAGGATAAGATAACTTAAACGTTGTCCTTACATTGGTTCTACCAAACGACCTACTTCTTGGGTCTTCGGTCTTGAACTCTTTGGCTCGTTCATGCAATTCAGTCATCAGTATGCTTCTCGCCATTTGATTGATTGTCATATTATATCGTTGTTTGATACTTGACTTCATTGTTTGCCATTCATCAAAACCTATACCTGAAAATCATGCTCATACAACCAAAGCGCACATATCATAGATATACATGATTTCCAACAATTTCCCCCTTTTTTATAATGACAAATAACGGAAGATATGCATATTGAATTCCCCCTAAATAGATGCTATATCTCAACATACAATTTATGCAACCAATTCAATTCAATATAATTCCCCTTAATTGAATATTCCCCCTCAATTAAAGCATGCATATCGCCCATATTCTTCCCCCTTTAGGTATTAGCAAAAAAAGTATACCAAAAGTTATTTAAACCATTGACGATACCAATCGTTATAGACAAGATCATATAAAAAGTTAGTAAATGGCATACTAATAATAACGATCATTTTTCTCAACTATGCCAATTGTTATTTAAACTAAAAATATTCATCAAAACATGAATCAATCATTTATTATAAAACCAATTGATACTAATTGTTATTCAAAAATAAAACTTGTTAAAGCATGTATCAACCAAAACTGATATAGATTATTTGCACATATCAACTCATTGCGTTTTTATTCAAAATACGATAACTAACCGACGTTCCCCCTTAATGCATTAAGGTTTCGTGCTTGGTGCATCCACTACAATATTGTAGTCTTCAAGCACACCTGCAAAAAGAACCTAAAAATAGGTTTTTGGTACCCAACTTCTTTTGGGTCCTTGGGGGTTAGGGTAACAATAGTCATAATCAACACATAAATCTCTATGTTTAGCAAAACAAACGGGTGCAATGTGTCCTACCCGATTACAATAGTGACATATAACATTAGGATTGTGCATATGTCTAGGTTGAGCCAAATGCGTTCTAGGTGATCTAAAGTTGTTCCCCCTAGAAGCGTTGAATTTCCTAGAGTCATGTCTAGGTGGTCTAAAATTATTCATTCTAGACTCATTTATAAAATTCCTAGAGTTGTTTCTAGGTGGTCTAAAACAATTAATCTTAGACTCATTAGTGAGGTTCCTAGAATTCTTTCTAGATGGTCCGACCTCATTAATATCATCCTTTTTAATATCTTCAATTTTAGGACTATCAACACTACGTGTTTCTAGTGCTTTCCTAAGTTCTGTGTTCTCTAGAATTAAAGAACTACAAGAAGAACAATTGGAACATTTATCAATAGAAGAGGCTTCATTCAATTCCATGATTTTATTTTTAAAATCAACAATGTCATTTTTCAAAAATTTATTTTCTTTTTCTAAAACTTCAATTTTATTTTTGAGAACATCATTTTCATTAGTCAATTTTTCAAAATCTATTTCTTTCAAAGAAGAGGATTTTTCAAACTCTTTTTCTTGTAAAGAAAGTGTTTTCTGAAAATCTGTTTCTTGCAAAGAAAGTGTTTTCTGCAAAGAAAGTGTTTTCTTCAAATCTTTTATCATTTTGGAAGCATTAACAAATTCAACATACAATTCATCATAGGCATTTTGTAATTCTTCAAACGAGTGAGAGTTAGAAGTACTTACCTCTTCTTCTTTGTCGGCCATGAAGCATAATGCGGCAGTTTCATCGCCCGAGCTGTCCGAATCCCGTGATACGCGCCTATGGTGTTTCTTCTTTTTCTTGTCCTTCTTCATAGACTTGCAAGACTTTTCAATTATATCATTTGAAATATTATCATCATCCCTTTTCGAATCACTTACCTCTTCTCTTTTAGAGGATGAGGCTTTGAAGGCGAAATTCGAATTGCTTCTAAGATAAGGATTAAGAATTGTGCTATCATAAGTTTCGAGGTTACCTCTTAGTCCATCAATTGTGATATCCGTGAATTCCATCGACTCTTGGATGGCATTGTCTTTGGAGTGCCATTCGGGAGTGAGACTCCGTAGGACTTTTCGAACAAGATCTTTGTTCGTGTAAACTTTCCCGAGAGCATGGAGATCGTTGACAATTCTTAAAAATCGTTCAAACATAACACCAATGGGTTCCTTCTCCATTTTAAAGATTTCATATTTATGTGTTAGAAAATCAATTTTGGCTTCTCGGACTTGAGGCGTACCTTCATAAATGATCTCGAGCTTATCCCACATCTCCTTGGCGGTTGTGCAGTAAGAGATTTTTCGATAATCATCTGGATTCACCCCACAATATAATACATGGATGGCCCTTGCATTATTTTCAACTTTCTTGATGTCCTCGGCATCATATTCATCTTCCTTCTTTGGAACCGTGGTTTCTCCAACTTTCTTTGTCGGCATTGGTTCACCGTTTTTGATGATTTGCCACAAACGAAAACTGTTTGCTTTGAGGAAGATACTCATCCGTTCTTTCCAATATATATAGTTTGTTCCGTCAAATAGTGGAGCGCAAATGGTTGACTGTCCTTCATTCATCGTTCCTGCGTTCAATATTCTCAACAGAAAAATATATATTTCTCTCAACCGGTTAAGGCTTTCAGAGAGTTAGGCTCTGATACCAATTGTTAGAAAATACGCTTAACGCTAGAGGGGGGGTGAATAGCGTTATAATAAAAAACAGCGTAAACTTGCGGAATTCAAGAATTGCAGGAATGAAATAAGTGAGATAAGTAAATAATAAGGAACGAACGCATCGATGTATCATGGTTCACCACAACCCGTGGCTAGTCCAGTCCCCGAGAGACTCTCTCGAGATTTCCACTATCTTTGTCAAGCTTACGGGTGCTTAACAAACCGTTACAGTTGCTCAAGGATACCACACCTTAAGACTTCACTTGCTTGAGGATACCTCACCCCAAGACTTTAGGTACTTAGCAAACCCGACAAATGAGAAGATATGTTCTTCTAGAACAACTCTCTTATACAACAAATACTCTCTCAATAGAGTGGATAAAGAGATACACAATAAGCTCTATGAACAACACAAAGTTGTCTATCAAATGGCTCAACAAAAGCTCTAAAATGATGCTTGAAAATTATCAATATGTATAACAATGTATGGAGGAGTTGTGTATTTAAAATCAGCTCAAAAGACCTCTTTTTATAGGTGAATAAATGGTGCTGACCGTTGCTTAATTGACAAATAAAATCCCTGATTCTGTGCTCAAACAATCGATTGTTTGTAGTAGATAATCGATTGTTTGACCAACGTTCAAAAGACAGATTCCTGATTTTAGGCTAAACAATCAATTGTATGGACTAAATAATCGATTGTATTCAACGTTCAAAAATCAATTTAGGATTCTGTGGGAACGGTCAAAATATAATCGATTGTATGAAAATGACAATCGATTGTTTATGAATATAATCGATTGTATGACATAAACAATCGATTGTTTAGATGTTTAAAAACTTCGGTTGCATACTGTCTCAAAATAATCGATTGTTAAAAGTAGACAATCGATTGTTTGCTATTTTGAAAAACTTCAGGTCACACTGTCTTAATACAATCGATTGTAGGATTCAAATAATCGATTGTTGAGGCCCAGATTTAAAAGACATGTTTAAAACCTTCAACATCATTTTGTTTTAACACAAAGATGCATGTTTATGACAAATATGATTTGATAAAATATTTTATGCATGTTTATGATGACCTAATGTTGAGCCAAAGGATAAGATAACTTAAACGTTGTTCTTACATTGGTTCTACCAAACGTCCTACGCCTTGGGTCTTCGGTCTTGAACTCTTTGGCTCGTTCATGCAATTCCGTCATCAGTATGCTTCTCGCCATTTGATTGATTGTCATATTATATCGTTGTTTGACACTTGACTTCATTGTTTGTCATTCATCAAAACCTATACCTGAAAATCATGCTCATACAACCAAAGCGCACATATCATAGATATACATGATTTCCAACAATTTCCCCCTTCTTGATAATGACAAACAACGGAAGATATGCATATTGAATTCCCCCTAAATAGATGCTATATCTCAACATACAATTTATGCAACCAATTCAATTCAATATAATTACCCCTTAATTGAATATCCCCCTCAATTAAAGCATGCATATCGCCCATATTCTTCCCCCTTTTGGCATTAGCAAAAAGAGTATACCAAAAGTTATTTAAACCATTGACGATACCAATCGCTATAGACAAGATCATATAAAAAGTTAGTAAATGGCATACTAATAATAACGATCATTTTTCTCAACTATGCCAATTGTTATTTAAACTAAAAATATTCATCAAAACATGAATCAATCATTTATTATAAAACCAATTGATACTAATTGTTATTCAAAAATAAAACTTGTTAAAGCATGTATCAACCAAAACTGATATAGATTATTTGCACATATCAACTCATTGCGTTTTTATTCAAAATACGATAACTAACCAACGTTCCCCCTTTATGCATTAAGGTTTCGTGCTTGGTGCATCCACTACAATATTGTAGTCTTCAAGCACACCTGCAAAAAGAACCTAAAAATAGGTTTTTGGTACCCAACTTCTTTTGGGTCCTTGGGGGTTAGGGTAACAATAGTCATAATCAACACATAAATCTCTATGTTTAGTAAAACAAACGGGTGCAATGTGTCCTACCCGATTACAATAGTGACATATAACATTAGGATTGTGCATATGTCTAGGTTGAGCCAAATGCGTTCTAGGTGATCTAAAGTTGTTCCCCCTAGAAGCGTTGAATTTCCTAGAGTCATGTCTAGGTGGTCTAAAATTATTCATTCTAGACTCATTTATAAAATTCCTAGAGTTGTTTCTAGGTGGTCTAAAACAATTAATCTTAGACTCATTAGTGAGGTTCCTAGAATTCTTTCTAGATGGTCCGACCTCATTAATATCATCCTTTTTAATATCTTCAATTTTAGGACTATCAACACTACGTATTTCTAGTGCTTTCCTAAGTTCTGTGTTCTCTAGAATTAAAGAACTACAAGAAGAACAATTGGAACATTTATCAATAGAAGAGGCTTCATTCAATTCCATGATTTTATTTTTAAAATCAACAATGTCATTTTTCAAAAATTTATTTTCTTTTTCTAAAACTTCAATTTTATTTTTGAGAACATCATTTTCATTAGTCAATTTTTCAAAATCTATTTCTTTCAAAGAAGAGGATTTTTCAAACTCTTTTTCTTGTAAAGAAAGTGTTTTCTGAAAATCTGTTTCTTGCAAAGAAAGTGTTTTCTGCAAAGAAAGTGTTTTCTTCAAATCTTTTATCATTTTGGAAGCATTAACAAATTCACCATAGAATTCATCATAGGCATTTTGTAATTCTCCAAACGAGTGAGAGTTAGAAGTACTTACCTCTTCTTCTTTGTCGGCCATGAGCATAATGCGGCAGTTTCATCGCCCGAGCTGTCCGAATCTCGTGATACGCGCCTATGGTGTTTCTTCTTTTTCTTGTCCTTCTTCATAGACTTGCAAGACTTTTCAATTATATCATTTGAAATATTATCATCATCCCTTTCCGAATCACTTACCTCTTCTCTTTTAGAGGATGAGGCTTTGAAGGTGAAATTCGAATTGCTTCTAAGATAAGGATTAAGAATTGTGCTATCATAAGTTTCGAGGTTACCTCTTAGTCTATCAATTGTGATATCCGTGAATTCCATCGACTCTTGGATGGCATTGGCTTTGGAGCGCCATTCGGGAGTGAGACTCCGTAGGACTTTTCGAACAAGATCTTTGTTCGTGTAAACTTTCCCGAGAGCATGGAGATCGTTGACGATTCTTAAAAATCGTTCAAACATAACACCAATGGGTTCCTTCTCCATTTTAAAGATTTCATATTTATGTGTTAGAAAATCAATTTTGGCTTCTCGGACTTGAGGCGTACCTTCATAAATGATCTCTAGCTTATCCCACATCTCCTTGGCGGTTGTGCAGCAAGAGATTTTTCGGTAATCATTTGGATTCACCACACAATATAATACATGGATGGCCCTTGCATTATTTTCAACTTTCTTGATGTCCTCGGCATCATATTCATCTTCCTTCTTTGGAACCGTGGTTTCTCCAACTTTCTTTGTCGGCATTGGTTCACCGTTTTTGATGATTTGCCACAAACGAAAACTGTTTGCTTTGAGGAAGATACTCATCCGTTCTTTCTAATATGAATAGTTTGTTCCGTCAAATAGTGGAGCACAAGTGGTGGACTGTCCTTCTTCCATCGTTCCTGCGTTCAATATTCTCAACAGAAAGATATATATTTCTCTCAACCGGTTAAGGCTTTCAGAGAGTTAGGCTCTGATACCAATTGTTAGAAAATATGCTTAACGCTAGAGGGGGGTGAATAGCGTTATAATAAAAAACAGCGTAAACTTGCGGAATTCAAGAATTGCAGGAATGAAATAAGTGCGATAAATAAATAATAAGGAACGAACGCACCGATGTATCCTGGTTCACCACAACCCGTGGCTAGTCCAGTCCCCGAGAGACTCTCTCGAGATTTCCACTATCTTCGTCAAGCTTACGGGTGCTTAACAAACCGTTACAGTTGCTCAAGGATACCACACCTTAAGACTTCACTTGCTTGAGGATACCTCACCCCAAGACTTTAGGTACTTAGCAAACCCGACAAATGAGAAGATATGTTCTTCTCAAACAACTCTCTTTTACAACAAATACTCTCTCAATAGAGTGGATAAAGAGATACACAATAAGCTCTATGAACAACACAAAGTTGTCTATCAAATGGCTCAACAAAAGCTCTAAAATGATGCTTGAAAATGATCAATATGTATAACAATGTATGGAGGAGTTGTGTATTTAAAATCAGCTCAAAAGACCTCTTTTATTGGTGAAAAAATGGTGCTGACCGTTGCTTAATTGACAAATAAAATCCCTGATTCTGTGCTCAAACAATCGATTGTTTGGAGTAGATAATCGATTGTTTGACCAACGTTCAAAAGACAGATTCCTGATTTTAGGCTAAACAATCGATTGTATGGACTAAATAATCGATTGTATTCAACGTTCAAAAATCAATTTAGGATTCTGTGGGAACGGTCAAAATATAATCGATTGTATGAAAATGACAATATTGTTTATGAATATAATCGATTGTATGACATAAACAATCGATTGTTTAGATGTTTAAAAACTTCGGTTGCATACTGTCTCAAAATAATCAATTGTTAAAAGTAGACAATCGATTGTTTGCTATTTTGAAAAACTTCAGTCACACTGTCTTAATACAATCGATTGTAGGATTCAAATAATCGATTGTTGAGGCCCAGATTTAAAAGACATGTTTAAAACCTTCAACATCATTTTGTTTTAACACAAAGATGCATGTTTATGATAAATATGTTTTAATAAAATATTTTATGCATGTTTATGATGACCTAATGTTGAGCCAAAGGATAAAATAACTTAAACGTTGTCCTTACATTGGTTCTACCAAACGACCTATGTCTTGGGTCTTCGGTCTTGAACTCTTTGGCTCGTTCATGCAATTCCGTCATCAGTATGCTTCTCGCCATTTGATTGATTGTCATATTATATCGTTGTTTGACACTTGACTTCATTGTTTGTCATTCATCAAAACCTATACCTGAAAATCATGCTCATACAACCAAAGTGCACATATCATAGATATACATGATTTCCAACAATAAAAACTCATACCATAATAAACTTGGAGTTTATTGATAATTGCACATGTCATGGTATAAACCTGAACTTATCAATATTGATAATGAAATCCAGTTGGCATAATCAGTTTAGCCATATCAATTTAAGTATGATGTGCAAAAATAATAGAGAATTCACATGGGTAAATATTAACGAACTAGAAAGTTCTTTACGAATTCTCTTACATTGTTTGTTCTCATTAATTAATTGACCAACTAAAGTTAGGATTGAATCCCATGAATTCTAGAAATATCAAAGGTGAATATGGGCTCATTCACTGCCATGTATACCACATAAGATGCATCTATGAGATGGTTATATTGCGATTATTATTAACCCGCAACATGGTGTTTTGCGAGGTAACTTGCTCAATAATTCAATTTATAGCACAATTTCCAGATTTTCTATTCAAGATAGTTTATCTTGATAAGTTAATTTACATCACAGCGTGTTTAACAAGATAATTTATTGAGTGCCTTCACTTAATAGCTAAACTATTGCTTATGAGAGAAAAGTTATCTATATCATTATGATATACGTTAGATACGATAGTATATTTTTTTCTCCTCACAAATGGTTCAGGGTTAGGAACCAAATAATTGATGTGCGGTGTATATTTTCATTAACACTATAATGCACAAAGATGAATTTCCAAAGCTGAGGAAGCAAGTTAATTTTTCTAGCATGAGGGGGAGACAAGATACAACAGTTGAGAAAAAAGTTACATGGAATAAATTATTATTTATACATATAGATCCTCGAATAGGATAATATGAACTTGAAGTTCATAAAAGGATAAATTCATTTGCAACATATTGCAAAGTATGCCATATGAATTTGCTGACCCAAAGAAAGTAACTATATTCTCATTGCTAATGCTCATATTAAGTCCTAGAAGGACAAAATCTATGGTACGCTTAAAGCGTATAGACAAATCAGCTTCAAATAGAACTTCTTGATAAAGAAGATGAGCAAATGATCAAAGTGATCATAATAAATGAGGCAAGTGATCTAGAAGGTCATGTGACATAACACTTCATAAAATCTCATGAGAGATTCAGGTACCTGAATATATGAATGAAAAGATCTATATGTTATGTCTTTATGAAAATTTATTGGAACTGATATAACATGTTTGTCGACGACATCTATCATAGCGCTAAGTTTAGATGAGGTCTTAAGTCTATCAAATATAGACACAAAAGTATTGGCCAAATGGAAGAGATACAATTCAAGTAGAATATGTAGTTTTGGACATGTAGTTCAAATACTTAAAAGTATAAAGTCAATGGTATATGCAATCAGTTTTCAATATCTTATTTGTCTAGCATGACATGAAAACTTGATATGCATCTAAAGTCTATAATATGGCTTATATGACTTAACTTATATGACAATCCATGAAGGATTTAAGTTGCTTGAAGCATCTACAATTCTTGATCTTGAGGTACCACTTCCTCAGTGCAATTTATGCACAAATGTATCTTCCTATAACTATAAGCACGATAATGTGATAGCGAGGATACCTTTATGGAGATATTGAAGAGTCATTCCACGATATTTGTGAAGACATTATATATCTATCACGAGTTATGATTTCAAGGTCCAAATATTCATTATAGTTAATATGGCTGATTTATTTATCAAATCTCTACCAACGATCTCTTGAAGATGGCGCACAAGATTGGAATGTGAAGGCTCAAAGATGAGAATTGATGCTCTCATCAGGGGGAGTTAATGTGCGTTGCACTCTATTTTCCTTACAAGGTTTTGTCCCACTGGGTTTTCCTTGCAAGGTTTTAACGAGGCAACCAATAGGCGCATTTTTAAATATGTGTACTCTTTTTCTTTTCTAGAATTTTTTTCCCATTGGGTTTTATTTTAGTTAAGGTTTTTAATGAGGCACATTACTTATTGAGTAGACATTCAAGGGGGAGTGTTAAGAATAAAATTCTATTTAGAGTGAATGTCTATCTTGTAGAGAGTTTTACTTTGAGGCTAAGTCATTTTTCCTCTTATAAATAGAGGGGTCTTACCCCATTGTAAACCACCCCAAAATTTAATAAGAATTTTCTCTCTCTTTCTCTGCAATATTGCTCTTGTTCTTTTATTATTTTATAACAGTTTCAATATAATATACCAGTCCAGCATAATATACTGGAGATTTGTGCAGTGATGCTCCAATCTTCAAAATATTATATTGTAACTTTCTGAATATTGGAGTTCTAGCATAATATATTAAAAGTTAGCAGTAAAATAATAGCTATTTTTACAGCTTTCAGAGGGCTTAAAGCCCAGAAATTACTTTTAGCTAATGGTTGAAATTATTTGTATCTCATAGCCGTAAAATCTTTGTTGATATCTTTGTAATAAACCTAAATCATTAGAAACAATACGAAAATCCTATAGATTACGAATATTTTTGTAATTATTAAAGTATTTTCAGTTTTTATAATATTATAAATCAAGATACTGTAAAATAGGACAAAAAAAATAATTTAGGTGTGTTATTTCACTTTCACTCCGGACAAAATTCGGGGAATGTAAATTTTAGAAAATAAAATTTATTTTCTAAACCCCCTCTAACGAACCGGCCGCTTCATCCTTAAACCCTCTCTAAGACTTAACAAACTTGCCGAAGCCAAAGTGCCAAAAAAAAACCCAAGAACCCAGCAAAAACAAATATACGACAGCAAGAAATTACAGCAATTTAGATAGAGAGAATCGAAACCCAACAAAAAAGCAATGTCGGAGAGCAGATTAATTTCAATGTTGAGGCGAAACAAAGATTTGGGTAAAAAAATTTCATCAAATCTTGGAAGATGGGGTTCTACATTATCTAAATTTTCAAAGGAAGCTTCATTTTCGACATTGAATCAACACGGGGTGTTAAATACTATCCCAAAGCTTGATCCTTCTATCAGAAACTTCATTAGTAGAACCATTGCTAAATGTGGTTTAAGATCTTTTCATCACCTCAATCACAAGGTTCGGATTTGTGCTTATCTTTCAGAAAGTTGTCTTTTTTTACATTTAAAGAATATGCAGAAAGTCATAATACTTTTTATTTATAGTTGCAATATTCATGTAACCCCAACTTATTTGGGACTGAATAGTAGTAATACTAGTTGTTGTTGTTGTTTCGTTTTCCCCTGTAGTTCAGAGGTATGGCTAGTAATATAGAATCATTCTTGGATTATGTCACCTTTTTGGCTAATTGAACATGATTTGTTTTATGTGTTTTATGACAATTCTATTAGTCTTTGTAATTTGAGGGAAGAAGGGAGCCTTGGCATAACTGGTAAAGTTGTTGATGTTGGCGTGCAAATCCCATCCCACACCGGATGAGAAGGAGAAAGGTGACCAAAATATATATGGTTACACAATCCCATTAGTATGAGGCCTTTTGGGAGGTGCCCAAAAACAAATCCATGAGGGCTTGGCCCAGAGCGGACAATATCATACTAATGCGGGGTTGGGCTGAGAGTACGCGTGGTCCCAACATGTGGTATCAGAGCCCAGGTTCGGAGGGCAGAGTAGCGGACCAACGCGTGCGAAGTCAACGGTGTGCCAAACTGAACCAAAGGTGATCTTCGGGCTAGCGGGGTAAGGTGTCTGCGGAAATGCCTTGTATCGAAAGTCTTCCCGACAGAAACAGATGGTCAGGCGGCGGGTTCCGCGGTAGTTGCGGCGGTGCAAGATGGGTGGCAGATCGAAAATGGATATTCGCTGGAGGGGAGGTCACGGGATTGTGTGGTCTGGGTTTGAGGGGAGGTTTGTTGGGGTGCAAATCCCATCCCACACCGGATGAGAAGGAGAAAGGTGACCAAAATATATATGGTTACCCAACCCCATTAGTATGAGGCCTTTTGGGAGGTGCCCAAAAACAAATCCGTGAGGGCTTGGCCCAGAGCGGACAATATCATACTAATGCGGGTTTGGGCTGAGGGTACGCGCGGTCCCAACAGTTGACATGTGACCAAGAGGTAGTTCTAAGTCATGGAAACAGCCCCTTGCATAAAATGTAGGTTAAAGCTGCATACAATAGACCTTTGTGGTCCAGGCCTTCCTCGGACGCTGGGCATAGCGAGAGCTTATTGCACTGGGCTGCCCTTTTATTTTGTAATTTGTGTGATGGATTCTGTCAAAGGTAGATTCAAGATTTGAACTTTATGGTTTTGGGATGCCAGTGAAACACCACTGGCCATTGGAGTTACTGGGTTTAGAGTTAATAGTTGTACATATTTAGTAGATTTTTTACACATATACTGGGGTCTGTACAAAGTTACTAGGTTTGGCCGAACCCATAGCTTATATTGTAGGTACTAGTTAATTCATTTTTTGAGGGTTATCTTGGTTTTGGATTGACTAATTTGTACGTAACTATGCTTTTTTTTAATTGGAAGTATTTTATATTCTTAGAGTACCGATGGTTATGATCTTTTAGCTAGTTGTTGCTTTGATTTTTACAAGTCTAACTGCTTTTACCCAATAAGTAACAGCTAATACATTGTAACTTATGCTTTGTTCATTTTTCTTCTTCCAAAATGCTCCAATTTAGAATTACAATTTTGATGTGGTAAGTTAAAGACAGGCATTCAAATGTTGAATAGTTGTATGAATATTCAAGAAATTTCAAAGTGTTTGAGTCAGATTTCCTTTCCTTTGTGTCTTGTTTTGGTGTCCAAAAAGTTCCATTATGGCAGCCAACAGGGGTATCTGTTTTGGTGTGCATAGAATTTTTTTCAGGAATATTTCTTCAGTGACAGCTTCTGTAGATGAAAACAAGGAGGGATTGAAGTTCCTTGTGACTGCTGGAACCCATGCCCGGAAAATGGTTGGCATATGGCTTTTTGCATCTGCTGCTTGGGTCTTCAGTATGGTTGTGCTTGGTAGTGTCACACGGCTGACACGTTCTGGTCTATCAATGGCAGACTGGAAATTCACTGGGAGCCTTCCTCTTCTGGATGGCTCTTTCTGTCGTTATGCCTGAACCTACTGCTGAATCACTTGCCTGTGTTCGTGGGGCTGCAAAAGTTAAGCGGCTTGCACTTCCTGTGGGCATCCTTGTCGGAATTACTGCTATCTCAGGAGGCTTTTGTAGTTTTATGCTTGCATGAGTTAAGTATTTGATGGTTTGTTGCTAAAGTAGAAGAGACAAAGAAAATGATATTATTTTGCTGCTTGAAGCAAGATAACTTATTCTCTGCTGTTTACAGTGTTCAGATTATTCTCTTAAGTTTGGTAAAAGGGAATTTATCATCTAAATATTGGCTGAATGAATTTAACTTCCAGGGCCGAGCATTTAATATTTTCCAAAGATGGGAAACACATGGATTCCTGATGATATCTTTAGTATGAAACCTATTATGCGCAACTTCTTCGAGAATACGGCAACAGTTCAGGTAAACTTCTGTTTCCGAACTTTCCAGTTTATCTACTTTTTAAAAGACTAGATATTTTAACCTTGACATGAAATCTATCTCCATCGTTAGCACCATGAAGAAGAGCTGGTAGAAAAGAGTGTAGTTATGGAGGTCATTTTTTATGCTTCTAATCTTGTGATAGAGGATGCCACTGCTCAATGCTGAAATTTAACAAATTTTATTCCTTTGCTAATTAAAAGAGAGACGTCTACCTTGTTAGAACTTCACCGCAAGGAAAGAGACTGATTCAAGGTGCCTGTATGTTTCTTTAAGTAATTGCTCTGGCGTATTCAGTTTCTTTCTGCAAAAGGGCAGGAGGCAATGTATTCTGGATTTTCCTTGTTAAATTTTTACATTTCTTCTAATTTAAACACAACAACAACAACCCAGTTATAATCCCACTAGCTATTATTAATAGGTATTTCATTTGCCTCTTATGATAAAGCTGCTCTGACAAAGTGTAAGTTTCTGGACATTGAGCCAGACTTGTTATATGCACTTGCCACAATAGCAGAACATTGCCTTATCAAAATAAAAATAAAAAGCAACAGGCCAAAAACTTTGATTGGAATGCCAGTTTAAGCATTTTTTCTGAATGCCAAAACTTCTAGACGCGTTGTTTATGACGAATTTCATTCTTGTCTTTTGCAGCTTGATCATCGTATACTTGCCACTGCTACTTTAGCTGCAATAGGTGGGTTATGGTGGTCAACCTGGAAGCTGGATATGCATCCTGCTGTACGGCACTTAATCAGAAGCACCATGGGCATGGCTGCTCTGCAGGTATTAACATTGCATTATCGATAATATTTCCCAATGGCTATTTATTGTCTTTTTTAATTAAAAAAGGTAAAACAATCTCGATTATATAAAGTGGGAAACTTTTCCATAGTGAGAAATGAACGCGCACCAATTGTGTAGAAGACTCTCACTGGTACCATTAGACTGTAACTTCGCAGAATCAGGAAAAATGCCTTTCTTTCTGCCCCTCTTGTTCTTATGCTTTCCAGGGACTTTAGAATGATTAATTTTGTAAAACTGCTATGTTGCTCGGACTCTTTGTAAATATCGATGGGTGCGTGGAGGATTTGACACGGGTTCAGTAGCTATTTTGGAGACACGGGTTCAGTACTTTTGTCTAAGCTCATTCAGTGAGTCTTTTAAAATTTAGCAGCAGTCAACTCTAATAGCAGAGTTCCGATTGGATCTCTATGAAAATAAACATTTTTGTATATTACAGTTCTATTGTAAATTACCATAATCCTGGTTTCTTTTACCCCCATTTTTAAATATCTGCATCATGAAAAACTGCAGACTTAGAATTTGCCTGGATCAACAAACTAGAATCAAGCTCCCAGGCTTTGGTCTAGCGGTAAGAATAAGATCATAACCTGTGATGTGGCGCATATTACGAGTTCGAATCTTGTTATAGACAAAAGCTTAGTATTTAATTGGAGAACCGTTTTGAACTTGTTCTATTGGTCCTCGGGAGTATATCGATTAAAAATGGAATTAAGTTTTTACTTTTTTCCTTCTAATGAGTTGATTGAACTCATACTACTAACAACTTATTTGGATTATTTTTACATATCATTTCATAATGTGTAGTGTTATATTATGTTGTATTGTTAATTGAATATAACGTTTGGATTGATTTATCGTTCGCCGTTGTTTCATGATCTTATGCACCAGCAATATGAAGAATAAACTTACAACATTACTAAGAAAAATAGGACATGAAGTAGAATTATTATATAAAAAAAGTAGGATAAAGGATAAAATATGATTATATGGAATAGCAAGATGAGACGAACAAAGTAAGATAATGATGTCACCACACTAAAATTCACCGTTTTCATAACATGGCACTTTTTGTCGTTATTAAATGATACGATACAATAAAATTTAAATAACAATTAAAACAAACATTGTATTTGGAATAATAATACAATACAAAATAATATAATACATTTGTGACTACATGATAGGGCTAAACATATATCGGGTATAACGGATATCCCGAACTGATAAAATGTTATTGAGTTATTGACATCGGGTTATTGGGTAAATGGTTTAGTAATGGTTTAATGTTATTTGACAATTGGGTTATTGGTTCGGATCTCGATTTGCCTAATTTTATTAGCGGTTTATCCGATAAGCCAATAAATTTTATCAAAATTATAATTTTACTCATTAAGTATATAATGCCATCTTATGGAGTCAGTCTCTTAATTCTCTTAACAATAATTACTCTCGTCTTTAGACCTTAATTCTTAGGTTAAGTTTTAAACTTTTCTGTATTTTTCATCTTTATTCTTTAGTTAAAAGTTTTAGTTTTGAACTTTAAAAAATTAATTGTTCCAATATTTTGTTTTTCTATTTGTTTCTTTTGTTGCAATGGTTCTTTAGCATTTATTAGATAATGATTTTATTATTATTCTGTGAATTATGCCCGCATGTACTGAATAGTTGGTAAGACTAAATTAAAATGTCTTAGTACTTACTCCTATTAACTTTCACTGACATGTGAGGATTTTCACATGCAAAGAAAGTTTTCTTTTCTAAAGTTGAGATTAATCCCTTTTTTGTTAAGAAAAAAAAAATTTAATCCCTTTTTCTTATCGGTATTGTGAGCATATAATTTTTCCCTACACGAATTACTCCTATAAAATCCTAAGAAACTAAATTTTTCTTTAGTTATTTGTCATTTTTAGGATTTTTTGCAGAATTTTATTTAAGTGTTTGCATTTCCGTGTATGTTTAATTTTATTAATAATCATTAAAAAAAATACCAAAAATACCATACATTGCATTTAGATTTGTTTTTACATTTTTAGGATTAATTAATTATTTATTTATTAAAATAAATCACAAAAAAGGTCCATGTTTACATTTTCCCTTTTATTCTTGATAATAATCTAGGATTAAATGATTTTTATAATTTTTGTAATTAGGTAACTAGTTTAATTCCACATTTAAGATTACTTTAGATTAATTTAGGATCGTGACGACCCAAAAGGTCATTACCTGTGTTTTTACTCATTCTGTATTTTCGAAGCCTTGAAAACCTCACTTAGGGTCGCCTCGATATGCGTGTGCAGTTTGGACGTGTATCCGTAACGCTTAAATAAGAATTCTGTGTGAAAAATGATGAATTTTATATTAATATGATTAAAGTTGACTCTAGTCAACATTTTGGGTAAACGGACCCATACCCGTGATTTGACCATCCCGGAGGGTTCGTAGGAAAATATTGGACTTGGGCTTATGCCCGGAACCGAATTTCGTGGCCCCAAGTCCGATAAATGAATTTTTATGTGAAATTGTTTCCTGAAAATAATTAAAGAAATTGGAAAATAAGATTGATTAAAAGACTGTGGTATTGATCTGACTGTGGTATTGATCTCTTATTTTGGTTCCGACGCCCGGTACAAGTATCATATGTGATCTAAGCATTTTCTGTTAAGTTTGGTTGAAAACGGACGTCATCTGACGTATTTCGGACTTAAGATGGAAAATTTGTGTTTCATGGAAGGACTGAAAGAAATTTTTAAGTCTTGGGGCTTGATTCTATTTATATAATGTTATTTGGCGATATGATCCTACGAATTAGTCCGTATGATGCTTTTGAAGTGGTGTGTATGTTTGGTTTGGAACCCCGAGGGCCCGGGTGAGTTTCGAGTAGGTTCAAGGAGGTCTTAGGCTTAAAAACACCAGATGTTTTTCAGGTCAGGTAAGAGATTGTAGGCTCCGGCGCGGCCGCGTCCCCCTTAGCGCGGCTCGCGATGGAAGCCGCACGGCCGCAGTCGTCCTCGCGCGGCCCGCGTGGAAAGCTTCAGAGGACCAACAATCTTCAGTCCCACCAACGCGGCCACGATCGTCTTTTTGCGACCCGCGGTAGAAGTCGCGCGGCCGCAACCGTCTTTGTGCGGCCCGTGTGGAAAGCTTCAGAGAGCCAGCAAGTTTTCATTCTATCAGCGCGGCCGCGGTCCTTTTTGCACGGTCCGCGCTGGGCCTGTCTGAGAGTAAATATGGGATTTTTTTTTCTAGTTATTTCTCACTTTGCAAAAACCCAAAACATAATAGGCGATTTTCTAAGCAATTCTTCTTCTTCAAAAAGATTGGTAAGTGGTTTCTAAACTATTTTTTTTCACTCCTTGATATCTTTTAACATGATTTCAACTTCAATCAAAGGTTTTTAATGGGGAAATTTTGAAATTTCGGGTAGAACCTAGGTTTTCTAAAATTGGGGGTTTTGGATCTCAAATCGAGGTCCGATTTCAAAATAAATCATATATTTGAGTTTATGGGGGAATGGGTAAACAGATTTTTGGTTCGAACCTCGGGTTTGACCACGTGGGCCCGGGGGCATTTTTGGAATTTTAGGTAAAACTTTTGGAAACCTAATTTTATGCATTCAAATTGATTTCAATAGTATTTATTAATGTAATAAAGTGATTTGTGACTAGATTCGAGTGTTTTGTTGATGGAAGCAAGGGGTATAGCCATACTTGAGGGTTGAATTGAGTTTGAAGCATCGAGGTAAGTATTCGGTTTAACCCTAGCTTGAGGGATTAGGAGTTGTGTCGTAATTGTTACGTGTTTGTGTTGTGTACGATGTATGGGTATGGTGACGAGTATTCATATGTTAGTGTCGAGCATGACCTTGGGTCTTAAATTGATAGTTGTGAGTTCTTAATTGATCCTATAAAAGCCTTGGTTGATAAATCCTTGATACTGAGCATTGGTTTTAGCTGTGTCGAGTAGGTCGGTTATAGCTGACTCTCCCTTGCCGGGACATTTGAATTATTGATATTGTATTCCCTTGCCGGGAAGTTATTACTTGTCTTGTTCCCTTGCCGGGATTTATTTTGTATAAGGTGATGGAAGAAATAGGATCGGGTGGTACGCCTACCATAAGATATTGATGAAATGGGATCAGGTGGTACGCCTACCACGTGATATTGATGAAATTGGATCGGGTGGTACGCCTACCACTGGATATTGACGAAATGGGATCGGGTGGTATGCCTACCACATGATATTAATGAAATGGGATCGGGTGGTACTCCTCCCACAAATATGGATGAAATGGGATCGGGTGGTACACCTACCGCAAGATATTGATGAAATGGGATCTGGTGGTACGCCTACCATAAGATATTGATGAAATGGGATCGGGTGGTACACATACCACAAGATATTGATGAAATGGGATCGGGTGGTACGCCTACTACATGATATTGTTGAAATGGGATCGGGCGGTACGCCTAGCACAGGATATTGATGAAATGGGATCGGGTGGTACGCCTACCACAAGATATTGATGAAATGGGATCGGGTGCTACGCCTACCACATGATATTGATGAAATGGGATCGGGTGGTACGCCTACCACGAGTTATTGAGAAATAGGATCGAGTTTCATGCCTGCAACGAGATGAGCATTTAAATGAAAGATGTTTATATATATTCTTATTCGTGTTAGTAGCTTTATAGTGAGTTCTTTGTCAGTTCTGAGAATTTTGTTCATTTTGCTATCTCTAGAGCATGTTTCCCCTTCCTAGTTTTACTTGTTATTTCCTGTTGTTTTCCTTCGCCATACATTATGTACTTGTACGGGTTTATCTGGAGTCTGGTCCTAGCCTTGTCACTATTTAGCCGGGATTAGACCAAACACTTACCAGCACATATGGTCGGTTGATCTGATGCTACACTCTGCACTCATGTGCAAATATCGGAGCAGCTTTTGAGCAGCAGCAGTAGATTGGGAGTAGACCTCCAGACCAGAGATATTGAGGTAGTCTTGCTGACGTCTGCAGGCCCGGAGTCTCCTCTACCTTTATTTCAGTTTGTTATCCTTGTACCGAAACAAATAGATTATGACTTCTTTTAGCCTATTATATGTAGTAAATCTTAGAAGTTCGTGAGTATTGTGACTCCAAATCATGGGTAGAGTTTTGTATTAGGACTCCTCATTTCCTTTCGGTTATTTCCATTCGAGACTTCTGTTTTTATCATTAAATGCTTCATTTTATAAAATTTATTGATGTTTGCTAAAAGAGGTAATTTATAAATGGCTTGCGGGCTCCTAATAGTAGGCGCCATCATGACTCTTGAGGGTGAAAAATCCGGGTCGTGACAAGTTGGTATCAGAGCCCTAGGTTACATAGGTCTCACAACTCACGGACAAACTTAGTAGAGTTTGAGGGATCGGTACTGAGACGTTTGTATTTATCCCCCAGAGACTACCGAGTTAGGAAATTCCACATTTGTTCTTTCTTGTCGTGCGGTTCTGTTACTCAAATACTGATTGTCTTTCTACTTTGTTCTTTGCAGATGGCGAGAACACACGCTTCCTCATTTTCCGCTCAGCAGTCCGAGCCCCAGGCAGCCCCTGCTAGGGGCATAGGGCAAGGCTGAGGTAGGGGCAGAGCTCAACCCCGAGCAGCAGCACTAGTGGCGGAGCCTCAAGTTGATTTCGACGAGGAGGTTCCGACCCCAGCTCCAGCAACTCCAGTAGGCCCGATCCCAGAGGGGTTCATAGCCACCCCAGTTCTTCAGGACGCTTTGGTCAGATTGGTAGGACTTATGGAGAGCGTCACTCGAGCCAGTTTACTTCCGGCAGCACCAGCCACCAGCAGGGTCTCCAGCCTTGACCTGGGAGCAGTTCACACACATGTTTCTGGAGAAGTTTCTCCCTGCCACACAACGTGAGGCCTATCCGGAGGTAGTTCGAGCGTCTCCATCAAGGGTCCATGTCAGTCACCCAGTACGAGACTAGGTTTATTGAGTTGGCTCGCCATACTATTGTCATACTCCCCACTGAGAGGTAGAGAGTGAGACGGTTTATTGATGGACTCATCTAGCCTATTCGTTGCCAGATGGCCAGGGAGGCGGGGAGCGATATCACTCTTCAGGAGGCGGCCAACATGGCTCGGAGGATTGAGATAGTATTGCCACAGAGGGGTGGTCATAGATGTGACAAGAGATACGTCAGTCAGGCCGATTTAATGGTACCTCATCCGGAGACAGAGATTCATACGATAGGGGTCATCCTCCTAGACCCTTCCAGTCAGCACTTCAGGTTTCTCAGGGCACTTCAGGCGGTCATGGTTCTCAACCGCATTATTCTGATCAGCAGCCTTATAGTGCACCATCAGCACCTATCAGTGCACCATCGCTTCAGAGTTTCCATGGTCGCCAGTCCCAGCAACCGAGAGCTTGTTTCACTTGTGGCGACATGAGGCACATTGCTAGGTATTGTCCTCGAGCTTTGAGCAGTTCTTCACAGCAGGGTTCCCGCGCTATGGTACAGGCACCAGATGCCCCACAGCCTGTCCAACCAGCTTGGGGCGGGGGTAGGGGTGCTAGAGGCGGAGGTAGAGGTCATAGAGGTAAAGCTCAGGCCGCCAAGGGTGGAGGCCAGCCAGCAGCCGACCGCCCTAGAGATATGGTTCAGGGAGGTGGAGCCCAGCCCTGGTGTTATGCTTTTCCGGCTAGGCCAGAGGCTGAGTCTTCGGATGCAGTTATTACAGGTACTATTCTGGTCTATGATAGAGATGCCTCAGTGCTATTTGACCCTGCGTCTACATTTTCATATGTGTCGTCCTATTTTGCACCCTACTTGGTCATGCCTAGCGATGCTTTGAGTATTCTTGTTTATGTATCAACCCTAGTGGGTGATTCTATAGTGGTCGACCGAGTTCGTCTTTCCTGTGTTGTAGTGTTTGAAGGTATTGAGACCCATGTCGATTTGTTGCTTTTAGACATGGTTGACTTTGATATCATATTAGGGATGGATTTGTTGTCCCTGTATTATGCTATCTTGGATTGCCATGCCAAGACCGTGACCTTACTGTTATCAGGCTTGCCCCATCTAGAGTGAAGAGGGACTCCTGGTCATTCCACTCGCAGTGCTATCTCATATGTAAAGGCTCGACGTATGGTCGAGAAGGGGTGTTTGGCTTATTTGGCTTATGTCCGTGATTCTAGTGCTGAGGTCCCCTCTATTGATTCTGTTCCCATTGTACGAGAGTTTTTCGAGGTTTTACCTTTAAACCTGTCGGGTATGCCGCCTGACAGGGATATTGACTTTTGTATCGATCTAGCTCGGGGCACTCAGCCCATTTCCATTCTGTTGTACCGCGTGGCCCCGCTAGAGCTGAAGGAGTTAAAGGACCAGTTGCAGTATTTGCTGGAAAAAGGTTTCATTAGACCCAATGATTCGCCGTGGGGCGCCGGTATTATTTGTCAAGAAGAAGGACGGATCGATGAAGATGTGCATAGGTTACCGGAAATTAAAGAAGATAACGATAAAGAATAAGTATCCACTGCCAAGGATTGACGATTTGTTCGACCAACTTCAGAGTGCAAGGGTATTTTCAAAGATAGACTTGAGATCGGGCTACCACCAGCTGAGGATTAGGGCATCTGATGTCCCTAAGACAGCTTTCCGCACTCAGTACTGGCATTATGAGTTCCTAGTCATGTCATTTGGGTTGACCAATGCCCCAGCCACTTTCATGGAGTTAATGAACCGAGTGTTCTGACCATATTTAGACATGTTCATGATAGTCTTTATTGACGATATTTAGGTGTACTCCCGCAGCCATGAGGAGCACGAGCATCACCTCAGAGTGGTTCTTCAGACTCTGAAGGATATCCAGTTATATCCTAAGTCCTCGAAGTGCGAGTTCTGGTTGAGTTCGGTTGCATTTCTGGGTCACGTTATTTCGGTAGAGGGTATTCAGGTGGACCCGAAAAAGATTGAGGCAGTCAATAAATGGCCTCGACCATCTTCAGCTACAAAGATTCGAAGTTTCTTGGGGTTAGCAGGCTATTACCTTCGGTTTGTGGAGGGGTTTTCATCTATTGCAGTCCCTAGGACCAGGTTGACCCAGAAGGGTGCTCAGTTCAGATGGTCGGACGAGTGTGGGGTGAGCTTTCAGAAGCTCAAGACAACTCTGACTACGACACCGGTATTGGTTTTGCCCACAGGTTCAGGGCCTTATGCAGTCTATTGTGATGCTTCCTGTTTTGGGCTTGGTGCAGTATTGATGAAGGATGCCAGAGTCATTGCCTATACTTCGAGGCAGTTTAAGATCCACGGGAAGAATTATCCAGTTCATGATTTAGAGTTGGCAGCCATTGTTCATGCTTTAAAGATTTGGAGGCATTATCTATATGGTGTGACGTTTGAGGTGTACATGAATCACAAGAGTCTTCAGTATCTATTCAAGCAGAAGGAGTTGAATCTGAGGAACAGAAGGTGGTTGGAGTTGCTGAAAGACTATAATGTTACTATCTTGTATCACCTGGGGAAGGCCAACATAGTGGCCTACACGTTGAGTAGGAAGTCGGCGAGCATGGGTAGTCTTGCATATATCCCGATCAGCCAGAGACTGCTTACTTTGGATGTTAAGGCCTTGGCCAATCGATTCGTGAGATTGTATATTTTTGAGCCTAGCCGAGTGTTAGGTTACACGGCCGCTCGTTCTTCATTTTTGGAGCGCATCCGTGAGCGACAGTTTGATGATCCTCATTTGTGTGTCCTGAGAGACACGGTACAACGTGGAGGTGCCAAATAGGTGACCTTAGGGGATAATGGTGTCTTGAGATTGCATGGCCAAGTTTGTGTGCCCAATGTTGATGGTATTAGAGAGTTGATCTTAGCGGAGGCCTACAGTTCTTGGTATTCTATTCACCCAGGCGTCGCGAAGATGTATCAGGATCTGGGGCAGCACTATTGGTGGCGCAGAATGAAGAAAGATATTGTTGCATATGTGGCTCGATGTTTGAACTATCAGCAGGTTAAGTATGAACATCATAGGTCGGGTGGACTATTTTAGAGGATTGAGCTTCCCGAGTGGAAATGTGAGAGGATTACTATGGATTTTGTTACTGGATTCCCGTTAGCACAGAAGAAGTTTGATGCGATTTGGGTCATTGTTGATAGGCTGACCAAGTCTCTTGTTGCAGCCACTTATTCATCCAAGAGGTTAGTTGAAGTCTATATCATAGAGATTGTTCGCCTTCATGGGGTGCCGGTATCTATCATTTCAGACCGAGGTACGCAGTTTACCTCGCTCTTCTGGAGAGCCATTCAGCGTGAGTTGGGCACCCAGGTTGAGTTGAGCACAACATTTCATCCTCAGATGGACGGGCAACTTGAACGGACCATTCAGATATTGGATGATATGCTCTGAGCCTGTGTCATTGATTTTGGAGGCTCGTGGGACCAATTTTTGCCATTAGCGGAGTTCGCCTACAACAACAGCTACCAGTCCAGCATTCAGATGGATCCTTATGAGGTGTTGTATGGTAGGCGTTGTCGATCTCCAGTCGGATGGTTTGAGCCGGGAGAGGCTCGGTTATTGGGTACAAATTTAGTTCAGGAGGCTTTGGACAAGGTCATGACCATTCAGGATAGGCTTCGGGCAGCTCAGTCCCAATAGAACAGTTATGCAGATCGCAAGATTCGAGATGTGGCTTTCATGGTTGGTGAGCAAGTATTGCTCCGAGTGTCGCCTATGAATGGCGTGATTTGATTTGGGAAAAAGAGCAAGAGCCCTAGGTTTATTGGCCTATTTGAGATTCTCGATCGTGTGCGAGAGGTGGCTTATAACTTGCCCTGCCGCCTAGCTTGTCAGTCGTGCATCCAGTGTTTCATGTTTCTATGCTCCGGAAGTATCAAGGCGATCCATCCCACGTGTTGGATTTCAACTCTGTCCAGTTGGACAAGGACCTGTCTTATGAGGAGGATCCGATGGCTATTTTAGACTGGCAGGTTTGACAGTTGAGGTCGAAAAGTTTTCCTTCTTTGCGTGTTCAATGGAGAGGTCAGCCTCTTGAGCCATCGACCTAGGAGTCCGAGTCTGATATGCGAAGCCGATATCCTCATCTTTTTCCCAACTCAGGTACTTCTTTCCTTTGTTCGTTCGAGGACGAACGGTATTTTTAGAGGTAGAGAATGTGACGACCCAAAGGGTCATCGCCTGTATTTCTACTCATTTTATGTTTTTGAGGCCTTGAAAACCTCATTTAGGGTCACTTCGATCTATGTGCAGAGTCTGGATGCGTAACCAACAAGCTTAAATAAGAATTCTATGGGAAAAATGATAAATTTTGATATTAATATGATTAAAGTTGACTCTGGTCAACATTTTGGGTAAAGGGACCCGGACACGTGATTTGGCAGTCCCGGAGGGTTCGTAGGACAATATGGGCCTTGGGCGTATGCCCGAAATCGAATTCCAAGGCTCCAAGTTCGAGAAATGAATTTTATGTGAAATTGTGTCCTGAAAATAATTAAAGAAATTGGAAAATGAAATTGATTAAAGAACTGTGGTATCGGGCTCGTATTTCGGTTCCGACGCCCGATACAAGTCTCATATGTGATCTAACCACTTTCTATAAATTTTAGTTGAAAACGGACGTCATCTGACGTATTTCGGACTTAAGATGGAAAATTTGTGTTCCATGGAAGGATCAAAAGAAATCTTAAGCCTTGGGGCTTGATTCTATGTATATAATGTTATTTTGGTGATTTGATCGCATGAGTTAGTCCGTATAATGCTTTCGAAATGGTGTGATGTTTGGTTTGGAGCTTCGAGGGCTCTGGTGAGTTTTAGTTGGTTCCAGGAGGTCTTAGGCTTAAAAAACACCAGATGCTTTTCAGGTCAGGGAAGAGGCTGCAGGCTCCAGCGCGTCCTCGACTGCCTTAGTGCGGCCCGCAATGGAAGCCGCGCGGCCGCGGTCATCCTAGCATGGCCCGTGTGGAAAGCTTCAGAGGACCAGCGATATTCAGTCCCACCAACGCGGCCTCGATCGTCTTTTTGCGGCCCGCGGTGGAAGCCGCATCCTCAGTCGTCTTTGTGCGGCCCGCGTGGAAAACTTCAGAGAGCCAGCAAGTCTTCGTTCCACCATCGCGGCCACGATCCTTTTTGCGCAGTCCGCGCTGGGCCCGTCTGAGAGTATAAATACTGGATTTTTTTTCTTCTAGTTGTTTCTCACTTGGCAAAAACACAAAACATAATAGGCGATTTTCTAAGCAATTCTTCTTCTTCAAAAAGATTGGTAAGTGGTTTCTAAACTATTTTTTCACTCCTTGATATCTTTTAACATGATTCAACTTCAATCAAAGGCTTTTAATGGGGAAATTTGTAAATTTCGGGTAGAGCCTACGTTTTCTAAAATTGGGGGTTTTGGATCTCAATTGAGGTCCGATTTCAAAATAAATCATATATCTGAGTTTATGGGGGAATGGGTAAACTAATTTTTGGTTCGAACCTCGGGTTTGACCACGTTGACCTGGGGGCATTTTTGGAATTTTTGGACAAAACTTTTGGAAACCCTATTTTTATGCATTCAAATTGATTTCAATAGTATATATTAATCTAATAAAGTGATTTTTGACTAGATTCGAGCGGTTTCTTGGTGGAAGCAAGGGGTAAAGCCATATTGGAGGTTTGAATTGAGTTTGAAGCATCGAGGTAAGTGTTCGGTTTTACCCTAGCTTGAGGGATTAGGAGTTGTGTCATAATTGTTACATGTTTGTGTTGTATACGATATATGGGTATGGTAACGAGTATCCATATGTTAGTGTCGAGCATGACCGTGGGTCTTATATTGATAGTTGTGAATTCTTAGTTTATCCTATAAAATCCTTGGTTGATAAACTCTTGATACTGAGCATTGGTTTTAGCTCTGCCTAGTAGACCAGTTATAGCAGACTCTCCCTTGTTGGGACATTTGAATTATTGATATCGTATTCCCTTGCCGGGATTTATTTTGTATAAGGTGACAGAAGAAATGGGATGGGGTGGTACGCCTACCACAAGATATTGATGAAATGGGATCAGGTGGTACGCCTACCACAAGATATTGATGAAATGGGATCGGGTGGTACGCCTACCACAAGCTATTGATGAAATGGGATCGGGTGGTACGCCTACCACAGGATATTGATGAAATGGGATCGGGTGGTACGCCTACCACAGGATATTGATGAAATGGGATCATGTGGTACGCCTACCACAGGATATTGATGGAATGGGATCGGGTGGTACGCCTACCACAAGATATTGATGGAATGGGATCGGGTGGTATGCCTACCACAAGATATTGATGAAATGAGATCGGGTGGTCCGCCTACCACAGGATATTGATGAAATGGGATCGGGTAGTACACCTACCACGAGTTATTGAGAAATGGGATCGGATTGCACGTGTGCAACGAGATGAGCATTTAAATGAAAGATGTTTATTTATATATATATATATATATATATATATATATATATATATATATATATATATATATATATATATATATATATATATATGTATTCTTATTCGTATTAGTAGCTTTATAGTGGGTTCTTTGTCAGTTCTGAGAAGTTTGTTCATTTTGCTATCCCCAGAGCATGTCCCCCCCCAGTTTTACTTGTTATTTCCTGCTATTTTCTTTCACCATACATTATGTACTTGTACGGCTTTATCTGGAGTCCGGTCCTAGCCTCGTCACTACTTCGTCGGGGTTAGTCCAGATACTTACCAGCACATAGGGTTGGTTGATTTGATGCTATACTCTGCACTCATATGGAGAATCGGAGCAGCTTTTGAGCAGTAGTGGTAGACTGGGAGTATACCTCTAGACCAGAGACACCGAGGTAGTCTTGCTGACGTCCGCAGGTCCGGAGTCTCCTCTATCTTTATTTCAGTTTGTTATCCTTGTACCGAAACAAATAGATTATGAGTTTTTTAAGCCTATTGTATGTAGTAAATCTTAGAAGTTCGTGGGTATTGTGACTCCAAATCTTGGGTAGAGTTTTGTATTGGGACTCCGCATTTCCTTTCGGTTATTTCTATTCGAGACTTTCGTTTTTATCATTAAATGCTTCGTTTTATAAAATTTATTGATGTTTGCTAAAAGAGGTAATTCATAAATGGCTTGCTTGCTCCTAATAGTAGGCGCTATCACGACTCCTGAGGGTTAAAAATCTGAGTCGTGACAAGGATTTTTCTTTAATTAAAAAAGGAAAAAAGAGATAAAAGGAAAAGAATTGGAATAAATAGAGGAATTGAGAAAAGCTTTAATTTCTTATTGGGGCCAATTCAAGCTAAAAATCAACCCAAAAATTATTCAAACCAGCCCAATTTATACCCAAATTCAAGCCCAAACCCAAACTTACCCGGTCTAACCCACTCTCAAACCAAACGATCCTATTTCGTAACGATCTAATCACAGCCACTATATTTTCATCATCCAACGGCTTGGAACTAATGGTTCATTTAATATATAACTGTCCGAATGAGAGACCCCCCTCCCCAAAATCCCTCACTTCATCTCTCACTATTTCTCTAACCCCTCACTAGCTTTGCCACAGATCACCTGCCGAAAATCGCCCACGTCGATACCGATGGTCCAAACACCGCCAAATTAATACCTGATGATCCCCAGCCTCCCCTCTACACTCTCCTACCATCAGCTTCCCCAAAATACCCACCAAATTCCACAAATTTTAGATCTAAAATCCGGAATCCCAAAACCCTAAATTGCCAAAAAAGCCCCAAATTCATTCCATTTGATCCTCAACCTCCCCTCACCACTACCCTACCCTCAATTTCCCAAAAATCCCAGCCGATTCCTTCGAATCTTGAGTCTAAGATTCCTTGAACCTTGGCTATTCCCCTCTTCTGATTTTTGGTCTTTGTTTGGTTGGTTGAACCCTAAACTTTCATTAGTCGACTGTTCTTGTTGAGAGCAGTCAACTAATATTAGTTCAAATTCACGTTGCCTTAAGGAAGTTTGGTCAAAGGTCATAGCCGGTCTGTTCTCTTAAGAAAAAAATTTAGGTAATTCTTTTCACTCTCATGTTGTATTTGTTTATTGTTTCTTATCCTCTGCATGTTCAGTGTTCTTGTCTTAGACACATGATTTAGATTTCTCTTCTTTCTTCCTTTATTTTAATTTATTAGTTTGATTTATGACATCTATCTTGTTAGAATAGCTGAAGCATGTTATAAAATCTTATCATTAGAAATTCAAAGTGCTTAGGTTCAAGATTATTTAGGTTAATGTTTAGGTTTTTGTGAATTGTTTGCTCTGGTTTTCCCTCTTCATGTTCATTTCTGATTAACCGCATGTTTAGGTTTTGATTTAGATTTTTCTTTTCTTCAAGACTGCTTAGTTGTTTACTTGTTCTTTGTTAATTGAAGCATGTTTGCATTTCAATACTCAATTACACAATTTTAGTTTAATTAGGGTTCCTCCTCAGGATTCAGTGCATGAAATGATTCTGTTCTTCTTTGTCGTATTTTGTTTTGTTTTCAACACTTTGTTTAGGATAGTTTTTGTTTTGTTTTTGTCTTTAAAATTTCATTAGTTGGATCATACTAAATGAATTTAGGGTTATCTAAGATTTAACTGGATGTCTGTTTGTTATTTGATCGATTTGTCAGTATTTGCTTGCCTTGATCTTGTTTGCCATAGTTTGCATTATTAGAAACTTAGAGGGGTCAAATGAGCAATAGAAACTTAAGAGGTCGTAACAGGGGGTGGATAATTCTGAAAGAGGATAAGGTCTATGCTGGAGAAGTTCTAGAATAGGGGCAGTTGGCCTCATTTGATTAGTACAAAGTACTGAAACCAATGAGGGACAATAAGCTGTCCAATTCTGTTAAAAATATTCCTTTTTGTGGCCGGGGGAATGATTATTTTATTCCTTCAGCACATGGAATTTTATAGGCCCATATATAGTACCTTTCCTCCACTCATTACATACTATCATTAGCACAGATTGAACATCATCTTTACTGCACAAAGTTCTATTTTCTCTTTGTAAAAAGTTCAGCTTCTAGAAATTCTGGAAAACTTCAGAACCTTACATTTCTGATTCACTACAAGTTGAAAGCATGGTTTAAAATTGAAGATTAAGTCAGTTGGACTTCTTGGTTTCAAGTTGGTTTTTTATTTGATTTGAATCTTCGTGTTATTTTTGGGGTTATTGCAGCTGTTTCTACTTCTGAAGTTCTTCCAACAGTTTTCTTTCACTTAGCGTTTGTTTTCAATTGATGTTTCAAGGTACACATGATCTTTTCCATATTTAAATGCTTGTAAATGAGATTTAAGATGAATATGAGCTGTCCCTTTATATGCCAATGCTTGTATATTCTTGATATGATTTATATGCTGAAATTACAATAATACTGAAGCTTTTTCCTCCTCCCCTTAAATGTGTGAATTTCTGTACATTTAATTCATGAGATACTGTTTCTTTACATGACTTTGGATACTGATCATCGTATGTTTGTATGCATTTCTGCTTCTTCTTACACTAATTAAATAATATATTTAGACTCACATCCTTAAAACATGGTTTGTCCATTGAGTCTGACCCTTACATGGTCAGATTCATGGATTGAACCTCCCATTTCCTTCCTTTTGAGTTTATTCTAGTATTTCACCAAGGCAGTATGCCATGATTTTGGGTTTGAAACCCATATTGGTTCATGGGTTTAACCTTTAACCTGGTTAAACCCATGAATCATGACTTCTTCTTTTAATTTTTGTATTATGTGTTTAAGTTTGGGTCCGATAATGTTGTAAGATATTGTAATTAAGGGTAATTTGTGAATATGACCTTTTCACATGGTCGGATTTATGAAATTCTTAGTAAAGTAGAAGCTGATTTGGTATTAAGAAACTTCAGTGTTGGTGTTTAAGTAATCAGCTTGCGAGAAAAAAGCTCTGTAGCTGGCCTTTTACAGATCTTACGCATGGGTTTGAAGGAGTTGATGGCAAGGACTTGAAATTAGAAGAAATTTTCGTTTTCTTTGCTTTTTCTTTCATAAATTTTTTCTTTTTTGAGATGTTAGTTATGACGTCTGTTACGATATTGATTATTAAGATTTTTCTTGTATAAATTCCCGGGCTTTCAATATTGTAAGCGGACTGTTAAAATTTAAATTACGTTTGATTACCAGTAGACTATCAATGTTAAGATTTTCTTCTTGTGATGAACATATATTATGATTACATGTACTATGAATTGGGCTAGATTTGCAACCAGGACGTAGTTTGGGATTCATTAGAGCAAGTCTAGGCCTAGGCCATTGAGCCTGGGCATTGGACCTAATCGTGCACTCTAATTGTGAATATTTCCCTCTTGTGAATTTTGAGATAAACGCCTGTCCCATGTCTTGCAAATCAATGCAGTGTGATTTAGTTTTAAACTGGCATTGTATTTCAATTTTCCATTCAAAAGTGAACTTATAGCCTCTTCGACTAATATAGACACTATGCAAGGTAGATAGGCCCAGCCAGTCACAACTGGGCCTGCCTAACATAAGCCCAATATAGGCCAAACTTGGTTTAAAAATCAAGTGTAGCAATGGCCCTTAAGCTTCTCATTTTTGGGCCAAATTCGAAGCCAAAGCAACCTTAAAAACACGGATGGATCCTTAACCAAATGACCTAGCAGGCTTTTTTAGACCCAATTCCCCTTGTCCAAAAATGATTAAAGGTCCAGTAAATATTCCCTAAACTTGCTGATAATAAATAGCTTTATGTTAAGCTTATGTTAGTTTTAAATATTTAGATTGAGTTTCTTTCTTACCTGCTTTATTCTATTAATTTTAGCCCGTGTTAGTTTAGAAAAGCATGCTTAGTTGATCTAAATTGCCTATTTGCTTAAGTTGCTTTGTTTGTACTACGTGAAGCATGTTAGGCTAGAACTACATGTTCCCTTGTATTTCTTTGAAATTCATTGCTGAATATTTTCTTGTTGTGGCTGTGTATTTACATTAGGACTATGGATGTGGGATTTCGGTAGCTCCCCCTTGTTTGTTTACTTTGGGACTACGGGTTAGATTCCCGATAGATCCCCCTACATATTTACTTTGGGACTATGGGTTAGATTCCCGGTAGATCCCCCTCCATATTTACTTTGGGACTGCAAGTTTGATTCCCGATAGATCCCCTACACGTTGATAGTTGGACTATGGGAAGGTATCCCGGGAGATCCTTTAGATATATACATATGATGGACTACGAGACGGCATCCCAAGAGATCCTCGAACAGTTGATGAAATGGACTACAGGATGGTATCCTAGGAGATCCTCGTTGTTAGTATTGGTACGGAGCTGTTTACTCCTTTTTACCTTATCTTGTGTGTATTATTTGTTGCCTTGTATAACATGTCTTACTTCATAGTAGTACTCGTTATTCCTGCTTATTTCATATTGTTGCAAGATTTATTATTATGTTATTTCTCAGTAGGGCCCTGACATTCCTCGTCACTACCCGACTAATGTTAGGCTTGGCACTTACTGAGTACCGTTGTGGTGTACTCATGCCCCTTCTCAGCATGTTTTTCATGTGCAGATCCAGGTACCTCCATCCATGCGTATTATTCTCGAGGCGCAGAGATCTAGAAGAGACTTCGAGGTACATCTGTCGTGTCCGCAGACCAGGAGTCTCTATCTTATTCTAACTTTAGCATTTAACTTTCCTTTCGTACTGTTGTTTTAGACATTCTAGAGTTAGAGTTGTGTATTACATTCTGTTAGCTTGTGTTCCCGTGAGTATTCAGGTTTTGGGATAGTATTGTAGTAGTTGAGGTATTGTGATGTATGTGCCGGGTGGCATTCTACATTACGCTTCCTATATTGATAAACCTTGGTTGAGTAAAAATTTCTGCAAGTTATTTGTTTTCCGCATTTGGGCTTACCTAGTCGTAGGGACTAGGTGTCATCACGACATGTTCATGGAGGGCAAACTAGGGTCGTGAAAAGGCAACCTTTGAAGCAAGGTTCGGTCAGACTCTTTCAAAAGATGCTTCCCATGGAGTTTCAAACGGGCAAAAGTCCCTCATAATTGCTCATTTTATCTTTACCCAAAAATCCGTCGTGTTTCTGAGAAAAGAGGGGTAGTTGTGAGCATGTGATTTTGCCCTATACGAATTACCCCTATAAAATACCAAGAAAATAGATTTTCCTTTAATTATTTGTCATTTCTAATAATCTTTGTAGAATTTTATTTAAGTGTTTCCATTTCTGTGCATGTTTAATTTTATTAATAATCAATAAAAATACCAAAAATACCATACATTGTATTTAGGTTTGTTTTTATATTTTTTTAGGATTAATTAATTAATTATTTATTTATTAAAATAAAAATCACAAAATAGTTCATGTTTACATTTTTCCTTTTATTCTTGATAATAATTTAGGATTAAATGACTTTTATAATTTTTCTAATTAGGTAACTAAATTTAATTCCACATTTTAGATTACTTTAGATTAATTTAGGATTTTTCTTTAATTAAAAAAGGAAAAGAGATAAAAGGAAAAGAATTGGAATAAAAAGATGAATTGAAAATAGCTTTAATTTCTTATTGGGGCCAATTGAAGCCAAAAATCAGCACAAAAATTATTCAAACAAACCCAATTTATACCCAAATTCAAGCCCAAACCCAACCTTACCCGGTCCAACCCACTCTCAAACCAAACGACCCTGCTTCATAACGATCTAATTGCAGCCAATAGATTTTCATCTGTTGGAAATCATGTATATCTATGATATGTGCGCTTTGGTTGTATGAGCATAATTTTCAGGTATATGTTTTGATGAATGACAAACAATGAAGTCAAGTGTCAAACAACGATATAATATGACAATCAATCAAATGGCGAGAAGCATACTGATGACGGAATTGCATGAACGAGCCAAAGAGTTCAAGACCGAAGACCTAAGACGTAGGTCGTTTGGTAGAACCAATGTAAGGACAACATTTAAGTTATTTTATCTTTTGGCTCAACATTAGGTCATCTTAAACATGCATAAACTTTTGATTAAATCTTATTTATCATAATCATGCATCCTTATGTTAAACCAAAATGATTTATATTTTAGTCAAAATAATTTTTAAACATGCCTCTAAAATCTGGACTAAGATAAGCGATTATGTACTTATGATAATCGATTATGTTTAAGTCAGCTGCTTGACAATCGATTGTGAACTTATGACAATCGATTGTGTTAAGGCAGTGAGCATCAGATTTTTCAAATTTGCATGACAATCGATTGTGAACCTTATGACAATCGATTGAGATGAGGCCGTGTCCATCAAAGTTTTTCAAAGCTCAAAATAATCGATTGTGAAGCTAATGACAATCGATTGTGAAGAGACAGTGTCCATCAGATTTTTCAAAGTCACAAAATAATCGATTGTGAACTTATGACAATCGATTGTGTTGAGGCAGTGTCTTCCAGACTTTTTCAAAGTTATTAAATAATCGATTGTGAACCTATAACAATCGATTGTCAAGAGGCAGTGTCTAAATTGATTTTTCAAGACTGATATATAATCGATTGTTAACTCAATATAATCGATTGTATAATTGACCGTTGCCAAAATGTTTTCAAATACCGTCAGGTAATCGATTATATTTCTTATAATCGATTGTTTTAATTAAAATCTAGAAAGGATTTTTTGAACGTTGCTGAGTAATTGATTGTAGATTTCTGACAATCGATTGTTTTACGTAAAATCTGGAAAGGATTTTGTGAACGTTGCCAGTAATCGATTATTGATCTTATATAATCGATTGTTATGCGTAAAATCTGGGATTGATTTTTGGAAGAACTGGCAAACAATCGATTGTGGTAACTTGACAATCGATTGTCACTGAGTAAAATCAGCAATTCTTAATTGGCAATAAGGCAACGGTAATGCATGGTTTTGCAACTATAAATACAGCTTCAAATCAGTATTTTAATGACACAAATCTTGCATATATTGATATACATATTGATCATTTTCAAGCATCATTTTAGAGCTTTTGTTGAGCCATTTGATAGACAACTTTGTGTTGTTCATAGAGCTAAAATTGTATCTCTTTATCTACTCTTTTGAGAGAGTGCTTGTGTAAAAGAGAGTTGTTTGAGAAGAACATATCTTCTCATTTTTCGGGTTTGCTAAGTACCCAAAGTCTTAGTGGTTGAAGTCTTGGGGTGAGGTATCCTCAAGCAAGTGAAGTCTTAAGGTGCGGTATCCTTGAGCAACTGTAACGGTTTGTTAAGCACCCGTAAGCTTAACAAGTTAGTGGAAATCTCGAGAGAGTCTCTCGGGGACTGGACTAGCCACGGGTTGTGGTGAACCAGGATATATCGGTGCGTTCGTTCTTATTTATTTACTTATCTCACTCATTTATTTCCTGCAATTTTTAAATTCCGCAAGTTTACGCTATTTTTATTATAACGCTATTCACCCCCCCCTCTAGCGTTAAGCGTATTATCTAACATCATCATCCAACGGCTCAGAACTAATGGTTCATTTAATATAAAACTGTTCGAATGAGAGACCCCCCCTCCAAATCCCCTCACTTCATCTCTCTCACTCTTTATCTTACCCCTCATGTCACGACCCCAAACCGGCCCGGTTGTGATGGCCCCTCTCGAGAAGACGAGGCCATCCAATTAACTCAACTGGTCTTTGAAAAATAGATTAAACATGAATAAACATCTCTTATATTACTAAATAATATTAATTGGCGGTAATACAACCCAACACAGCCCTAATCAGCGTGCCAGAAGTCACGGGCATCTATTTGAATGTAAATCTACTACAAGGTCTAAATATATATATAGAAAATTGGAATAATGAACAAGAGGAAAACATGGTGTTGCAAACGCTGACAGTCACCTCCTTAACTCATATAACTCTGCCTCTGATTGGCCCAAAACCTACTACTGGGTGAATAGATACATGCATCTGTACACGAGGTGCGGGAGTAAAGTGAGTACTCCAACTCTGTGAGTAATAAAGGTAAATAACAACTGACCAGAAAGAAATCACGTAAAGCAACCAACATGCTGTATAGAAGCAGGGTACAATCCTTGAGAAAACAATGAGGCTGTGAAATCTTTGGAAATATCTTGGCTCAGTTTAAATCTCTTTTGTAAATGATCTTTTTGATAGTTATGAAAACAATTTCAAAACAGGGAGTGCTGATAAGCACAGAAAAATTTGCCCCTCGGGCACAAATACCGCAGTATAACATGTAAAAAGACAAATAAATATGCAAGATGAACACATAAAAGTCCTCCCTCGAGCAATATCTCAAAACAGTACCAGCCCCTCGGGCTCACTCTCAGCAACCTTCTCAGAATAATATCATATAGTAACCGCTGCGGCGTGCATCCCAATTCACATATTGTTGCGGCGTGCAGCCCGAGCCATATATCGTTGCGGCGTGTAGCCCGATCCATATGGGTACCCGCGCTTACTGTGGGGGTGCAGACTCCGAAGGGGCCCCTTATGGTCTAAGCGCATTATCAAGCCACCTCATGGCACATAAAGCCTTCTCACATCACCCTCGAAGCCTGAAAGCCTCCTCACAATACACTTGAGGCCTGAAAGCCTCCTCACAATAAACTCAAGTCCTGAAAGCCTCCTCACAATACATTCGAGGCCTGAAAGCCTTCTCACAATACACTCGAGGCCTGAAAGCCTCCTCACATCACGCTCAAGGCTTGAAAGCCTCACTCGTTCCAGAAACATCATAAGCCCCTCAAGCATCAATAAAGTAATAGTGCTCAGCCTAAATAACAGCGAAAAGTATCACTTAAATCTCAAAATTTAATTAAAACGGTTGAGTTTGCAAAACAATATAATTATCATAATTGAGTTCAATAATGAATCAAAATAGCGAGGTAACAGTAATAACAGTCCCCGAAGGATTCAAATAATCGACATTAAGCTCAAAACATGGCAATAAGCTCAAATCATGATGACAAACAAAATAGTTCAGTCAAATACGTGGTAAAATATCAAACAGGACGGACCAAGTCACAATCCCTAATGGTGCTCTACGCGACGCTCCCTATCCGGCATGCAAGTCACCTCAATATAGCACTACGATGTGCAATTCGGAGTTTCAAGCCCTCAGGATATCATTTACAATCATTACTCACCTTGAACCGGTGAAATCCCTAGCTCGTGATGCCCTTGACTCTCAAATTGACCTCCTCGTGCGTCGAGTCTACAAAAAATCAAAGCGAATACATCACAATATGCTATGGGAACAAATCCCAAGCGAAACGAGCCTCGGACCCACTTCTCGTAATTTAAAAAATTTCACAAAAGTAGAATCCTTATACTATCCCAAGTCTAACCATACGAAAATTATCCAATTCTGATACCATTTGGCCATTCAAATCAACATTTTATATTTTTGAAAAATTTCACAATTTTCTTCCCAAAATCATCCCAAATTACGAATTAAATGATAAATTCAATGAAAGATTCATGTACTCTAGCCATATCTAAGTTAGAATCACCTACCCTGATGAATTCCTTGAAAAACCTTCAAAAAATGGCCAAAATCCGAGCTCTCTAGGTCAAAATATCAAAAAAAATCCAAAACCTCACATTTATAGAGCAGCCCCCAAATTTCAACCTCCGTGGACCGCACAAAATCGACTGCAGCCACGTAAAAACCAGCGCGGTCTGTGCAAAAATGACCGCGGCCGCACAAGTGTTCTCTGAAATGATAGGCATTAGTATTTTGGCCATAACTTTCACCACAGATGTTTAAATGCCTATTATAATATATTTCTGGAAACTAGATTCAATGATTTACAACTTTTATTTTTGAATCATCTCAAAATTCTTTGTGTATCAAAAGGTATGAGCTTCCTAAGCCGGATCAGTGGCCCGGCTCCTTCAGCGCGGACCGCAGAAGTACGACCGTGCCCGCGGAGTCTCCCAGCGCGGCCAGCGCAAATACGACCACGGACCGCAGTTGTGGTTCAGAGATTTGACCCTCCAGACCTCCAACAACTATATTTTAGCCTAAAGACACCCCGGGACCTATCCGGAACTCACCTGAGGCCCTCGGGACCTCAACCAAACATACCAACATAATCCATAACATCATTCAAACTTGCTCCAATCATCAAAACACCACAAACAATACCAAAACCATCAAATTACATCGGATTCAAGCCTATGTTCTTTTAAAACTTTCAAATTGCGCATTTGATCAAAAACCCGACCAAAACACCTCTGAATGACCTGAAATTTTTCATACACATCCCAAATTACCTAATGAATCTATAACAACTCTCAAATTCCATTCCGTACCTCGGATCAAAATCTCACCTATCAACCGAAATTCGCCAAAATACTAACTTCGCCTATTCAAGCATAATTCTACATCGTACTCCAAAATCACTTCAGATCACACTCCTAAGTCACAAATCATCCAATGAGGCTAACCATATCATAAAACTCCGATCCGAGCTCATATAAAAATAAGTCAACTCTTGGTCTAACCTTCAAATCCAATGCTTTCAACTGAAACGGTTCTTTCAAATTCATTCCCAATATTCCTGAAACAAAAAACCAATGGTGTATATCAGTCATAATACATAACGCGGGACAAGTCATGCGCAAGAACTAGCGATCAAAGTGCAAAAGCTCAAAATGACTAGTCGGATCGTTACACCTCACTAGCTCCGTCGCGGACCATCCACCGAAAATCGCCCACGGCGGCGTTGGTAGTCCAAACACCGCCAAGTTGATACTCGATGATCCCCAGCCTCCCCTCTACACTATCCTACCATTTGCTTTCCTAAAATCTCCACCCAATCTATAAATTTTAGATCTAAAAACCAGAATCCCAAAACCCTAAATCGCCCAAAAAGCCCCAAATTCATACCATATGATCCTCAATCTGCCCTCACCACTACCCTACCCTTAATTTCTCAAAAATCCCCGCGGTTCCTTTGATTCTTGAATGTAAGATTCCCTGAACCCTAGTTATTCCCCTCTTCTGATTTCGGTCTCTGTTTGGTTGGTTGAACCCTAAACTTTCATTAGTCAACTGTTCTTGTTGAAAACAGTCGACTAATGTTAGCTCAAGTTCACGTTGCCTTGAGGAAGTTTGGTTAAAGGTTATAGATGGTCTGTTCTTTTAAAAATAAGTTTAGGAAATTCTTTTCAATCTCATGTTGCTTTTGTTTGTTGTTTCTTTTTCTCTGCATGTTCAATGTTCTTGTCTTAGACACATGATTTAGATTTCTCTTCTTTCTTCCTTTTTCTAAATTTATTAGTTTGATTTCTAGCATCTATCTTGTTAGAATAGTTGAAGCATGTTTTAAAATCTCATCATTAGAAATTCAAGTTGCTTAGGTTTATGCTTATTTAGGTTAATGTTTAGGTTTTTGTGAATTGTTTGCTCTCGTTTTTTCTCTTCATGTTCATTTTTGATTAATCGCATGTTTAGGTTTAGGTTTAGATTTTTCTTTTCTTCAAGACTGCTTAGTTGTTTACTTGCTCTTGGTTAATTGAAGCGAGTTTGCATTTCAATACTCAATTGCATAACTTTAGTTTAATTAGGGTCCCGTCTTGGAATTCAATGCACGAAATGATTTTGTTCTTCTTTTTCGTATTTTATTTTATTTTCAGCACGTTGTTTAGGAAAGTTTCTATTTTCTTTTGTCTTTAAATTCTATTTATGCTTTCTGAGTTGGTTCATGCTAAATTAATTTAGGGTTAGTCTAAGATTTAATTATATTTCTTTTTGTTATTTGATCTATTTGCCAGTATTTGCTTGTCTTTTTCATATTTGCCATAGTTTGCATCATTAGAAACTTAGAGGGGTCAAATGAACAAAAGAAACTTAAGGTCTATGCTGGAAATGTTTTAGAATGGGAGGGCAGCTGGCCCCATTTGGTTAGTATAATGTGCTAAAGCCAATAAGGGACAGCGTTGTCCAATTCTGTTAAAAATATTCCTTTTGTGCCTGGGGAATGATTCTTTTATTGCTTCAGCACATGGCATTTTATATGCCTATATAGTACCTTTCATTCACTCATTACATATAATCATTAGCACACTGCAAAAAGTTCTATTTTCTTTTTTCTAAAAATTTCATATTCTAGAAATTCTGGAAAACTTCAAAACCTTTCATTTCTGATTCACTAAAAGTTGAAAGCATGGTTAAAAATAAAAGATTTTCTTAAGTTCCTTCGGCTGGACTTCTTGGTTTCAAGCTGATGTTTTATTTGATTTGAATCCCTGGTTTATTTTTGGGGTTATTGTTGTTGTTTCTACTTCTTAAGTTCTTCCAGCAGTTTTTTTTACTTTGCGTTTGTTTTCAATTGTTGTTTCAAGGTACACATAATCTTTTCCATGTTTAGAGATTTAACATGAATATGAGTTGTCCCTTTGTATGCCAATGCTTGTATATTCTTTCTATGATTTATATGCTGAAATTACAATAGTATTGAAGCTTTTCCCTTCTCTCTTAAATGTATGAATTTCTGTACCTTTGATTCATGAGATCCTGTTTCTTTACATGACTTTGGATATTGATCATCTTATGTTAGTACATATTTCTGCTTCTTCTTGCATTAATTAAATAACATGTTGAGACTCACATCCTTGAAACCTGGTTTGTCCATTGAGTCTGACCCTTACATGGTCAAATTCATGGATCGAACCTCCCATTTTCTTCCCTTTGAGTTTATTCTGGTATTTCACCAGGGTAGTATGCCATGATTTTGGGTTTGAAACCCACATTGGTTCACGAGTTTAAAAAACCCATGAATTATGACTTTTTTTTTGCATTATGTATTTATATTTGGATTTGACAATGTAGTGAGTTAGTGTAATTAAGGGTATTTTCTGAATCTGACCTTTTCACATGGTCAGATTCATAAAATTCTTAGTAAAGAAGAAGTTGATTAAGCATTAAGAAACTTCAGGGTTGGTGTTTAAGTAATTAGTTTGTGAGAAGCAGCACTGCAGCTGGCCTCTTACAGATCTTACGTATTGGTTTGAAGGAGTTGATGCCAGGGACTTGAAATTAGAAGAAATTTTTGTTTTCTTTGCTTTTCCTTTCAGAAATTTTTTTCTTTCATTTTAGATGTTAGTTATGATGGATGTTAGGATAATGATTCATTAGGATTTTTCTTGTATAAATTCTTGGACTGTCAATAGTGTAAACGGACTGGTAAAATTTAAATTACGTTTATTACCAGTATACTATCAATGTTAAGATTTTCATCTTAACATATTTTATGGTTGGAAGTACTATGAATTGGGCTAGACCGGAAACCAGACCTAAGTTTGGAATTCATTCGAGCAAGTCTAGACCTAGGCTATTAGGCTTGGGCGTTGAACCCAATCATTCAATCCAATTGTGAATATTTCCCCCTTGTGAATTATGAGATAAACACCAGTCTCATATCTTGCAAATCAATGTAGTGTGATTAATTTTTAAACTGGCATTGTATTTCAATTTTTCCATTCAAGAGTGAACTTATAGCCTCTTCGACTAATATAGATACTATCAAGGTTAAACTGGCCAAACTTGATTTAAAAATCAGGTGTAATAATGGCCCTTAAGCTTATCATTTCTGGGCCAAATTCCAAGCCCAAGGCAGCCTTAAAAACACCGATTGATCCTTAACCAAATGACCTAGCAGGATACAATAGGCCTAATTACTCTTGTCCAAAAATGATCAAAGTTCCAGTAAATATACCCTAAACTTGCCGATGATCAATAGTTTTATGTTAAGCTTAAGCTAGTTTTAAACAAAAACCTCCTTAAATTCCCTTAATTAAGCACAATTCTATTAAAATCAATTGAGGTGTGCCATGTCAAACAAAATCCCTTAACTTATGGCCCTCATAAAACTTGTTAACTCTTATAGAAAAGATTCGAGGCGTGCCATCAATTAAATTATCCATTGCACTCACAAATGTTATTTCTAAATTTGAGCTTTCATAGTTGCTTTAGGCACATTTCTTTAAATAACGCATTATAGCTACATGTACGGTTCCCGTGATATAGTTGTGATTTTTAAACCTTGAGTGTACATTTCATGTGACCCAATTTCAATTCTCGATAATGTTAATAAAGCGTGTTGCGAACCACGGGTGAATTGCATCTAGCGTAGTTTATGACGTATTTTAAATGACATTGAATCTTCCTAAAAATACACAATAGGTGTAAAACATGTAGTAAGTCAGATAATAGACAAATATTAATAGTTAAATCGACCGTGTTAGAACCACAGAATCCAGAAATGCCTAACACCTTCTACCGGGTAAACAGAATTCCTTATCTAGAAATTCTGGTTCCCAGACTTTTAAATAAAGTCAAATTTCCTCGAATTGGGATTTTAAAATAAACTAGGGATTTAAGACGCCAAATAAACTATTCCAAGTGACGACTCCGAATAAAATTAAATAAAATAATTCCATTTCGAATAAGGTCACTTTAATTGGGAAAACTCCCTTATATCCCCTCTGGAGTGGTAAAAGGGATGTGTGACATGTATGATCACAATTTTTATAATAAAAACATTAAAAAAAATTGGATATGTTTATTATTATTGGGTAAACAGATAGGAATTGATAACCGATTAACCGATGCCCAATAAGGATTGATAACAAATTAGTCGATAAGGACCGATAACCGAATCGACCGATAGCCACCCCTACTACATGATATACTTCCCTATTTATAGTACGTTAGAAACACTCGTTAAAAATTGCTTTTACTGAAACTTTTTTTTTTCATTCGGTGTTCGGTATCCGCATTGTAACCCGATTATATTCGAATTCACACTGCTTAGGTCTCTATTCGCGGGGGGAGGGAGGACCTGCCAAAAATTTTTCCATATCTAAGTCTCGAACCCAAAACATCTAGTTAAGAGAAAAGCAATTTCCCATCCACTGCACCAAAATTATGGGGTGGTGCTTTTACTGAACTAAAGACGTACTTGCTAAAATATTTGCCTTTACCAAAATCGGCAACATATAGTCATATACTGGACATCGGTGTTGACTCGAATAGAAATATTTTTTTCCAAAAAAGTTCGTAGCTTCATTAAAACAAGGAAACATGTTTAATCTGTCCTTCCAAATTTAGCAACTTTATCATTAGTTAAAAGAAATTGTCTAATATTATTTTAGCTTTTAGGAAAAATTATCTTTTTTTTTGCATTTGCCGAATGAAACTCTAATCCGAGGGTTAATTGACAGGTAAGCTTAGAATCTTTTCCTTGAAGAAGTTAAATGTGCGGAGTAACCTATTTTACGTTGGAACTCCATTAATCAAAAATGAAAAAGAAAAAAAAAAGATATTATGCTAACGATAAAAATATAAAGGGATCGAAAGTGTAATAAAAGATAAATAATTACGCAAAAATACATAAACAAAATATGGATATTTTCCCTTAATACAATATAACCTCAATCTCAAAAAGCAACAAGATTTTTTATTTGAAAATATAATTCCACGTTGTTTTTAATTAAAATTGTAAAAGACTCATTGCTCGAGTAAACACATCAACTTTTACTTACAGCTTGTTTGGATGGTTATTACAAATTTTATTGTATCGTATTGTTATTTTAAATACGATGTTTATGTTGATGGTTACTTAAATTTTATTGTATCATATTATTAAATTTATCGTTACGTACAATAAAATGTATCATTTTATGTAACAACCGATTTAGTGTGGTTGCATCGTTACCTTGTATTTTCTATCATCTCACCCTTCATTATTATTAAATAATTTTATTTTATCATTTACCTTACCTTTTTATATAATAATTATATTTCATATCATAATTTTTCTTATGATATTACAAGTTTATTCTTCATATTGGTAGTGCGTGATATCATAAAACAACGATAAATGATACAACTAACCAAAAATTGTATTCATGAAACGATACATTACAATACAATTGGAGTTATGTATAATTTGGTAAATACCAAATCACCACACGGAAATCGAAAAATTTGGTATTTGGCAATTGATATTTTGGTATGGTACTTGATTTAAGTTCTTTTTAAAAATTAGTATTCGGTATGGTATTCAGTATCCTGTGAGTATATACTGGGTTATTGTTATTGTTGTTGTGGTATGGTTCAGTATCTTAACATAAAATACCGAAATACTAATAACGTATCGAAATATATACTAAGTTACACAATATACATATTATTGATTATAACATAAATATTAGTTACAAATTAACTTTCTTCTCTCTCGGTGCACGTTCGAGTGCATGTGCTAACATACACCATCAACCATGGGGAGAGGACGACCGAAGAGAATTGTGACAACGGCTCATGCGATTGATTGTGCAGGTACGAGCACTCCAATACTGAAGGACAATCTGGAAAGAGATCTAGGGAAAGGACTAATAGAACAGTAGCTGCCATTGTTGCTCACGAAGAAAACTGTGAAAACTCCATTAGCTAAGACTAATCATAGTAGTAAAGTGACTACTACTAACACTCTGATGGTTCATGCAAGCTCAAATATAAGAAAATCGGACACAATTGGGAAGAATTTGGACTCAATTACTGTCGAATTGGGGGTAACAAGGGATTAGTGAAGGTAGCTCACCCTTAAGTGCGTTTACCTACTATTGCGGCTGAAAAAGGGTAGAATCAATGGGCGAAACTGTTTGCGGGACCGAATTATGCGGCGAAAGGAATGGATCTTAGCTTCATTGCACCTATTATAAAAAATGGTGAGGTAACGGTGGAGCTTTGTAAGGAATAGATAGAGTAAGAGACCCGAAAATGGAAGCTAGCGCTAATACTGTATGTTGTTGGAGGAAGTCCAACAATAGGAGCCACGGAAAGGTACATTTCTTCAGTATGGAACTTTGTGGCTAAACATAAGGTGTATTTCCACAACGATGGTTATTTTTTAGTTCGTTTTAATTCGATTGAAGATAGGGATGCAGTTATATATTCAGGACCTCACATGCTGAATAATAAACATATCATTATCAAAGTGTCGGCTGATTTTGATTTCAATAAAGAGATTCTTCAAACTATACCAATATGGGTGAAATATCCCAATTTACCTTTGAATTGCTAGGGAAAGAGGTCACTCAGTAGGATCAGTAGTGGATTGGGAATTCCTCTCTATGCAGATGATTGTACTACTCAAGTAGATAAGATCTCATATGCAAGGGTATTGGTTGAAATGGATGTGACTAAGGAGCTTCCTAGATCAATTAAAGTGACTGGTCCTAATGGAAGGCAGTTTATGCAGGAAAAAGCATATGATTGGGTACCTGAGTTTTGTACCAAATGTATGCAATTTGGTCACCAATGTAGAGAAGAGAGTGGTCTAAAGGTGAAGGCCAAGCATGTAAACCAAAAGAAGGAATGGCAACCTAAGGTGGTATCCAAAGTGCAGGAACCAGTTAAGGAGCAATTATAGCTGAAGGAAATTACAAATGGAAAGAATGCTAGTACTAGTACATCAATGGCTAGTACTAGTGGAGGAGCTGAAAAAGGGAATGAGGAATAAAGGTACCAGACTATTATAAGAAAATCAGCAGCTAGAAATAGAGAAAGACAACTAGCTGATGTAATAAATTTCACAAATGGATTCAATCTACTTCCAGAGTCAAAACTACAATTAGCTATGCCAAATCAGATAGAGGGAGTAACAGGTAGACAACGGGGTGATACTGGTAGGAAGGTACTCTACAACCCCTTTTTATACCTGTATGAAGTTAATAACTTGGAACATAAGGGGATTAAGTAAAGTCCCTAGACAAAAAGAGGTAAAGTGGTTCATCTGTAGTAAGAAAATAAGCATGATAACATTACTAGAGCATAAAGTTAAAAAGCATAAAGCTGAGCAAAGTATAAGGAAAATTGCCCCTGGATGGGCATATGTAGATAATTATAAATATAGTAGCAAAGGAAGAATATGGTTGCTATAGGACACAAATGAAATAGAGTGCAAATAGGCGAGTAGTACTGCTCAGACTATCCAAGCTACAGTATATATTAGGAGATTGGATATGAGATTTACATTTACAACTGTGTATTGCTTGCATAGTGTTGAAGACAAAAGGAGTATGTGGAATGAACTGACTAGGTTGCACACAATACAACAAGGGCCATGGTTGATCATGGGGATTATCATGCTACTAGATCAGTTGAAGATAGACCAGTCGGTAATCCTGTACAAGAACTGAAGGTGAGAGACTTCAATGAGTTTATTGAAGACATTGGATTAACAGAAATGAAGACCAGTGAAAGAAACTTTACATAGATAAATGGTCATACTTATAGCAAAATTGATAGAGCTCTGATCGATATGGATTGGATGTTGGTAATGCCACAACTAGAGGTTTAGATTATGGATCCTCACTATTCTGATTATTCACCATTGAGTATAACACTGGAGGAGAATGAAGATTTTAGCCCCAAACCTTTTAAATTTCTAAACCATCTAGCTGAGAATGAGGACTTTAGAAAGATAGTTAATGAAACATGGGAGAAGCCACAAGAACAAAACAATATGAGGTGTATTTGGAAGAAACTAAAAAGGGTAAAACAAGCTATGAAGGATTTAAACAAAAACGAATACAATGTTGTTGGTGATAGGATCAAGATATGCAGACAAAAATTGACTGACATGCAAGAGCAAATGAGATACCCTGTACAAGATAAAACCTTAGTAGCTGAAGAGAAAGAAATGAAAAAACAACTAGACAAATGGCTAAGAGTAGAGGAAAGCATCATGAGGCAAAAATCAAGAGTAAAATGGCTGAAGCTACGTGATGCCAACACAACATACTTCTTAGCAAATATGAAAACAGATGCAGCCAAAACAAAATTAAAAGACTAATAAAAGGAAATGGGAGCATAATGCAAACAAGGGAGGACATTAAGGAGGAGGTGACAATGTTCTATCAATAGTTATTGGGCTCATCAGCAAGTGAGTAACCTGCTATTAATCCAGCTATTATGAGTGATGGTCCCATGATGAACAGACAACAACAACTACAACTAATTGTAGAGATTACAAGGGAGGAGATTTATCAGGCTTTGAAAGGTATCAATGATAACAAAGCCCCTGGGTGTGATGGATTTAATGCTTTAATTTTTCAAAAAAGCTTGGCCTGTAGTAGGAGATACAATCACAGATGCAATGGAATTCTTAATGTATCAGCCCATTAAGAGTACAATAGAAATCTATACTTTCCTTTCTCTCTTTCCTTGGTTGTCTACTTAGGTTTCAACCTTTATCCCATTTAGATTTAGTATTTTTGGTTTCTACATGGAGAAGGGGAGGTGCTCTGATGGTAAGCAACCCCATTTCCAATCGAGAGGTTGTAAGTTCGAGTCTTCCCAAGAGCAAGGTCCCAGGGTAAAGGCAAGGTCTGCGTATTTTAAGAAATTGAATATTAAAAATAATAATTTCAAAGTATTTAAGTAGCATACAATACAATACACTGTGAAAACTATACATAAATAACTACAAGATGTTGCGCACATAACTGAAATCATTATCAACGTCACATCCGTCCTTTCAGATTCAGCGAACCCTCAATATATTTTCTTCTTTTCTCTTCGTGTTTTTCCCCACAGAATTTCCAAATTTTGTACCTTCTGATTTGACGGCGTTACAATGGCAGAAGTGAAAGTGACGATGGAAGTTGGAACTGACGGCGTTGCGGTTATCACGATTTTTAATCCTCCAGTTAATGCTCTTGCAATTCAAAGTAAGTTTAAATAATTAAATTCATCTCTATTTATAAGTATTTTAATTTTTGTATATAAACGGTGTTTTGATTTTGATTTTTAAGTTCTGTTTGGTTATTATAGTTTTTGCTGGATTAAAGGAGAAATGGAATGAAGCAGCTAAGAGAAATGATGTCAAAGCTATTGTTTTGACCGGTAAGCTCTCAATTTTATTAATAATTCGTTTTTTAAAAATATTCTTCTTTTGATCTGTTTGATTTTGGATAGAATTTAGTATCATTAAATAGTACTCTTAATTAGCTTTAGAAATTTATTTAGTGTTCTGAATTATGAATTTGTGAAGCTGATGTTTGTTTGAATTCTAGTAATCGTTGCCAGTAAAATTTACTTTTGTAAAGGTCTAAATTTGCCTTTGTACTATCCGGAAGTGTTCAATTTTGTCCTTCATGACACTTTTGATCCATTCATACCTTTGTCACTAGCAAATTATCTCATAGTTGCTCTTGTCATTAACAGAACTTCAGCGTGAAATAGGTGGACTCCACTTGTCCAAATTCTTCAAGAATAGAAGCTCAATCATACCCCTAAATGTGTAACTATGGTTCAAAATTACCGGAGCTATTTAGGAGTACAACAACGTACCCAATGTAGTTCCACAAGTGGAGTCTTGGGAGAATAGAGTGTACGCAGACCTTATTCATGCCTTTAAAAAGATAAAGACATTGTTTCCAGAAGATCCTCGGCTCGGGGGAGGGGGAGGGGCAATAACAAGCAAACAGATCTGAAAAAGCAAAGCGAAATACAAAACTAGCGAAAGGTAATGCATTCAGAAACCGAAACACAAGACAACAAGTAGTAATAAAAAATTGCAACAACAAAAAAATTTCTACTGAAGGCATCAAGTGGTGTGTCAAAGCTACTGCAATAAACAAAGACAATACTCGACCACCTAACCCTCTACCTTTATTCCTAACCTCTACGCTTTCCTATCCATGGTCATGTCCTCAGTGAGCCGGAGCAACGCCATATCTTGTCTAATCACTTTCCCCCAGTACTTCTTTGGCCTGCTTGTACCTCTCCGTTGGCCTCCCATGCCAGCCTCTCACACCTCCTAACCAGAGCATCAGTGCCGTCTTTTCACATGTCCGAACCATCTAAGTCTCGCTTCCCACATCTTGTCCTCCACAGGGGCCACACCCACCTTGTCCCAAATAACATAATTTCTAATTTTATCAGACATGGTATGCCCGCACATCCACCTTAACATCCTCATATCTGGCACCTTCATCTTCTGGACATGGGATGTCTTGATCGGCAACACTCTGCCACATACAGCATAATCAGTATGATCACCACTCTATAGAATTTACCTTTAAGTTTTGGTAGCACATTTTATCACATAAAACACCGGAAGCAAGCCTCTATTTCATCCATGCATCTCCAATACGGAGTGTGACATCCTGGTCAATCTCCCCATCCCTTGTATAATAGACTCAAGGTACTTGAAACTTTCTCTCTTAGGGATGACTTGTGACTCAAGCCTCACGTCTTCGTCCTCTTCCTGAGTCACGCCACTGAACTTGTACTCCAAGTACTCTGTTTTAGTCCTGCTCAACTTGAAACCTTTAGACTCCAAAGTTTGTCTCTAAACCTCTAACCTCTCGTTAACACCATAATGCGTCTCATCAATCAGTACAATGTCATCTGCAAATAACATGCACCACGACACCTTCCCCTTAAATGTGACGCGTCAACATATCAACCACCAAGGCAAACAGAAATGGGCTGAGGACCCTGGTGCAGCCCCATCACAACCGGAAAGTGTTCTGAGTCACCTCCCACTGTCCTCACGCGAGTCTTAGCACCCTCGTACATGTGCTGAATGTACAGAGAGCAAAAGCTACTTAATTTCAAATAGTACATGGGCAAATTTGACCTTTTCGCTTTAATGAAATTAACTAGATTATCTTTGAATGCAGACTTAGCTAATGCAAACTTAAGAATATAACAAGATGCAGACAACAAAATGGATAATACCAACTAGTAGGGATTAGGGTTTAGTTGTTTACTTATACTTGCACTAGGTTCGGCAGATTTAGAGAAGCTCTAGTCCCTGAGTTGCTTTAAAGTACAAATGTTTCCTAGTATTGGAATGAAATGGTCTGAATAGCAGATGCTGATTAGTTGGGAATTGAGGTATAATTGTTGTTGTTGTTGTTGTTGTTGTTGTTGTTGTTGTTGTTGTTGTTGTTGTTTTTCACTCTTCATGACAAGCTACTGTAAAGGGTTAATTTCCTTTTCTGTAGCTTGGCAAAGAAAAACAGAGTTCTGCTTCATGGTTCATGTCCTTTCTGCTTTTGTTTGCTTTGTGTGTGTGGGTCTTCCCTCTTCCTTTTTGTTTATGTTCTCATTGTTTTACTGCAGGACATGGTGGGAGGTTTTCCGGTGGTTTTGACATCAATGTCTTCCAAAAGGTTCATACGACAGGTAATGATTTCCATTCATCTTTGTGCAAGTTGTTATTGTGTCTCAAGGAACCTTGTTTTTGAAAATTGGAATTCATATGCATTGCAGGAGATATTTCTTTACTGCCTGGTGTTTCTGTTGATCTCGTGATGAACACTATGGAAGGTAAGAGGTCTGTGCGTCCAAATTAGGATCTCAAAATTTTAAATGACTTACTGTAACTTCTTATTTTACTTCTCCATGTCATTTTCGTGTCAATTGTTATTTATAATACTGTCGATCATTTCGTTTTGTAACTTTAGATGGAAAGAAGCCTGCAGTGGCTGCCGTGGAAGGACTTTGTCTCGGTGGTGGCTTGGAATTGGCATTGGTTTTGCTCTCTATAAAATGTATTGCATGTGCTTAACTCTTTCTCTGGTGTGTAAATAATGTATTGCATGCTCTTGATAGGGATGCCATGCACGCATTGCTGCGCCAAGAACGCAACTTGGGGTTGCCAGAGCTTAGCCTTGGAGTTCTTCCTGGCTCTGGAGGTAACTCTGCCACTTACTGCTCATAGAAATTGCGTTTAGGTTAAATGTCTTTTTTCTTTTCTAAGTTTTGACTGAGCATAGAGATTATGTTTCTTCTCAAGGTACACAACGTCTTCCAAGGCTTATAGGGTTGTCAAAGGCCATTGAGATGATGATGGTAAGTAATTCGTGATTCTTCCTTACTTTAACCGTTTGCAATTAGTTCCTTTTCAAAGTAACTGCTGGAGAAATAATGTGTTTACTGGGTGCATCATTTTAAACAGAAATTTTCATAGTTATTCTCAGCATTAGACAGTGATTCTGGACTTCCTTTCATGATAGCAACTAAAATAGGATAAGAAATATGAAAGGGCAAAAATGCCACATCCTTATTACATGTACTAGTTCAACAACAATAACAACTACCCAGTATAGTCCCACAAAGTGGGGTCTGGGGAGGGTAATATGTAGACGAGCCTTACCCCTACCCGAAAGGGCAGAGAGGCTGTTTCCAATCGACCCTCGGCTCAGTGAAGTAAAGGAACAACAAAAATAAAAACAACAAAAGAGCATTAGTAACTTCAACATAAATAGCGTAAATAATTATCTAAACATAAAAACCTAAAAATAAAAACATAAAAACTATAAATAAAATAGCATGCAATAATATCAGACAGTAACTAGCATAAGACAAAATCCAATACATAAATCATCTATGAATAGCCCTGCCAAGCCTCACCCAACCCCGGGTGAGGAGTATGAAGAACTCTAGGGGCCCCTATCCCACAACCCTTATACTAGACCTCCATACTTTCCTATCCAGGGTCATGTCCTCAGAAACTCGCATTCTAGCCATGTCATGCCTAATCACCTCTCCCCAATACCTCTTAGGCCTCCCTCTGCCTCGCCGTACGCCGACCTCGCCAGCCGCTCACAACTCCTCACAGGGGCGTCAGGACTTCTCCTCCGCACATGTCCGAACCACCTCAGCCTCGCTTCTCGCATTTCTCATCCACCGGGCCACCCCCACCTTCTCTCGAATAACTTCATTTTTAATCCCATCTAACCTGGTGAGCCCACACATCCACCTGAGCATACTCAGCTCGGCAACCTTCATCCTCTGAACGTGAGAGTTCTTCACTGGCCAGCACTCCGCCCCATACAACATGGCAGGCCTAACCACAGCTCTATAAAATTTCCCCTTGAGTTTCTGTGGAACTTTCTTGTCACACAGGACTCGTGATGCAAGCCTCCACTTTGACCACCCCGCTCCTATGCGATGAGTGACGTCCCCGTCAATCTCTCCGTCCCCCTGAATCACTGACCCAAGATATCTCACATTGTCCCTCTTAGCGATGACCTGTGATCCAATCATTACGTCCCTGCCTACTTCGCTCGGCTCGCGGCTAAACTTGCACTCCAGGTATTCTGTCTTAGATCTGCTTATTTTGAAACCCTTAGACTCGAGAGTCTGTCTCCATACCTCTAACCTCTCATTAACACCGGCCTTCGTCTCGTCTATCAAGACTATGTCATCAGCAAATAGCATACACCAAGACACATTCCCTTGAATATGTCGGGTAAGAGCATCCATCACCAAGGCAAACAAGAGGGGGCTAAGCGCCGATCCTTGATGGAGCCCCATAACCACTGGAAAATGGTCTGAGTCGCCACCCACCGTCCTAACCCTAGTCTTATCTCCATCGTACATGTCCTTAATTACTCTGATGTAGGCTTCTGGCACGCTCTTCACCTCCAAGCACCTCCATAGCACCTCCCTTGGGACCTTGTCATACGCCTTCTCCAAGTCGATAAGCACCATGTGCATGTCCTTCTTCCTATCCCTGAACTGCTCCACCAGCCTCCTGACAAGGTGGATAGCTTCTGTAGTGGAGCGACCCGGCATGAAACCGAACTGGTTCATAGATATAGATGTCATCTCCCTCACCCTCACCTCGATCACCCGCTCCCAGACCTTCATGGTGTGACTTATTAATTTGATACCCCTATAGTTGTTGTAGCACTGGATGTCACCTTTGTTCTTGTACAAGGGCACCACTGTACTCCACCTCCACTCATCCGGCATCTTTTTGGTCCTGAAGATCGCATTGAACAACCTGGAGAGCCACTCCACACCTGACCTACCCATGCATTTCCAGAACTCTACCGGGATCTCGTCAGGCCCGGTCGCTCGACCCCTACTCATCCTACGCAAAGCCCCCATGACCTCCGCCGCCCTAATGCGCCTGCAGTACCCAAGGTCTCTATGTTGCTCTGAATGCCCCAACTCCCCTAGTTCTGTGTTACGATCCCCCTCATCGTTAAGTAAGTCTCGAAAGTACGCCTGCCACCTCCGCTTGACTTGAGACTCCCCCATCAAAACTCTACCATCCTCGCCCTTGATGCACCTAACTTGGTCAAGATCACGCGCCTTCCTTTCCCTTTCTTTAACTAACCTGAATAACTTCCTGTCCTCGCCTTTCTCCCCTAATTCCTCGTACATGCGACCAAACGCCGCGGTTTTTGCTCCCGTAACCGCCATCTTTGCTTCTTTCCTCGCCGCTTTGTAGATCTCCCTGTTCGCTCTCCGTTCTTCCTCGCTTGTGCTCCCTGCCATCTTAGCAAACGCCGCCTTCTTCGCCTCCATTTTACCTTGGACTACATCGTTCCACCACCAGTCACCCTGATGCCTGCTTGAATATCCTTTGGCTACCCCGAGCACATCTCGTGCTACTCCCTAACCAAGTTCGCCGTCTCTGACCACATATCATTCGCTTCCCCAGAACTCCGCCAAGCCTCGCCCTCAGCTAACCTCCTCTCCAACTCATGTGCGTTCTCCTTAGTCATAACACCCCATCTAATCCGCGGTTGTCCCCGAACACCCCTCCTCTTCCTCTTCACCCAGAGACCGACATCCATCACTAGGAGTCTATGAAGAGTCGAAAGGGACTCTCCCGGGGTAACCTTGCAGTCCTTGCACATACCCCTATTGCTCCTTCTAAGGAGGAGGTAATCAATCTGAGTCCTCGCCGCCGAACTCTTGAAGGTGACCATATGCTCCTCCCTCTTCTGAAATATCGAGTTCGCAATCAAAAGCTCGGAAGCCCTGGCGAAATCAAGTAGTGACGTGCCTCCTCCGTTCCTAACCCCAAAGCCGAAGCCACCGTGCACCTCACCATAACCACCAGCATCAGCCCCAATATGGCCATTAAAGTCCCCTCTAATAACTACGTTCTCAGATCGGGGAATACTGCTCACCTTATCATCCAAGTCGTCCCAAAAGCGCCTCTTAACCTCCTCGTCTAAGCCCGCTTGTGGCGCGTAAGCACTGATGACGTTGAGGACGCAACCCCCAATGGCCAACTTAATTGACATTAACCTATCACTCACTCGCTTAACCTCGACCACGGACTCCCTTAGATCCCTATCAACCAAGATGCCCACTCCATTCTTACCTTTCACGACCCGAGAATACCACAGCTTAAACCCGTCTACATTCCTCGCGTTCGACCCTTTCCACCTAGTCTCCTGGACACAGGCTATGTTAACCCTCCTCTTCTGAAGAACCTTCGCCATCTCAATGGACTTACCCGTTAGAGTGCCTACGTTCCACGACCCGATCCTTAATCTATGAGCATCCGCTACCCTCTTCCCACCCTTGCCTCCGGCCCTACCCACAGAACCGCTCCCAGCCCCCCTGCTTGCCCCTGCCCCCACCCCTGCCTCACGAGGACATGACCTTACTCTACCATCTCCCGCCGCGGCCACTATCCCAACCGATTACGGAAAACAGTGATGCACCCACGTACTACAGCGGAATACGCAAAAGGATGCAAGCTAGGAATCTTCAAGCTCTGTTTTTTGGCTGATTGTGATTGCTGGGTTTTAACTTTAATCAGTTGTCCGCACATTGCCCGATTGACGTCCCTCGTGATTGCAATACATGCAGAATAATTAAGTTGCTTTTTACTCAAATTTGTAAATCAATGTAGAAACAATGATTTGTTTGAACAACTTCTGCAGCCTAATTAATGTGAACAACGTCTTGCAGACGTCCAAACCAATAATGTCAGAAGAAGGGAAGAAGCTAGGTCTCATTGATGCAATTGTCCCTTCAACAGAGTTGTTGAAAGTAGCTAGACAGTGGGCACTTGACATCGCAGAATGGTGCAAACCTTGGATACGTTCCCTTCACTGGACCGACAAAATTGATTCGCTTTCAGAAGCACGGGAGGTACTGAAGTCAGCTAAGTGAAGCAAACAGCTCGGAATATGCCTCAGCAGTTGGCATGCCTTGATGTAATTGAAGAAGGCATAGTCCATGGTGGATATAATGGGGTTCTCAAGGTATCTATCGCTCGGTCAATTAGTGCGTATGTTCTATAATGCGTATGTTCAGAAAAAGACAAAACTCTAGTTTAACCATTTTTTGTTAACAAAATCCAGATTATCACAAATAGTGTAATAGAAAGGTAGCTAACTCAGTCTTTAGCCATTTGATAAAAGTGGACCAGATGGATTAACAAGCTTGTTTCGAGTCTTTTGCAGGAAGCTAAATTATTTGAGGACCTAGTATTATCAGATACGTCAAGAGGTCTGGTTCATGTATTTTTTGCCCAACGGGCTACATCAAAGGTACAATATATGCTTCACCATGGAACATGATAACTTTATGGAGAAGAATGCTGAGTAGGCAAGAATGAACGGTAAAGTTAATGTGGATGACTAGAACTTATGCTCCCTAGCAGTTTTAAAGCTTAAATCTTATTTTTTTTCCTCTTGTTATCTGCTGTAGCTTTGTCTCCAATTTCCAAGATTATTTAAATCTAAGAACATAAATCTGATTTACAGATTATTTCGTATCATAGTTCTTATGTTAAAAGATAGAAAGGTATTAGCTGTTGGGCGCAAAACAGTCTGTCTTTATGCAAAGCTTCTCATTGATAAGATTGATCGCATGGTTGAGAAGCAAGGTTGGGTTCATCTGTTGTTTTTTTCATAACACAAACTTGATTTGGTAGGTTTCATATACTTGAGGTTTCACTTTGGGACGGCTTTTCTTTATGTGCAGCTAATGAAAGTTTGTTACCAGTATGATTTCACGAATGAGAAGTAACATGGACTCTGGATCTCTTGTATATATTTAAGTATTCTGTACTTGTTATATTATATTTGTATCTGATCATTCCTGTTACCTTTATGCTCCTGCTCTAGGGCTAGTTTGACTTTATTAAGAAAGTTATTTGGATATCTACTTCCCCATGTATCTTATTTCTGAATTATCTTTTAATTACTATATGGTTCAGGTACCTAATGTATCTGATATTGGTCTGAAACCAAGGCCAATGAAGAAAGTTGCCATAATAGGTGGAGGTTTAATGGGTTCAGGCATAGTTACCGCTCTAGTTCTGAGCAACATATTTGTTATTCTCAAGGAAATTAATCCCGAGTGTCTTCAAAAGGGGATAAAAGCAGTTGAAGGTTATTGATACTCTTTCAGCAGGAACTTATTATATTTTAGTAGTTGATGCCTTGATAAAATGTTGTGATAAATTGCGAGATTGTGAGGCCCTTTGGGCCATTTTTATTTGATACTCCTTTTATAGTCTTGGAAGTTAGAAACTTACATCGAGCACCTTATGTTACAGCAAACATACAAGGATTGGTAGTGAGAAAGAAGTTGCAGCAGGACAAAGCAAACAAAGCTCTCTCGATTGTTAAAGGTGTACTGGATTACTCAGAATTTAAGGATGTGGATATGGTCATAGAGGTATGGACTGAACCTATATTTTGCCAAGTAATGTTCCGCAGGATGGCTTCTTCTTTTCCCTCCTTGCTTCTTTGTTTTGCTTCTCTATTATCCTGGTTCTATAAAAATGGCAATAACCAGAATTTTAGTATTCTTAATCTGTTGAAATCGTCGTAGTTTATTTGAAAAAGTCCTGTTTTGTCTGTAGGCTGTCATTGAAAATGTTCCGTTAAAACAACAAATCTTCAGTGATATTGAGAAGGTCTGTCCTCCTCACTGTATTTTGGCAACCAATACATCTACCATAGACCTCAACCTAATTGGGGAAAAGACGAGATCTCAAGATCGGATTATGGGGCACACTTTTTCAGGTTAGAATTCTTGCCCAGTTACTTTAGTCCGTTCGTGAAAGCCAACACTACTAATCAAGCAAAATTGACCACTATGATCCTGTACAGCTGATTTTCAAGTATAAAAGTTATTATATTGTATGTGTTTTGTTGAGAGGAATATGACCGCTACATGAAAGAGAAGTATAAATATCACATGGGAAACAGAATAATGCGGAACAAAGTGTTATATGGATGTGAGGAGATTATCTTTCACATGTCTCAATAGTTTCCAAGTTTTGCTCCCAGAAAATTTGGGATATTCTTCAATTCATCTTTTTGTTATTTTGTTCTTTATAATAGAAATTGGGTAGATATAGAAAAAGCCTAGCAATCTAAAAAAAGGGAGGGAGAACCTCGTGAGAAAGACCTTGCCTAACAAGCTAATTGCTCCTTCTCTTTTTTATTTTTATTTTTAAATAAAAATCCTTGAGATAATTCTGTTGGAGCACTTTTGTTTTGCACTTATGATTGATTTTTTGCTATGGTAAGTCCTGCTCATGTGATGCCTCTGCTGGAAATCGTACGGACCGAGAAGACATCTGCACAGGCAATTCTCGACCTCATGGCTGTTGGCAAATCAATAAAGAAAGTACCTGTTGTAGTGGGAAACTGTACTGGTTTTGCTGTGAATAGGACATTCTTTCCATATTCCCAGAGCGCACATACTCTCGCCAATCTTGGAGTGGATGTCTACAGGATTGATGCTCAAATCACTAGCTTTGGTCTCCCTATTGGTCCATTCCAGTACTTCTCTTCCACAAAGTTCTCATTTTTTTCATGTGAGGGATAGTAAACTAGTCAGCAGTTCTCTGCAGCCTGCAAATGCAATTTTCATTGTAGATTTGACTTGCACAGCTTTAAGATGATTTATGTAGTTAAAAAATTCAATTTTTTTAAATGCACCTAGAACATCAACACTAACAGGTTTTCTTTCCACATACAGCAGCCTGCCTACTGCAAGCAATAGTTAAGTTGGTAAGGCATGTAAAATAATTTGTTTCAACATTCTGTAGGCTTCAGGATTTGGCTGGATATGGAGTAGCTGTTGCTACAGGCAAAGAGTTTGCTTCGGCTTTTCCTGATAGAACATTTAAGTCTCCATTGCTTGACCTTCTAATAAAAAGTGGGCGAAATGGTAATATTGCAAGTCTCATCCTTTGTTTTGTTGCTTTCTAGGTAATGGTTTTTCTACTGACACTGGTGTTGCAGGTAAAAACAACGGAAAAGGATACTACATTTACAAGAAGGAAGAGAAGCCAAAACCTGATCCTTCAGTGCTTCCAATTATTGAGGAGTCCAGAAGGCTCACTAATATAATGCCTGGAGGAAAGGTATTACCGGCTAACAAAAGCAAATCCCAAATCATTAGTTGATTATTGGTTCTGAAGGGTTTGTAAAATTCTAAATCACCTCACCATAACCGGTGTCTTTGTTTTTAAATTGTGGCAGCCAATATCTGTTACCGATCAAGAAATTGTTGAGATGATACTCTTTCCCGTTGTGAACGAGGCATGTCGTGTTTTGGAAGACGGGGTTGTAGTCCGGGCATCAGATCTTGATGTCGCTTCTGTACTTGGAATGAGTTCCCCATCTTATAGGTTGGTACCCTACTGTGAATTCAGCATTCACTTGTTTCCCTTCATGGATAAGTCAAATATTTACTCCTCCCTAGCTTGTGATAACTAATGATTTTTGAAGTGTGAACAACGGGACTAACACAAAATCAATATCTCCTGTTTTGCTTGGTATATACGGGGAGTAATCTTGCATGCTTAGGAGAGATTGCATACCCAAGAGACAAGGGGATTGTTAAAACTAATTGGGGGAGACGAATGGGAAAGGATGGCGGGAATAGACAGTCTACAAGTGCAAGTGACTATTAAATCATGGTGTTTACAGAAGACAAAAGATCACCAGCTTTTCTAACCTTTTTTCTCTACACTTTGTAGCTGGTCTTTTTTGTTTCCCGCCAATACGAGCAACTTTTTCTTAAACAAATGTTTCTTACAATGATTTTCCTTTTGCAGAGGTGGCATTGTTTTCTGGCAGATACAGTTGGCGCTGGTCATATATATAAAAGCCTCAAGAAGTGGTCAGAACTATATGGTAATTTCTTCAATCCATCAAGGTTCTTGGAAGAGAGAGCAGCAAAGGGCA